>OX328132.1:60695350-60785350 GCA_946811695.1 Gonocerus acuteangulatus
AAGACCTACCAGTGTGCCAAGTTTGGTCAAAATTGGTCAAACGGTGTGGATTTGTATAAGGAACAAACAGTTAAACAGACAAGTGATTTTTACATATATAGATATCGGTGAAGTTGTAAATTGATTGACTTTCTACCTATTTTGAATAGTTTTGTGTTTAGGTGTAGCTTACATTACCTGGGTCAACCCTTGGAGCTGTCTATGGGTAGAAGATTGAGGTAGAGATTCTCTGCAAGATTGTTGCTGTCAACAGGTAAGAGGCGGTGACTCACTCACTCAAACTGTATAGCTTGAGAGTAGAGATGGGCGATCTGAATCGATCTTTTTAACACGATATATCGATTTTTGCAATCAATCTCCAAGGGCCGATCTTTTCATAGAATCGATCTCCAATCGCCGTTCTTTTTAAAGAATCGATCCCTAAGGGCCGATCATTTAAAGAATCGCTCCATCTAGAATACTGTACAATGAAATGGGGGGAAAACGGTTAAAGCTATCGCCTTGAAAATGGTTTCATTCGTTTTCCTAGCCCAAGAAGCCTATAAAAAGAGTACTTACAAGCTTATGAACTCAAAAACGTAAGCGTTACGATTTTTTTTGCGCGAATTTCGCCCCAAACGCCATCTTCCAGTGGGCGGATTCTGCTGGTTAACGAACTTGACCTTTCAAGTTGGACGACGGATTTTTGTACCAAATTTCATCAAAATCGGACCATCAGGGAAGCCATAAATGAGCGAACAGACAAATATATATATATATATATATATATATATATATATATATATATATATATATATATATATAAATATATACATATATATATATATATATACAAATTTTAACCACCGTTATTTTCGGTCTCTAGGGGTTCTGAAACGCGAAATTTTCTAGTCGGCACTTCCGGATTGTTTCATTGTATCAACCCTATAAGCGGGGTTCCTCCCTATGGGGGAGGGAGGAACCGCGCTAAAATAAGGTTTCAAACTGTGCTCTTAATTTGTATAACCATTTATACAATACACTTATACCGTGGGGACTCGAACATTTATACCGTTACAACCGGACAAAACCATTCCCAGAATAGATCTACGGAAAAAAGTCCGACCCGCTGAAACTGCGTCAGCATAGCGCGTTTCCGTTCATATCTTGAGTGTCATTAGTAAAGGAACAGAGGCAGTTATTGGAAGTTTTTGATCCTTCGCGAAAAATATAAAACAAAATCTCGAAGAGAAGGAAGGTTTAAGGCGTCACATCAGGAAACTGTCAGTATCCTAAGCGGAAATGACTCGCCTGCCTTCTCAACGCTCGCTCTAGGAAATCACTATTTCCAATACGTTTCTTATTTTCTTACCTTGTAAAAAAACAAAACTAACACTTTCGAAGTTTTAAACACTTATTTCTCCGATTGACATCATCCCATCGGAAATTGCTTAAGAGCCTTTTTTGTACATAATTTAATTAGCTTCCGAATGGCCCTCCTCCACTTACCACGGGTTTCTAACCGTTTTCAAGGTATTTAAGAAAATATACAAAGATCCTAAAACTTTTCATGTCTATTCATCATTTTTTTTTTAATACTTCGTTCACTCCAAATGTAACCAAAATTTAAAATAAATTGATAATGAGTTTAATTGTCGCAGAAAAATACGTATTCGCGCGTATATATAAATTATATATTAACACACTCACACACGCACACACACATATATATATATATATATATATATATATATATATATATATATATATATTAACATGTATAATTTATATATATATATATATATATATATATATATATATATATATATATATACATACATGTAGAATTTCCGTAACATGAACCATATTCCTTTCATTTTTTCCAAATCATATATGGAGCTGAACATCGAACTTACTTTCCTTTATGGATTATCTAAAAAACACTAGAGGTTTGCGTGTCGTGATGTCATACAAAAGTCTTGTGAATAGTCAATTGTATATCGTGCTGTACTTTATTGATCTTGGAGCTCTTTAATAATTCTGATGACTTCCTCTGGCCGTGAATATTAAATCGATCAGGAAAAAAATGAAATAGTTGAAAGTGGTATATTTATTGTTTATTTCTGATATATTTTGGGGAATATATCATTGATAAAGCCACTAATCACTGGTGTCCCAAGAAGTCAGGGCGGTGCTGAGTAAAAATGCTTTCCCCACTATCAAAGGCATGTGTTGTATGTTTATCAGAAGCCTGGCGGGACAGAGTACTGATAACGGGTCGCTCGCATTCCTTCGTAGCTTCGACGAAACCTTGAAAATCTCTATAAGCAACAAAGCTACAGGCCCAGAGAATTCTAATTAATTTCTCACTGTTGGCTCTTCACCCCGAGATTTGTTGGAAGATTGCGGGCTATCTATGGGGAGTAGTTTTGAGATACCTTTTAAATTTGTTTTCAAAAACAAATATCATATCTTTAAAACATTTTCAATCCTCAGTAATGTCTTATAATATAATATTATTATAATATTATTAGGCTTTCTGCATATTTCACGTCATGTGACATATTGAGGAGCAACATTTTAGAAATGGGGAAAGAATAAGAATTGCAGTTTTAATAAGGTTACATTCGGAATAGACTAATTATTAAAAACATTTTTTTTAACAGCGTACCGAAATCTCAACCTTTAGTGCCAACATACAATCTTCTTATATTTTTCCAAATATCCTAAAAACGCTTGTGGAGTGATATGTAAAAGCATTTTGAGGAAGAGACTCTGTATGATACCAGATCTTCAGAGATTCGAGGGCTAAGAAAGTCCCTTAAAACGTTTGTGAATTATGCTTAGAAAGAAGTCTGTCATTGAGCCAGCCAAGATAATGGAATTTCCTGCCTCTCAATGTCACTCCTGACTCTTTCCTCTCCGTGGACTCTACATTGCCTACCGCTAAAAAACAAAAATAAAAATGCTATTCGTGTATTTGCCCATTATTAGGCATCAGTGATAACGACTGGCTGCGCAGGAAATTGTTTTGATACACCCGGTCACCGATACCGTTTAGCTCGGAAGGTTAAGCAAACTTTGAAGGTGGAAGTCAAAGCTGTAACGGCAATGGAACTGGAACGGTATTTTGGAACCGTGACAGCCATGTCACTGGAGAAGTTGGAGCCGTTAAAATACAATCCTGGACGGCGCATGCCTAGTTGAAACAGTAAGCCACAGACGGTTACATCCCAAAGGACCTTCCTGCCACTCCCCGACAGAGAAGAAACCCAAAGATGCCATGAAACGAAAATATAAAGAGTGTTACAAAGTCAAGAATAAGGGGAAAAAACGTGAGATCTTCAGGCAGAAATCTATATACATTGGGTGGAGTGAATAAAAGCTAGCAATTGCTAGAACTACGTATTTTCCAAGCAATTGCTAAGAGCTAAGTGAATAAAAAGGTTAGCTGCAGCTAGGCCGAGCATTTGCTTAGTTTATCACGGTTCCTAGCTGCAGCTACGTAGAAGGTGTGAATAAAGAGCTGTGACTAGGTTCTAAGGGTAGCAATTGCTAAGGGAAAAGCTAGTCTGGTCTGGTTCATGCTTGCTTTTAGCGCGGTTCCTCCCTCCCCCATAGGGAGGAACCCCGCTTATAAGGTTGATCTCATGACGCAATCCGGAAGCTGACTAGAAAATGTTGCGTTTCAGAACCCATAGAGACCGAAAATGATAGTGGTTAAAATTTGTATATATATATATATATATATATATATATATATATATATATATATATATATATTTATTTGTCTGTTCGCTCTGTAGCTCCCAGACGAATGGTCCGATTTTGATGAAATTTAGTACAAAAATCTTTCGTCTAATTTAAAAGGTCAAGTTCGTTAACCAGCAAAATCCGCCTACTGGAAGATGGCGTTTGGGGCGAAATTCGCGCAAAAAAAAATCGTAACGCTTACGTTTTTGAGTTCATAAGCTTGTAAGTACTCGTTTTATATGCTCCTTGGGCTAGGAAAACGAATGAAACCATTTTCAAGGCGATAGCTTTAACCGTTTTCGAGAAAATTGGAAAAATACTTTTTGAATACAGTTTTTGGTTTGGGTACTTAGAATCATGGGATTCAGTTGAAACATTTTCTGCAAGGGTCGGCTAACACTAGGTCCCGCTAGTTACAAGGTCTTGGAATCTTGGAAATCTATATTTCTAACAATAAATTGTTTTTGTTATTTTACTTAACCAGTTTTATTGTCAAATACATTATCCAACTATAAGCAATTAAAAAATAAGAAGGAGTAAAACAGACAAAAAGAACCGTTCGAATAAACGAAATCAATTAATTTAAAGTTTTAAGCACTTATTTCTCCGATTGACATCGCCTAATTAAAACTTTCTTCCGAACCTTTTTTGTAGAGCATTTAGAAAGCTTTCAAATAGTTTCTATACACTTATCAAAATTTCCCAACCGTGTTCGAGATATTAATGAAAGTATACAAAGTTACCAAAACTTTTTTTGTCTGTTAATAAAATATTTTATTCTAACCCTTCCTTTACTCTAAACGTAACCAAAATTTCAACATATTAGTGTTGATGAAATTCGAACATGCAGAAAATGTTTCAACTGTATCCCATAATTCTAAGTACCAAAATCAAAGACAAACAACCCTCCCTAGGAAGGACGCTAGGCAGTTGAAAAGCTATATCTTGGAAATCTATATCTCTAACATTAAATTGTTTTTCTTAACCTGTTTTATTTTCAAATACATTATCCAACTATAAGCAATAAAAAACAGGCCGACTCGCAGGAACTGCGTCATCTTAGCGCGGTTCCAGTTCATTTTTTTTTTTTTTTTATGGCGCATCTACATGTAGGTCATTAGCGCCGACATCCAGGGTGTAGCGAGGAATTTTACCAGCGAGCCGTGGGATGATAAAATTCCTGCCGGAAGTTGGGAATCGAAACCACCATCTCCCGCTTATGAATCCAAGGCGCTAGCCATTAGACCATGGGAGACCCCGGTTCCTGTTCATATCCCTATTCTCATTTGAAAAGCATAGAATAGGAACAGATAATATTTTCCTCGGCCTTTGTTCAAAGGGTTTTATGGCTATACCTAGGGTCGGGTCCGCAAGACCCTAGAAACCTCTTCTACCGATACTTCATTTCATACGTTTCAATGAATTGGAAAATATCAAAAAATTTCACATTTTCCTGTGTTCTTTTACTATAGTAATAATTCTACAGATAAAATCAATTAAAAAATAAAGTAAAAAAACCAACAGCATAAAGGCAATTAAAAATATTCAAAAGACGTCATCGAATCTTTTTCTCTTGGCAAGCTATATTTCTAACAATGAATTGTTTTTCTTATTTTGCCTAATCTGTTTTATTGTAAAATACATTATCCAACTATAAGCAATTAAAAAATAACAAGGAATAAAAACAGGCAAAAAGAACAGTTCGAATAAGCAAAATCAATTACTTTAATGTTTTAAGCACTTATTTCTCCGATTGACATCGCCTAATCAAAACTTTTATCAGAACCTTTTTTGTAGAGCATTTAGTAAGCTTTCTAATGGTATTCTTTTGTTTACCAAGATTCTCAACCTTTTTCGAGATATTAAGGAAAGTAAACAAAGTTACAAAAACTTTTTATGTCTGTTAATAAAATATTTTATTCTAACCCTTCCTTAACTCCAAACGTAACATAACTTTCAACATATTAGTTTTAATGAAAGTAGAACATGCAGATAATGTTTCAACTGAATCCCGTGATTCTAAGTCCCCAAACCAAAAACTGTATTCAAAAACTATTTTTCCACTTTTCTCGAAAACGGTTAAAGCTATCGCCTTGAAAATGGTTTCATTCGATTTGCTAGCCCAAGAAGCATATAATACGAGTACTTACAAGCTTATGAACTCAAAAACGTAAGCGTTGAGATTTTTTTTGCGCGAATTTCGCCCCAAACGCCATCTTCCAGTAGTCGGATTTTGCTGGTTAACGAACTTGACCTTTTAAATTAGACGACAGATTTTTGTACCAAATTTCATCAAAATCGGACCATTCGTCTGGGAGCTACAGAGCGAACAGACAATATATATATATATATATATATATATATATATATATATATATATATATATATAAATATTCAAATTTTAACCACTATCATTTTCGGTCTCTATGGGTTCTGAAACGCAACATTTTCTAGTCAGCTTCCGGATTGCGTCATGAGATCAACCTTATAAGCGGGGTTCCTCCCTATGGGGGAGGGAGGAACCGCGCTAAAAGCAAGCATGAACCACACCAGACTAGCTTTTCCCTTAGAACCTAGTCACAGCTCTTTATTCACACCTTCTACCTAGCTAGCTTTTATTCACTCCACCCAATGTATATAGATTTCTGCCTTTGGGATGTAACCATCTGTGGCTTACTGTTTCTACTAGGCATGCGCCGTCCAGGATTGTATTTTAACGGCTCCAACTGCTCCAGTGACATGCCTGTCACGGTTCCAAAATACCGTTCCAGTTTAACCTTCCAGGTTAACCTTCCGAGCTAAACGGTATCGGTGACCGGGTGTACCAAAACAATTTCCTGCGCAGCCAGTCGTTATCACTGATGCCTAAAAATGGGCAAATACACGAATAGCGTTTTTTGTTTTTGTTTTTTAGCGGTAGGCAATGTAGAGTCCACGGAGAGGAAAGAGCCAAGAGTGACATTGAGAGGCAGGAAACTCCATTATCTTGGCTGGCTCAATGATAAACTTCTTTCTAAGCATAATTCACAAACGTTTTAAGGGACTTTTTTAGCCCTCGAATCTCTGAAGATCTGGTATCATAACTCTTTTTGAATGAATTTATATGCTTTTATATAGTCACAAACTTGACGTATTTTGCGATTTTTTTTTTTTTTTTTTTTTTCTGAAATAACAAATGTAGATACAAACATAGGTTCTTTCCTTTTTAGCGCGGTTCCTCCCTCCCTTCATAGGGTATAAGGTTGATCTCATGAAACATTCCGGAAGTGCCGACTAGAAAATTTCGCGTTTCAGAACCCCTAGAGACCGAAAATAACGGTGGTTCAAATTTGTATATATATATATATATATATATATATATATATTATATATATATATATATATATATATATATATATATATATATTTATATATATATATATATATATATATATTTGTCTGTTCGCGGATTTCTGGCATCCCTAATGGTCCGATTTTGATGAAATTTGGTAAAAAAATCCGTCGTCCAATTTGAAAGGTCAAGTTTGTTAACCAGCAAAATCCGCCTACTGGAAGATGGCGTTTGGGGCGAAATTCGCGCAAAAAAAATCGTAACGCTTACGTTTTTGAGTTCATAAGCTTGTAAATACTCGTATTATATGCTTCTTGGGCTAGCAAAACGAATGAAACCATTTTCAAGACGATAGCTTTAACCGTTTTCGAGAAAATTGGAAAAATAGTTTTTGAATACAGTTTTTGGTTTGGGGACTTAGAATCATGGGATTCAGTTGAAACATTTTCTGCATGTTCTGCTTTCATTAAAACTAATATGTTGAAATTTTGGTTACGTTTGTAGTTAAGGAAGGGTTAGAATAAAATATTTTATGAACAGACATGAACATTTTTGGGAACTTCGTATACTTTCATTAATATCTCGAACACGGTTGGGAAATTTTGATAAGTGTATAGAAACTATTTGAAAGCTTTCTAAATTCTCTACAAAAAAGATTCTGAAAAAATGTTTGATTAGGTGATGTCGATCGAAGAAATAAGTGCTTAAATCTTCAAATACGTCTGTTTAGTTCATATCAACGGGTTTTTGTCGTTCTTTTTGTAATTTTTGTCTCTTTCCCTTAGTTTTTTATTGCTTTTTATTTTTGTAATTTCTGATGTTGTATTTGTGAGGAAAATGTATTTGTGTGTAAAACAGGATAGGTAAAATGAGACCAATTTTCTGTTGCTAGAAATAATGAAAAGTTTTGGTAGCTTCGTATATTTTCATTAATATCTCGAAAACGGTTGAAAATCTTGGGAAGCGAAAGGTTACCATTCGAAAGCTTACTAAATGGTCTACAAAAAAGGTTCTGAAGAAAGTTTTGAATAAGCGATGTCAATCGGAGAACTAAGTGCTTAAATTTTGAAGTAATTGATTTCGTTTATTCGAACGGTTCTTTTTGTCTGTTTTTATTCCTTATTATTTTTTAATTGCTTAAAGTTGGATAATGTATTTGACAATAAAACAGATTAATTAAAATAAGAAAAACAATTCATTGTTAGAAATATATCAGGCTGTACCGTATGAAATGTCAGTTTTAGATTTGCCGATTTCCTTCAAATGTCTTGAAACTGTCGAGGCTCCTACTCCAAGTTCTTTGGCATATTCCCTAGTGTTTGCAATTGCTTATAGTAGTCAAATGTATTTGCCAATAAAACAGGATACGTATAATTAGAAACAATATTTTATTTTTGCGGAATCTTGGGATTCTCAGATGCCGTATGAATATCTATTAGGCCTCCTTCGTATATTTTCCTTAATATCTCAAAAATGGTTCGGAAATCGTGGCAAGTGAAATGTAACAGTTCGAAAGCTTACTAAATTCTCTACAAAAAATGTTTTGAAGAAATTTTTGATGGGGTCGTCACATTAGGAGAAATAAGTGCTTAAAACTTAGTTAGTTTCGTTTATTTAAACGGATCTATTTGTGTGTTTCCCGCAGTTTTTTTTTCACTGCTCTTTATTTTTGTACTAGCTTAGAGCAGTCAAATTTATTTGTCAGTAAACAGGATACGTATAATTAGAAGCAATATTTTGTTTGTTAGAATTCTAAGATGCCGTATGAATATCTAGATTACAGTACTGGTGTTGATTTCGTTCTTTAGAATTGTTCTTCGTATTCCCTATTTTCATTTGTTACCCATAGTTTTTTATTGCCAGTAGTTTTCTCTTATTGATTATAGAATATAAATCTATTTGGCTATAAAACAGGATACGTAAAATTAGTAACAATATTTCGGAGATTTCTGAGCGAAATGCCTTGTAAGATTTTCTACCACCACGAACGGCGTTTTTCCTCTATTTTTATCCACTAGATAGGCTTTATTTGGCATATTATTCTATTTATGTTTTATTAAGCAGGGGATTCTGATGAAATGTCGTCTTTTTGCTGTGGATTTTAATTACGATGTATCTAAGATTGGGTAACATTGGCGAGTCTACATAGTTAAGAACCGACGACGGAGGTAGACTTCTTGCTATGATTTAGTTTACATATGTATATTAAGTCCTAAATCCAAAAATTAAACTTCACAACGGTTAGATACTATGAGCGAATAGAGTCGGTTCAGTGCCCATTGAAACACAAGGTCCCCAGGATATTTGCCTGCTAGGAGTTAATCCTCAAGAGTTGTAAATATACCCCAGGTATCTGCCGACACAAATACAAAGCATAGGCATGGTACAGAGAGCAATTTAATGATTTCATTCACCAAAATTTCTTAAACTATACTAGATTCTGAAATAACACACTTCCAAACATAGGTTATATACTAAATATTTATAAAGACTACTTAGTTGTAACCCGATTCATCAATTAGCAATCAATAGTTTTCAACACAGGTTATATACTAAATATTGATAAAAAATATTTAAGTAGAAAAAGAAACAAGCTTCCTCAAGACTTGTTTTTGGTCCATTTGTATCTACTCCATAGACTTAATTAGGGTTATTATTCTATATATTGACTTGTTATTCGTCAAGACTTGTTATTTGTCCTTCTGTATCTACTAGATAGGCTTTATTCTGCATATTATTCTATATAGGCTATATTAGGCATGGTATTCTTCTCAATCTTCAGTACTTCTTCTTGATCCTTCTGTATCCACTAGAAAAGGCTTTATTAGGCATATTTTGTATTGATTTATAGAGCTTTGCTTTAGAATTAGAGCCGGATTGTGTAATTTCCGCTTCTGTGTATAAGTTAGCTACTGTCGGTATCCCAGACGCCTTAATATCACTTTTATTCGAGATGTTCGAGAGGATTTTGACAATTTTCACGAGATATATATAAAGTTTATTTCTTTTCTAAGCTTTTCAAATGACACTAGGGATATGAACGGAACCGCGCTAAGATGATGCAGTTCCTGCGAGTCGGACTTTTTTTTAATTGCTTATAGTTGGATAATGTATTTGAAAATAAAACAGGTTAAGAAAAATAAGAAAAACAATTTAATGTAAGAGATATGGACTTCCAAGATATAGCTTTTCAACTGCTTAGCGTCCTTCCTAGGGAGGGTTGTTTGTCTTTGATTTTAGCGCGGTTACTCCCTATCTCCATAGGGAGAACCAGCTTATGAGGTTGACCTCACGACGCAATCCGGAAGTGCCGACTAGAAACTTTCACGTTTCAGACCCTATAGATTACGAAAATATAGGTGGCCCAAATTTGTGTGTATATATATATATATATATATATATATATATATATATATATATATATATATATATATATATATATATATTTATATATATGCTTGTCTGTTCGCTCTCTAGCAAGCTCAAAAATGGTCCGATTTTAACGAAATTTGGTACAAAAATCTGTCGTGTAATTTGAAAGGTCAAGTTCGTTAACCAGCAGAAATACTAGAAGATAGTATTTGGGGCGAAATTCGCGCAAAAAAAATCGTAACGCTTACGTTTTTGAGTTTATATGCTTGCAGGTACTTGTTTTATAGGTTTCTTAACATTAGAAAACGAATGAAACCATTTTTAAGGCGATATCTGTAACCGTTTCTGAGAAAAGTGGAATCAATGTTTTTGTAAGTCATTATTTTTTTTGTGAGTACTTAGAATCGCGGGATTCAATTGAAATATTTTTTACATCTTGGAAATTAATCCCAACTAAGATGTTTAAATTTGGGTTATATTTGGAGTTAAGGAAGTGTGCGAAAAAAAATATTTTATTAATAAACATGAAAAGTTTTCGGATCTTCATACATCTTTCGTAAATATCTCGATAACGGTTAGAAAATCGTGGTAAGTGGAAGGTGACCATTCGAATGCTTACTAAATTCTCTACAGAAAAGGTTCTGAAGCAATATTCGATGGGGCAACGTCAATCAGAGATATAAGCGCTTAAAACTTAAAAAGTGTTTGTTTTGTTGTTTTGAAAGGGTTTTTCTCTTTGTTTATCTCACTCTTTTCTCTCTGATCATCTGGTTGTTTCTTGTATTACATTTCATTTATCAGTAAAATTAGTATTGTACTAAAATAAGCTAAGAAACGGTGATAGAAACGGTAATAAGTTTGGAGTGGCTGTGGTAATCAAGATGGCAGTGGCTAATCAGGATGACGTAGTTTGTTTTGAACTCTCCTATCTATATAACCTTCCTCATAGCCTCCAACTGAAGTTATTGTTATTTCTTATTTTACAGAAAGATTTAACCCACGACAGAATGGAATTTTATTCGCCATGAAGCACATATTTACAGTAGATTATAACAGTAAAAAGAATTTGCTAGTAAAACAAGATACTTAAAATGTTTGGTTGTTTAGAATAGATCCTTCTCAGCAGTAGTCGAAGAGTAAGTACGTTTTCAGTTCACTTATACAGATTAAGAATCATCCGCTTCTGTGTAAGTTTCCTGTGATTTGTGATGCTAATATATTCCATTTCTTCGAGATGTACGTAACCGCGCTAAGATGACGCAGTTCCTGCGAGTCGGACTTTTTGGTACTTAGAATTATGGGATACAGTTGAAACATTTTCTGCATGTTCGAATTTCATCAGCACTAATATGTTGAAATTTTGGTTTCGTTTAGAGTAAAGGAAGGGTTGACACGCCATTATAATAATTAATTAAAAAAAAAAAAAAAGACTGGTGGAACCAAAATAATAACTGCTTCTATTATAATCTTTCCAAATTAGACTAGGGATATGAACGGAACCGCGCTAAGATGATGCAGTTCCTGCGAGACGGACTTTTTTCTACTCCTGAGGATCGCCTTTTTAAATTATCACCTTTAATGCGCAATGAATCCATGCGATTATAAATATTTATCACCTCTCCTACATAGGACTGCGTATTAAAAATCCGAAAATGCGCTTAGGTGGCGCAGTTCAAGCGCATAGTACTTCAGAAGGATGTAGTAAAATGTTTAATGCCCAGGCCGTTAGGCAGCCCTGAAAACTATCCGAGCGGACATCCTCGTCCCGCACATCCCGCTCTCCCCTCTTCACTGATAAAAAAAACTAAAAAAGCTGCCTAGAACAATACAACTTTAAAAGTGGAATATTTTGTTATTTTTCCTAGATTTTAGAGCAGTGCGTTGTAAAATTGAATTTCTCATAATGTTACAAGTCCTTCGGGATCTCGGGATTTTTTGTATATTCTTTGTCGTTAGTTACGAATTGATGACCACATTAGACCAGTGTAGCACCGCAAAATTAAACTGACTGACAACACCGAAACCTGACTGTCAACAACGGGAAGGTTACGCGGGGTTAGTCAGTGTTGCCGGTGCCACAATAATTTATTAATTAATATTTAAATTTCTTCCCGCGGCTTCGAGGTAACCCGAAAATTACCTAGCCAGATTGAAGTTTGGTGTTTAAAGGTGCGATAACGTGGTGCCTATTTTCGGAGTGACTTTTTTTGTTTAGACTTTCGTTAAATTATTATTTCATTTCTGGCAGTGGACCGTCTATTTATTATTTCATTTATTCTCAGAAGTTAATTATTATTATTTTTCATTTATCAAGTGATTTATTTTTTATTATATAGACATGTATTTCTTTAACCAGTTTATTTTATTTTTACCTGACACTCCTCTAAACCGGAAAAATCGTAAGACCGGTTTTCTTCTATTATACGAAAGATATTAAAATTTTTCTTCGCCGAGAGTAATTACTTTTTTAAAAAAATATACCATGTTAAAATACAGTAAATTTGACTGTTGAAGTGAGTAACTAAATGAAACTCAAAGCATTCTGTTGTAGGCAGAACGTATTTAGTGTAGTTTAGTGTTCTGTTAAGGATGTAATTAGCAAGAGGCTAGTTATTTCTTTTGAAAATAATTTACGAAAATCCCAAAACTTTTCATGCTTGTTAATGACATATTGTATTTCTAGTACTTCCTTAACTCCAAAAGGAACCAAAATTAATCTATCTTAGATTAGATGAATATCAAACGTCTGGAGCAAGTTTCAACTGAATTAATCGTTTCTGAATACCCAAACAGAAAATTAGTTTGGAAAAGTAGGTGTTTCAATGTGTGTCATGTGCCGCAATCAACGAGACAATGAGATTAAAAAGAAAATAATATTGGCGTGGGCTAAAAACTGCCACAATAAAAAATAATGGTTTAGGCCTTCATACAGATTAATTTTGATGATTTTTCAGAATGTTGAAATGAATACAGCTAGTTTCTGTAGGGAGTATAATATGAAAGACTCTGGGGCACATTTATATTTGGGTATGTTGTGGAAATTTCATATATCCCCACTCCTGCAGTTCTGATTTTCCTTATTGACCCCCTCATCCCCTCTCCCTCCTCCCCCTCCCCTGCCTCTCACCCCTCTCTTTTCATGTACTTTATTTTTCTCCCTCGTGTTTTTTTGTTGTTGTTTTTTACTTATATAAGTAATAAAAAAAAAGTTGAAAGTATTAAAAAAAAAAATGTTCCAAAATATTATTCCGTAGTAAATGGTAAACCGTAACAGTAAAAAAAATTTCATCAAATGTAGACGGACAGGCTCGCTGACAAAAAAACTTCTTCATCCTGGATCTTTTAACAGGGTCGCCTTTATACTCTTGGAAGTATACTCCGATTTGTCATTCTACTTTTTGGAGTTTATAAATAATGGAGTTGTTAATTTTCCTCCAGGGTTGGCCATCTTGACCAACTTTTTTATTTAAATTTTTAGATATTTTCTTAGCAATTATTCTCACGTAAATGCGTGGTACGTTGTAGTAATTTCTGAAAATTTAAGATTAATCTTTATGAAATACAAGAAAAAAGGAAAACTATTTTCTTGGCTGAACATAATTTAAAAGATTTTGGATTAACCTTGCATCATCTTCCAAACTCAAAATTTCAACTCTCCAAATAGGCACATTATTTATTTAAATTTTAACGTCCATTTATTGTTGAAAACGAATTTTAGGACGGGTTATCTATAGGTTCCCGCCCTTTTCTAGCATGGATGGTGTTTTCTTTTTTCGAAAGAAAAGCCAACACGTCCAGTGGGAATCGAAACCACGACCTTAGGCGCCACAACATTATGAGGAAGAAATCTTTTGAGAAAATGTATGCACATTTACCAGATAACACAAATGATTTGTGGTAAATATGAAACAAAAAGGACCTGGAGGTCCATAAAAACAAGTTATTAAATAGGAAAAATGTATAATATATTAAATAGGAAAAATGTGTTGTTTGTCATTCTTGTGATTAATAGTCTTATGTACGCGTTTCACTATACCCCAAAATCCGTTATTCCTGTTGATCGGATTCTTATAAAAATCCTTTGAGTAACAAGTTTTCATATTATTTATTTGAAAATTCTGAGAAGATTGCTTTACAATTTTCTTCTAAGGCACAATCGCCAGAAGAGTCATAAAACTTTGTTCTGCTGTTACGCATTCAGCCGAATTAGTAGTGACGTCACAGAGCACCATCCCTCCTTCTGTCTTGCCTTCCTCCCACTGTTACCAGTATGCTCTGAGTGATGGGTTGGTGTTCTTCACGTTATGTCTCCTTAGTTCGTTGTGTTTAGCAAGTTCTAAGTTTTATTCACAAACCTGTGGTTAATTACTCGTCCCTACCATTTGCGTCCATGGTTTAGTTTCAGTCTCTAGTTATTACTTCATCGACGTATATTCAAGATGACAGTAGATTTTCGGGATTACTTCTGGGTAAGTTTTTCGGACATTCATATTAAAGATTAAAATGATAGACCGTCCAATTTTCTTCTAATGAATCAATTATTTAAATGCCTACGTAAATTCATCCCCTAGTAATGAAGTTGTATGGTTAAATTGTTTAGCATGATATATTTCTTTGTGATTACATTATATTGAACTATTATATAAAGTCTGAGTGTAATGGAATTGTAGGATCTTTATAACCTCTATATGTTAAACTCTATGTATTTAGACCTATACACTATTGAGATATTAATCATTATTATTAAATTATCTTCAAATATGTTTAATGCATATTCCAATTAGCTAGAAACTCTTTTTGTTCTTCTAGATTACATACACTTCGGTTTCTTTGATTTAATTAACTGCAAATATCAATAACATAATTTTGTTTTTGAATGATTTATTTTGCATTGCTCAATTATGTTGCGTCAGAATTGCTGCAATGCTTTATATACAATGCATTTATACTAGGCTATATGGTACAATTCATTTATATGTATCTAGTTAATATTGATGCATTCTGCAGAAACCTGTTTTAAGTTTAACTGTTGTTTGTCAAACTAGCAAATTGTTTTACTAGAAAACATCAAATTGGGCAATCATATCTGACAATGTAAATCGTATTTTTTAACTTTTATATTCTAAATTGGCTCAGGAGATTTAATTATGTTTTGCGGGACAACTTTGGATAAATTATTGTTACTATAACTTTTCATACTTTGATAACACGACAGTATTATCAAAGTATGAAAAGTTAGTAGTTAGTATGTTTATTTTCAAACATTATCTTGGCTTACTTATAATCCTTCAATTTTCTACTCCAACCATTACTTTTATTCCTGATACTTCTTGTTTATGTGTGTAACGACAACAATGGCTCTAAGTAGCCAAACTCAAGGAGATGATTGTAGACATAATTTCCAACAAAAAAGTTCATTTCTAGTATGGTCCTATTCCGAAAGGAAAAGGAGCTATGTCCAATTTTCTGTTTTTTTTAAAGCAGTCATGTTTTTTATTGAATAAGAAAGGATTTCTCAAAATCTATTCAATATAATTAAATTCTAAATATGCTATCATAAAATAGATAAAATTTCCTTTAAAAATACATTAATTTAATTCCCAAAACCATTATTAAAAGATACTTTCTGGACATCCAAAAACGCACTTCTGTTTTTATCAATGAATCAGAGTATTTTCACGATTTTTTTTCCTCAGCCCTCTAATGGACTACAGATTTAATACTTACAGGAAAACTTCTACATTTAGTAAGCATTAAATCTATGAAAATGAAGTGGAGGTTTATTAGGGAATAAATTGAACGATTGGCTCCCTTTTGTCAAAAAAATGTGGAATGTAGTTTTGTTACTTTCAAATACCTTGTGTGAAGAAATTAAAAATTATTCATTTTTTAATGGCCAAACTGTGGGTATCCATTGTCCAGTCCAGGCGCAATAAAAAGTAACTGAAAGAAATGATTGGAAAAGTTTTTCTGTCACACGGAAAAGTTGGGAGATCTGTCACATTTTGTGTTTAACAAATTTTCATTGATTTATGTTTTACATAATGTTGGCACTAAAATATTTGCTAATATATTTGAAAATTTGCTAAGTTTTGCAATTGGACCTTTATGAACTTGGGCAGTGGATCCATCCACTGTGTAACAGCACTGCTGCTATGTCCAGGACAGCAATCCATCTGGAACCATGAATCTATGTGCTAGCGGAATGTCTTCCGATGCAATAGGTCAGTCGTATTTAAATCCTGTGGAGGTTTAAAAATACGTTAAATCGAACCTGTCAGGAATCAGGATTGGCTGAAGAAGATATTCGTCCTGAATTCTGCACCACACGTTAACTTGGAGCTGATACTGATTGTGTGATCTTCACAGGGCATAAGGATTAACATGAGACCAAGTATGCGAATTGGGACTGTTAAATATTCCATTCATTGTGAATGTGGCCTTGTATGTCCACAAAATGTTGCGGCAGAACTGAGGATTAACATTTTTCCTCCCGCAATGTTTTGCATAATTTTTAGTTTTATTTCAAATTTTATTTGAAAACAATTCAACTTATTTGTAAATTCTGGATTAAAATTATTCAACTACCCTAAAATATTTTTTAATTATCCGCTCAAAATTTCTAGTCAAAACTGGTTGCCAAATACATCATGTAAAACATAAATCAATGAAAAATTTAAAAAAATGAAATGTAACAGATCTCTCAAATGAAAAACTTTTCTAATCGTTTCATTCAGTTATATTTATTGCTTCCGGGATGGACAATGGATACCTACAGTTTGGCCATTAAAAAATGAATAATTTTTAATTTCTTCACACAAGGTATTTGAAAGTAACAAAACTACATTCCACATTTTTTTGACAAAAGGGAGCCAATCGTTCAATTTATCCCCTAATAAACCTCCACTTCATTTTCATAGATTTAATGCTTACTAAATGTAGAAGTTTTCCTGTAAGTATTAAATCTGTAGTCCATTAGAGGGCTGAGGAAAAAAAATCGTGAAAATACTCTGATTCATTGATAAAAACAGAAGTGCGTTTTTGGATGTCCAGAAAGTATCTTTTAATAATGGTTTTGGGAATTAAATTAATGTATTTTTAAAGGAAATTTTGTCTATTTTATGATAGCATAATTAAAATTTAATTATGTTGAATAGTTTTTGAGAAATCCTTTCTTATTCATTAAAAATGATGACTACGTTAAAAAAAAAAAAAAACAGAAAATTGGGCATAGCACCTTTTCCTTTCGGAATCGGACCATACTTGAAAAGAACTTTTTTGTTGGAAATTATGTCTACAATCACCTCCTAGGGTTTGGCTACTTAGACCTGAATCACCCTGTATATATATAGAATAGTGAAAATTTAGTGTCGTATGTATTTTTTAATGCCAAATCATAAAAAACTAAAAATAAAACAAATTTTGTCTAAAAAAAATGTATACAAAAATAAATGTTGGGGTGGACCACCCTTATCACTTAGGGGTATGAAAAATTGTTTACGACCTATTCTCAGACCTACTGAGTATACACACAAAATTTCATAAAAATCGGCCGAGCCATTTCGGAGGAGTTCGGCAACAAACACTGTGACACGAGAATTTTATATTATATATATATATATATATATATATATATATATATATATATATAAATTATTCTTTATTCGAAGTGTTTTATTTTGCATTGTATTGTAAATGTTTTTTACTTTTTGTAAATTTATATAGTTTTCATTTATAAACCCAAAAAAATTGGTATTATTCAATTTTTTTATGCAACTTCATAGATTGATGTAGCCGGGTAAAGATTTTCGCTTGAAATTTGTAGGATAAAAATAGTCCCTTAAAAGTGGCCTAAAGCCAAGTTTTCAGCTCTGAATGTTCACTCCCCATCAAATAAAAAAAAAAAAAAAAAAAAAAAATTACCTTGAAAATTTATATCTCAGGATTGAGTTGTCTTATCAGAATGAATAAAAAAGGAAAGCATGCATCTTTCTTAAGGCTTTTAGGAAAAAAAAAAAAAACAATTCGGCTTTCGGTGACACTGCGTTCAATTTATTTTTGTGTTTTTATTTTTTATGGAGTAGCCGTTTTGGTACAATCACCAACATTTTTGTGAAAATTCTCTTACCAACCCTGTACTGCCTCAATTTTGTTGAGACTATCCAGGTGGTACGCCATAGTAAAAAAATTGATTGTTTTTTGGGATATGGAAAAGCCAAGAGGGTTATATTTAATTGAAAATTAATAATTAATTATATATATAATATTTTTGACTGTTTATGAAATGTTTGTTGATATACATTATCATCCGTTTTATCAATGGTTATTGTTTAGATTAATCCCATTATTTATTTATTATATACATCGGCTCCGCAACTAAGGCGATTAGGAGGTAATGAAGTGTGTGTGACGTCTGTGAGTTTCACTGAACCAAGTTAATAAATAGTGTAAATAAAACAAGTAATCCTATTAAGAATCATTCAATATCTGTAATCTGCTCCTTACCTACTTAAATAAGCGAAGGTTTTACCGTAAGAATCAGTCTCATCTAAGTAATATTTGAGTGCAGTTCTATAAAGCGAAATCGTGTGTTCAGTAAGCATAATCTTACTTAAAATATGTCGTCTTTAAGAACAAATAATTCGAAGTGTCTTATTTGTGAAAAGCTTCTAAAAAAAGTTCCAGATATATATAAAAAAAATAGTATTACCTGCTGATATAGAGGAATATTTCGAAGTTTTAGGCAAAAGAGTATCTGTGGGTGATATTATATGCGGAAGGTATCCTGTAATAAGTTTAAAAAGAAGAAAACCCGATTCAGAAGAGAATGGTGATAATAAACAGGATCGGCAGAATCGAGTTCATCAGATGATAGCACAAGTTCAGACGACCCGACTGTAGAAAGAGTACGCTCCCAAAGGATGTCGATGGTACATATTCACATCATCAACAAAATTCCAACAACGAATATCAAAGAAAATCAGCTGACCCGGCAAACGTTTTGCCATATACATTATTTCTAGTGAATATTTTGGTAGTCAAATAATAATTCCTTACCTAATACGGGATCTCAGTATTTAATATTTATGCAATATCCGTCTTTTCCCTTCTAGAACATCAGCAATGGACTCAAGATTATTATTTGTTCCTCGAATCACGATTTCGCGTATGGGAAGTGAGCTTTCGGAGTCCTCACATCCCATAATGTAAATTTGAAATAATTGATGTGGTTCGTTTGGCAAAGGCTGCAATGAGCCCACTTTGTGATAAACTTGGCCTTTGATTTTGATTGTTGAAAAATATTGTTGACCCTTTGCAGCGTTATTTTTAACTGTTTCTGTTGCCCAAACGATGTCATTTGGAAGCAATAATTGAATGTTCTTATTGACATCAGGAACAGGTTATAATCTGGATCCGTAACGAAAAATAAACCGTTCAATGGTTTAGGTAGTATAGTTGCAATTTTCCTGACGCCAACACTTTCTGGCTGGCTCATTTGAATTTGGGCACATTACAATTCGGACATTCCTTGTCCATAACACAGATCCCCACTTTCAAATGTGTGTAATATTCAATATCGGGCTCATACTTGATGTGCTTGTTGGCGCTGTTGATCATTTGCTCTGCCTGTGTTAACTACGAACCGGTGTGCTTGTCTTTGTTCCAATAGATTTTGTTGCTCGTGCTTCTTGTTATTGCGATTCACACAATTGCGCCATGCTCACACACACATCTGCATTATCTTGTTGGATTTGTTTGTCTGTTCTTTGGGCTCTTCTATTTCGCTCATCTGTAGTTCTATTCGTTGAACAGCCCAAATTAACCCTTTCATCCATTTATTATTGACACAGAAACTCGTGTATATTTATCTTTACATAAAACTAATGTTTTATGTTTCTTTATATTGAATGAAACTACATTTTATAATTAAAATTAATTTATTATTGTTATAAAGTAATATCGCTATTGAAAAATAGGGATTGGCGGTGGAAAGGTGAAAATTTAGGGTTGTGTGTATTTTTTAATGCCAAATCATAAAAAAAAAAAAAAATAATAAAAAAAAAAAATGTTTGTCCAAAAAAGAAAAGAAAAATGTTCGGGTTTGACCCCCCCCCCCCCTTATCACTTAGGAGTATGAAAAATAGATAACATCCTATTCTCAGTCCTACCGAACATACAAACAAAATTTCATAAAAATCGGTCAAGCCGTTTCGGAGGAGTTTGGTCACAAACACTGTGACACGAGAATATTATATTAAATTATATATATATATATATATATATATATATATATATATATATATATATATATATATATTCTAGATAAATTAAAAAAAAAAAAAAAAATCAGTCCCGTAACAGGCCACAAGGGCCCAGAGGGGCAGATACTGTAGAGGTATCTGATTCTTGACCATACGGCACCCTAGGGAGATAGTCTGGTCAATACTATGTCGCCTGATTTTCCCCTTGGCTGCTTCGACTGCTAGAGTCATTAGCACCCAAGGTACCCATTATTAATTAAATTAATTAAAGGCTGGGTGAGCCTAGGGACAGGCCCAAATCCAACCCTCGAACGGCAGCACTAGAAGAAAAAATCTTTAGTGCGCGCTTGGGTTTTGAACCTGGTCTTCCAGTTCATTAGTCGAGTGCTCTACCACTGAGCTAACCTCGCCCCCAAGATAAATTTGGGCTTTAATTAATTAATTTAACCAACTTTCCATTTATAAAATGTTATCTGCGTATGAGTGGTCAAGATTTCAAATAAAAAATGTGAATAACCTAAATGTGCAGTCCTGTAATGATGATTATTTATTATTTCAGGGAGAAAAGAACAATGGCTTTGATGTTTTATATCATAATATGAAGTATGGCCTAGTAGCTAGCAAGGAACTTGTTGATTTTCTACGAGAAAGGTAATTAAGTTCTGGCTTTAAAGAGGGTGAAAAGTGTGTTTTGCTAAGAAGCTCATTATAAAGGGTATATGTCAAATAAGGAAGCAATGGGTAACCAGATTAAAATTTCCTGAAAATCTACATTACATTTTCTAACTGATTTAGTTCTATACCTTCTTTTACTATTTTCCTTCTATTCTAATAAATGTGTAGGATCTGTTAGTCCGTAGGCCCATGTACATTTCATGCATAATTTTTAAGATTTCTCATTTTTTCACTATTGATTGTACCTGTTAAGGTCAACTTGTCAGCTGGCGAGATAGTGGTGGGTGTGGCTGCTAGGGGGTTGCAAAGATAGGAAAAAATATGATTATGTGAAATAATTTTAAGATTCGTGAAATTTTGGTGGTTACTAGTATTTGTAGTGAGATTAACGAAAAACGTGAGCTGCTCATAAGTTGGTGGAAATCTTGTTAGCTGAAGGCACATACTTCCAGAGCGCATAAGCATTGAGTGGCTGCGCACTCCCTTTTTATCCATCCGCCAGCTGACAACTATTCCACCCACATGTAAGCAGCTGACATTTTTATTCATCAATATTATAACAAATACTACCAACCACCAAAATTCCAGGAATCTTAATATGGTTTTTCCCTATTTAATAGCAAAAGCATGCTTATAGTGATTATTACTTCTGAGTATATTGATTATAAATGGATGTTTTTAATAATTATTGTTATTGAAAAAATGATTAAACATTAATATAGCACAGAAACTAAATAATTTTAATACTTCAGGGAATCGCTGATCTCGGACTCCTATCAACTACTGAAGGTATTTGATTGCTATCAAACCATTTAAAGGTATACATATTATCTTCAATTTTCTGTAATCCTGAGGAGTATTAAAATGTGTTGTAGTAACTTAGATTTTGACGGTGGCAAAAGAGAAGCATCAAAATTTTTTTCGTTTTTCGTGTTTCACCTAGTGTTAAATGTAACTTATTAATATCTAAATAGTTTTGTTTGTTTCTTGTTGCTATTTTCATCCAATTTTTACATCTTCATGAACATTGTGCATGTCGCCTAACATAATTATGGAAATATCAGTATCGCTACATCGGATAATTACGTTAGCCTTTTCTTAAGCTGGCAAATGTGAAAAAAAATGTTGGTGTCCGCTTCTTTATGACTGGGTCTTGCTAAAATCTTTCTACAGTATTTTTTCATTTACTTTGTGATAACAATGGCATTCGTCAGCACTCAGATATAGTTTTTTTTTTTTTCTACAAATGAGGCTTTGCCAATGTTCTGAGAAAAAGTTTATCAGACTTTCTTTAAATTAAATATTTTTTAATTCTTTAAAAAAAAATCAGCTGGGCTCACTTGATCAGGGCCTCGAATTTGGTATTGTTGCCCTCTTTTCGTAGCCTACAACTTTGATGGTTGGGCGAGGGTAGCTATCAAACACAACAATAACGGTCGATGCATTATTTGTTAATAACATTTGCACCAATTGCTTCAATATCTTACCAAAAGTACTTGGTGCTTCCTTCATACTGTTTAACTAGAAGAAATCATCGATCATTATTTCATAAAACTGTGGCTCACAGCTATCAATATCCATTGAACAGGTTGTAATCACTATATTCATGCCTTCGCTATTGAATAGGCAAAAACCATATATGATATTTTATATTACCAACATAATATTTTATACAACTCAATAATATATTTTTATCATATGTTAATACAGATATATTATATATTTTAACATTAATAATAAAAATATCCATTTATAATCAATATACTCAGAAGTTGTAATAGCTATAAGCATGCTTTTGCTATTAAATAGGCAAAAACTATATTAACATTCCTGAACTTTTGGTGGTTGGTAGTAGTTATAAGATTGATGAAAAAAAATGTCACCTGCTTACATGTAGGTGGAAAAGTTGTCAGCTGGCGGTATAAAATGGAGCACGCAGCCACTTGATGCTTATGCGCTCAGCACGTTTTCCACTATCATAACAGCAGCTGCCAACTTTTTTTGTTAATCTCACTGCAAATACTAATAACCACCAAAATTTCATCAATTTACCCCCTAGCAGCCACACCCTCCGCTATCTTGCCAGCTGATAAGTTGCCCTTAACTAGTTAAACGGGTACAATCAATAGTGAAAAAATGAGAAATCTTAAAAATTGTTGCATGAAATGTACACGGGCCTATGTTAAATCTCCTCAGATCTCAAAATCAATTCTATTGAGATCATTTTAAATGTAAATTGGGGATGTTACAGTTTTCTCTCAAATGGTTTCAACATTTTTCTTTATTTTTTTTAGTTTTACAGTGCATCAACATTTGGGCTATTAACGCCCATTTTTCATTATTATTATTATTATTATAGAAGGATGGTTCTCTGTTATATATTTTATAGTAATATATAGAGTCTATAATTTTTGGAAGTGTAATAAACTTTTTGGAAAATAGTGTGAATATTATATATTTAGCGCGGTTCCTCCCTCCCCCATAGGGAGGAACCCCGCTTATAGGGTTGATAAAATGAAACAATCCGGAAGTGCCGACTAGAAAATTTCGCGTTTCAGAACCCCTAGAGACCGAAAATAACGGTGGTTCAAATTTGTATATATATATATATATATATATATATATATATATATATATATATATATATATATATATATATATGTGTGTATTTGTCTGTTCGCTCATTTCTGGCTTTCCTAATGGTCCGATTGTGATGAAATTTGGTACAAAAATCCGTCGTCCAATTTGAAAGGTCAAGTTCGTTAACCAGCAGAATCCGCCCACTGGAAGATGGCGTTTGGGGCGAAATTCGCGCAAAAAAATTCGTAACGCTTACGTTTTTGAGTTCATAAGCTTGTAAGCACTCGTTTTATAGGCTTCTTGCGCTAGGAAAACGAATGAAACCATTTTCAAGGCGATAGCTTTAACCGTTTTCAAGAAAATTGGAAAAATAGTTTTTGAATACCGTTTTTAGTTTGGGTACTTAGAATCATGGGATTCAGTTGAAACATTTTCTGCATGTTCTACTTTCATTAAAACTAATATGTTGAAATTTTTGTTAGGAAGGGTTAGAAAAAAATATTTTATTAACAGACATCAAAAGTTTTGGTAACTTTGTATACTTTCCTTATTATCTCGAAAAAGGTTGAGAATCTTGGGAAACGGAAGATGACCATTAGAAAGCTCACTAAATGCTCTACAAAAATGGTTCTGATAAAAGTTTTGATTAGGCGATGTCAATCGGAGAAATAAGTGCTTGAAACTTTAACGTAATTGATTTCGCTTATTCGAACTGTTCTTTTTGTCTGTTTTATTCCTTGTTATTTTTAAATTGCTTATAGTCAGATAATGTATTTGACAATAAAACAGATTAAGTAAAATAAGAAGATCAATTTATTGTTAGAAATGTAGCGTTCAAAGAGAGAGATCCCAAGGCTTTCCAAATGCCTCTGAGCGGAGGCCTTTCTGCCCGACTTATGGGATAGCTGACCCATACAGGTAAGATTGTAAATCAAGACCTTTCAAGACTGGTTTGTTTGAGATTTCATTTGGATAGCTGTTTCGCTATTGATCTAAACAAAGTAATAACTCTTTCTATTCTATGCCTTCATAAACACTAGAGATAAGAACGGAACCGCGCTAAGATGACGCAGTTCCTGCGAATCGGACTTTTTAGTGTTTTCTACCCTTTAATTCAATTGTGGTGTCTGATATTTCTAAGCCATAAAGATCTAAATCATCTTCTTTGTTAAGTGGAGTTAAAACCAAGTCTCGAATTATTAAATGTTCTTACGAGTCACATAAAAAAAAGTTTTTTATGAGAGTGTTTAATAAATGGTTCAATGTTTGGTTAGGTTCGTCAACAATCAGTATTGGCCAGAAATAAATTTGTCTTGAGAATATTATTTTTTTTTACTTTGTTTGAGATCCATTTCTGAAGGCCAGCTCATATATTCAATGTTCCAAATGTATATTTATAAAATATGTCGGTGCATATATTTATATTTTATTTTTCTATTTACAGGTCTAATATTGAAGAAAATAACTGGAAACTAGTTACTAAATTGGCTAAGCAAGCCAGTGGAAGCTGTAGTCAAGGAAGTTTTGCTCCTTTATGGACTCTTTTACGAAACACTGCAGAACGTATTGCCTCACTTCATTTGCAGATGGTCCATAAAGTTGGTGATTTAGTGAAAGATGTTTCAAAATATGCGGATGAACTACATAAGAAACATAAAACTGTGAGTCATTATAATTTGTATAGTAGTAGACATTCATTTTTGTGCTATGTATGTACAGGTTCAACTTCCTTCTCATGAGTGACCTTGATTTCCATATGTTCTGGTATTTTTATTTTTATCTTTTATTCATTTATCCACTACTGTTACCAGGACTTGTCACTTGCCCATTTTACACAAATTCAATTACTCTTATCTAGCCTTTTTCCCCTCCATTTGAACATTTTATTTTTGAAGCATTCATATTGATTTTTTCAACATCATGTTCGTGTAATGATGTTTTTCATGTGTAAACTGCTAAATAATTTCTAGTCATCCAAATATTGTATAAAGGAGAAGAATGGAAACTACTTCAGTTATCATAAGAAAGTAAAATATTAAGAAGAAACGTTGTAAGTAGGCTAGAGTTCTGGTTACGTGAAAGAGACAAGGACAGCTATTTGTTCTTCTTATAGCTGAACAACCTATATCTTCTTGACTTTGAATGTGTTAAAGAATTATCTGTTTAATATTTATTCTTACCTCATAGGAAAATTTGGGGGCGAGGTTAGCTCAGTGGTAAAGATGCTGGAGGAACTACTATGCTGGAGGACCTGAGTTCAAATCCTGAGCAAGCACTAAAGATTTCTATCTTCTAGTGTCTTGTTTATGGGTTGGATTGGGCCTCCCTGACTGGCCCTGGCCCAACCCAGCCTTTAATTAATTTATTAATGAGTACCTGCAACAGGAAAAAATCAGGCTGCTGGAGCATAGTACTGACCAGACTATCTCCTTAGTGTGCTGTATGGTCATGAAGGAGATACCTCTCTAGTATCTGCCCATCAGGGCCCTCGTCGCCTGATACGGAACTGTTTTTGTTTTAATATTTTCATAGGCAAATGTACAGATGTAAGTTTTGATCAAGTTAACCAAAATTTTGATCAATTAATTCATTTGACTATTAGTTATATGCAAGGGAAATTCTGCTTTCTTTTCAGATTAGCTGTCTTTAAAAATTTTCATTTTCTAAATTATATTTTATTTTCTCTAATAATTCCTCTGCTGATTAAAAGTTCTTGTGTTTTTATTAAACATAAAATATCTGCTAAAATGCTGCCAAACATTAAATAAATAGGAATACTTTAGTTTATTTCTGAAAATTCAAGACTGCTGAAATGCTAAAAACAGGTTCCAAATTATTAAAGTCTGAAAAACATTCCTTATAATAATGAACACATTTTTTTTGTCTTACAGTTGACCTCTTTTTTTCAGGTTAAAGAAGAAGAAGGGGGTACTCTAGAGGTAGTCCAAGCGATACAATCAACTTCTTTAACGCTGCAGAAAGCCCGAGATTCATATACTCAAAAAGGATTAGAACTCGATAAGTTGAAGAAAGAAAGTGCCTCTCCTAGGGAGTTAGAAAAAGCTGAACAGAAATTAAAAAAAGCTCAGGATGAATATAAAGCACTTGTAGAAAAATATGGAGCAATTAAAGACGACTTTGAAAAGAAAATGTCTTTAGCTTGCAAGGTTTGTTTCATCGATTTCATAATGTAAACACACAAACAAATATATATATATATATATATATACACACACACATACAAGCATACATGCAAGGTGTGGCCCAAAAGGAACGAGAATCAGGCTAATGGTGGAGAGGCCAAGAACAATGTGCAGCTGTTAACTTTTGTAATTAGCACTGCTTATGGGGATACTGCTTTAAGTACAACTCTTGTCTACAAATGGGTTCAAAAGTGGAAAAACGTTGATCAAAGATGAGCTTCGATCTGGGCACCCCCCCTACTTGAAGAACTGATGACAATGTTTAAATAATTTGCATTGTAGTTCTTGAACATAGTTGTTGAGCCATTAAAGATATCTGATATGTATGGATCTGTACCCAATTGCGGATTTTTGGTTCTCATGGGATTTTTTTTTTCATCTTGACTATGCTCGTGCCATCTTAAAAATAGTATCCGATGAATATTTGTAATCCCAATTTGTGATACTAGATTAATGTTAATTTAATCCCGCTTTTGTGTTGATTTAATGAATAAAATAAATGATAGTTAAGTAGTGTTAATTTCTATTTCTTGTGGTTTGCTTTTTCAAAAATTGTAGAGGAATGAACATAGTTAATCTGTGATGTCTCATAAAATGTTTCAATTTACATAATTTAGAAGCAACCATCTTATCAAAATGTATTACATAGGTTTTCAAGAATAATTTCAATTTTTTCTTAATATTTTAAAAATGTTCAGTGAGTAAGATTAAATTATTTCTAAAATTTTTGCAGCACTTTCAAGAAGTGGAAGAGATTCATTTGAAACAAATGAAGGAATTTCTTACTACCTATGCCGAACTTGTGGAAAATAATCATGATTTAATGGGACAGGTAGAGTTTATACTTCTTTTGCATGAATAATTAATACAATTTCTACAAAAATAAAATTTCATTGTTATATATTTCACACCTGAAAAATCATTATAAAAATAATTAAATATTGGTTACTGGAACACCAAACGTTTCAGTATTTATAGTAAGTAAATTTACATTTTCAAGCTCAAAAGTTACACAAGCTTACCAAAAAGCTTTGATTTTTCTCATGTAATCCTTGAAGATATCAAGATCATAGTCCTTACAATCTTTACCAGTTTCTTATTAAAAACCTTATATAAAATATAAAGAATTAGCTGTGGCTGCTGAAGATCCTCTGTCATCTCTGTCGTGATGTTAACGAGCAATTGTAATGTAAATATTGTTAAGATAACATAAATTAGTTTCTTACTATTTAAAAATTAATAACTTTCTTTGTAAAAATCATCTCTTAGTGCTTACAAAATCCACAAATAAAGATTGACAGTAAACATCTATGTTTACAAATAGAGAAAAATTGCTCATATCTATCTTTGGGATATCCGTGTATGTGTTACTCTGGTTCCCACCAGTAACCTGCAAGATGCTTGCACATTGTGCTTCAGTGCTCTACAATGTGCATAAGTGAGCAGAAAATATGGCTAACCAACAAAATGTGAACCTATGTACGCTAGAGAAGAAATTAGAAGTTCTTCAGCGTTTGAATGGTGAATCTTGATGGTAATCAGATTATAGCTGTAGTTTGATGAAAAAGAAGACCCTGGAAAGAATATCAGCCCCTCAGTACCTAAAGAGGCTTTAAAAATTGCTATTAAGTACACCTTGCAGCATCCCAAATCAATACCGATGGATCTGATGCGCATTAAAAAGTCTAATATTACTTCTACAAGATTTCCTGCTTAATTTAGGATGAAAAATTTAACTCTTTTTGAATGAATTTATATGCTTTTGCTTTTGAACTTGACGTATTTTGCGTTTTTTTTTTTTTTTTTGTTTTTTTTTCTAAAATAACAAATGTAGATACAAACATAGGTTCATTCCTTTATAAGGGTATAAGGTTGATCTCATGAAACAATCCGGAAGTGCCGACTAGAAAATTTCGCGTTTCAGAACCCCTAGAGACCGAAAATAACGGTGGTTCAAATTTGTATATATATATATATATATATATATATATATATATATATATATATTTATTTTTATTTATATATATTTGTCTGTTCGCGGATTTCTGGCATTCCTAATGGCCCGATTTTGATGAAATTTGGTACAAAAATCCGTCGTCCAATTTAATTAACTAGCAAAATCCGCCCACTGGAAGATGGCGTTTGGGGCGAAATTCGCGCAAAAAAAATCGTAACGCTTACGTTTTTGAGTTCATATGCTTGTAAGTACTCGTTTTATAGGCTTCTTGGGCAAGTAAAACGAATGAAACCATTTTTAAGGCGATAGCTTTAACCGTTTCTGAGAAAATCGGAAAAAAAGTTGTTAAATCAAGTTTTTGGTTTGGTTACTTAGGATCATGGGATTCAGTTGAAACATTTTTTGCATGTTTGAATTTCATCAAAACTAACATGTTAAACTTTTGGTTACGTTTGGAGTTAAGGAAGGGTTAGAATAAAATATTTTATGAACAGACATGAAAAGTTTTGGGAACTTCGTATAATTTCATTAATATCTCGAATACGGTTGGGAAATCGGGATAAGTGGATAGAAGCTATTTGAAAGCTTTATAAATTCTCTACAAAAAAAATTCTGAAACAATTTTTGATTAGGTGATGTCAATCGGAGAAATAAGTGCTTAAACTTTGAAGTAATTGATTTCGTTTATTCGAACGGTTCTTTTTGTCTGTTTTTATTCCTTGTTATTTTTTAATTGCTTATAGTTGGATAATGTATTTGTCAATAAAACAGATTAGGCAAAATAAGAAAAATAATTCATTGTTAGAAATATAGCTTGCCAACAGAAAGAGATTCAATGACGTCTTTTGAATATTTTCAATTGCCTTCATGCTGTTGAGTTTTTTTATTTTATTTTTTAATTTATTTTATTTGTAGAATTATTACTATAGTAAAAGAACACAGGAATATGTGAAAAATGTTGATATTTTCCAATTCATTGAAACGTATGAAATGAAGTATCGGTAGAAAAGGATTCTAGGGTCTGGCGGACCCGACCAGGTAAAGTCATAAAGCCCTTTGAACAAAGGCTGATGAAAATATTATCTGTTTCTATTCTAAGCTTTTCAAATGACAATAGGGATATGAACAGGAACAGCACTAAGATGATGCAGTTCCTGCGAGTTGGACTTTTTTTCTATGTTCTTCAGATTTTCCAATCTTTTTTCTTTACCAACCATGCCACGATCCCATGAGTGACAGATATGAGGGGCTCTACTTGATTTACATGCAAGTATATATAAATTTAAAAGAGAATCATATTGACCATGAATGAATGAAATAGCCTTTTATTTAGTCAACAAATATTTACAGTTATTTACAATTAGTATAATTTAGCAAAACTAAACTATTATATAATCAAATTAACTTTAAAAAAAAAAAAAAAAATACAAACATTGAAATATATAGCAACAACAAATGTTGGCGAAGGCCTTCCTTCTCAGGAGTAGTAGTCTACACTTCCCTGGTGACCAGCCTATAGGGAAGCGGAAGTCGCTAAGATCGCTGTTCTTTTAGTTTTCCATGCCTGGCGATCCATCGCCAATCTCCACCACAACGGTCCGGCATCTTGATTGAAATACCCTCTCCATCTTTTGGCTTGTCTGCCCCTATTTCTTTTCAGGTTGTACGGCGTCCACCTTGTTACCTCTTGGGACCATCATCTGTCTTGCCTTCTCATCAGATGCCCAGCCCAGTTCCACTTTAATGAGATAATATATGAAGATATGTCTGTAAGGCCGGTTTTCTTCCTTATAGTCGTATTCCTGATCTGATCCTTCCTCTTCACATTCACCATACTTCTTTCAATAGATCACTGCCAGGTAAGTAATCTATTGGTGTTAGCTTTGGTTAACGACCAGGTCTGGCTCCCACAGTTACAACTGGTAGGATGCAGGTTTCAAACACCCTCTTCTTCTTCTCCATTGGAAAATCTACCTTTATTATTTATTAAAGTTGGCCTAGATATACGTAATCATCCCCGTACTTGGTATCTACATCATTATTTGCCAGTCGAATAACATTCCTCTCGGAAGTGGTCATGGCCCTGGTTTTTGACTAGTTCGGGACTAGTCCTACTGCTTTACATTCTTCTACCAAGTCATTCAGCATTATGCTGAGATCTTCACACTTATTGGATATTAGCACAATGTCATCTGCAAAACGTAGAGAGTTCAGGTACCTCCCATTGACTTGTATTCTCTTATCTTCGCAGTTGAGCCTCTAGAAAACCATCTCCAAAACAAGGATAAAAAGAAGTGGCGATAGTGTATCCCCCTGTCTCACGCCTCTCTCCACCGGGAAACAGTGTCCCGTCCTTTCTGTTCCAATAAAAGCCTTCATGTCTTTATACAGCTCCTTAATAAGTCGGATGTACTTCTGTTCTATTCCTATTTCTCCTAACGCTTTAATTATGGAACTGTGAAAGACCCTATCAAATGTTTTTTTAAAGTCCACAAAACAGAGGTAGATTGGGAAGTTCTACTCGTTTGCTTTTTCCACTAGTTGGTTGATTGTTTGAATGTGATCGGCAACTGAGAAACCTTTTCGGAAACCGGCTTGCTCTACTTCAGTTCATTCTATTATCCTGTTGGTAATACGTTCTTTTAACACGCTGGAAAATAACTTGGCAATGGTTGAACAGAGAGACATCGGTCTGTAGTTATCCATACTTGATCTGTTACCTTTTTTAATAATAGGATAATTCTTGCTGTTTCCCATTGTTCTGGTATTTCTTCTTATTTCAAAACCAGGTTAAATATATCTCTCTCGCCAGGTTGGCTAAGTGCTCTAGCCAATTCAAAATTTCCTGCTTTTAGTACTTCATTAGTTATGCCATCAGCGCCTGGACTTTTATTATTTATTAAAATTCTTAGGGCCTTTGTAACTTCTGACATGATTATTGTTGGTGTTTCCTCATCGCTTACTCCTAGCTCGGCATCAATATCTGTCTCTTTTTCTTCGCACTTGTAGAGCTCTTTAAAGTATGTAATGGCTATGTTCATCATTTTTTCCTTGTCTGTTTTCTTCCTACCAGCTGTGTTATCAAGAGACACCATCCACCTTTTCCCCGGAGTTAAGTCTTCCTTCATTTGCCTTATTGAATTGTTTGCCAGACATTGGTTTACTATACTTTTTCGATGGTTGTATAGATCTATCTTGATTCTTCTTCTAATTTCATTGTTCAAGCTCGTTATTTATGCCCTTTCTTGTTCTGTTATATTTTGGTTTTCCTTCTCTTGAGCAGACCAATGGTATCCTCAGAGAGTTTGCTTTTCTTCCATGGCTTATATATATGCATTGATAAGTGTAATACAGAACTTTATCTTTTTTGTAATACAGACTCTTTATTTTTTAATATTTGAATTTCTTTGTTTTTAATTTAGGCATTCATTTTACTATATTTATTTATTATTTATATTTATTTGTAGGCGCACTTAGAATTTAAAAGACAGTGTATTGAAATGACAGTGGACAAACTTCTAGAGCTATTTGTCTTGGAAAAGTATACAGGCCTTGAGAAACCAGGTATCAAAACCAACTTACCCCAGTTGTAAAGAAAGTCATTTTTTCCAGAAGAAGAAAGATTTGTTTTTCTGTTTATATTTCTGTGTTACTTTAGGTTCTATGGAATTGGATGGTGTTATTGAAGGCATCAATATTAACGAAGCTGCAAAAAGCAACTCATCATCTTCTAATGCTCCAATCCCAGCACAGCCGACAACTATGAAACGGGAAGGTAATTCTGGTATTTGGGACAAGTCTAAGCAGTCCCGCCGAGCTACCTCTCTCCTAAATATCTTCTTGCCTAACTCCTATGGTATGTACTCCTGAACCTGATTCCCTTCTCATCCCAGCAATAATTAATTTTAATACATTAGGTACATCATGTATCATGATAGAACTTCATTCTATATTTTATGTTGAATATCACTTCAGTGTAATTTCCTTATCCTTTACTGTGTTTCTTATTTTTTACTCTTAAATTCTTTTATAACAAGATATTTCTTTTCTTTATTTAATTTTTTCTAAAAAGGCACTTTTTTTTTTTTATCACAATGTTTCTTTTTTAAGCAGTTCTGCTGTTAACCATTTAATAAATATTTGTAACATTGTTTACTCAGAAGTAAAGCTTGTTAGTGGCTACAATACCAAATATTTGATTAATAATTTAGGTATTTTACCTTCAAATTGTATTGGTGACCTAAGCGTATCATATTTTATGATTTGAAGTTATTAATTGGATATATCTTTATTTTGAATACAAGGCACTCTAGTATAGTTCTATGAAAATGTTATCTTCTAGTGGGTTAGAGAATTAATATTTTTTATATGTAGCTGGCACTAAAACTTACGTTGAATGTGGATGGCAACTATTACATTTATAGTCTTTTTGATACTTATGAATCTTACTAGTGGGTTTAAAATTACCTAAATTATTATATTATAAATAGTATACTAAGTCTTTTTAGATAAACGAAACGTTAAGTGCTCTTTTTAAACCGTTATACTTTGCTTTTTTAATTAATCAGTTGAATTTATATCTGGATATTTATTTATATATCTGGATTTTGATAATAAAGAATCATGAAACTTTTACTTCATTGCTTTTCAGTTCAGAATATAATATTAAATAGGAATTATGTCAGCCACTTATTGTCTCAGTCAATCTAAGCACTGTCAATCTTTCTTTTATATGCACTAACATATAAATATTTTTTGTTCATGCTGCCATCAGTCTTTAATTTCACCTCTCATCTGATACTTACTATGCTACTTCATACATCTAAATGCATGAACTTCACTATTAGTTTTTCCTTCTCCACTTTTTGTCAATATCATATCTTGATTTGCCAAAAGCAGTTTCATATTGGCATCTTTCTACCCTTTACATTGTTTTTATATTATGAAAACTGCATATTAAATTCTAGGCGTCGAGAGTGATGTGTGTGTGTTGGTGTGAGCCTATTTGTTGCAGGCAAGGACCATTCGATTGCAATGGCCACTTCTGCGCCTACGAGCCCCATTCCTCCAGATACAACAACTATCTCTCGTCACCCTCTCAGAGGATCAAAATGTAATTTTTTTTTATCTTGTCGTGACAATTTTTACTTATATCGAGCTGGGAAAGTACAATTTTAAGTAGTAGTATTTTTTATTATGATCATAAATATATTTTCTCATATGTTTCCAATGAAAAATTGGTTAATACCTTTCTACATGATTTTTTTTTTTTTTTTTTTTTTTTTTTTTTTTTTTTTTTTTTTTTTTTGTAAAAATTCTTGTTCCATATTTAAGACAGTGTGTTTTTACCTATATACATAACTATGTAACTCTTAATTAATATGTTTAGGACTACATATAAAAAATTCAAATAGACTTTGCAGAATACTAGAGGAAAACTATATTTATCAATTCAAATAAATGGAGATAATAAATATACTTATTATATTTCCTTGAAATATAATTTGTTGTGGCAAATTTCAACATACGTTGAATCTGATTATCCAATATTTTATGCTTATTCAAATATATCCTTCACATTCTTTTAAATTTTAGTATTGTACATTTCCTGTTCGATATAAGTAGTTTATATATATATATATATATATATATATATATATATATATATATATATATTACTCTAGGTTACTGTAGTATATATTTTTCTATATATTTAATTTCATTATAAATAAAAATGCAAATAATCTAAGAGAACTTAAAATTCTTCTTACATTTTATGAACTAAATAATAATTTATCTCTCAATAAGAGTTATTCAAATTGCAACTAATATCCATAATTATTTGGTAATTATTTATTTTAATTGGATATTGACAAATATTTCTTATTTATAGTTATATAACAAGGCTTTACAGTTAGGGATTTTAAAACTTTACAGTTAGGGATTTTAAAAGCTCAAGGTTTTATTAATTTTTTAAAGCAGTAACATAATATCAAACAATTCATTCATTTACCAATATAAAAGAAGATTTAAAAATAGGGAGGGACCAACTAGAGCAACTTTTTTTAGAATTAATTTAAAAACAAAGGTGCATAATTTTCTTTCTCAAGTCCCCATATATAAATGTATACCATATAAAAATTAACAAATTTAAATTTAAGAAAACTCATTGTTAGTGTATATTCCTCCTTTCTTCATCCTGTTCTTAGTTTTTCAACACCATGAAGAGTATTGTTAGCAATTTCAATTTATTGAAATTGTCTTATTTTTAGGTTTTTAAAATTAGGACGATTCGATTTTTTTGTGAATCTAATTCATAAAGTTTATGATTTTTATTAGCTATTGATGTAAATTCAAATGTAATGAATTATTAATGGTCACTCAGCAAGGTACATGATCGTTCAATGTCCAATATTTTATTTCTATAAGTATTGGGTTGATTTCTGGCATTTATCTTTAATATTAATAAAATAATAGGATCGTAATAAGACATGGGTTACAAGATGAAATTGTTATCAAAACGATATTTTTAAAACTTGTGAGTCTTACAAATTTAGATGTATTCTTAACCTTTTGACAGCTATATTGAATACTCAAGTGTTGTTCAGGCCACACAAAATTTATTTTGCTCCTGATGCATAATCATTTCACACATTTTCTCCTGAATTTAACCCATTCGGGACAGTAGACTGATAAATCAGTTCGAAGCGCGCCGATCCCTGTGGCCTATAGACTGATATATCAGTTCGGAGTGCACCGATCCCTGTGGCCTGTAGACTGATATATCAGTTCGCTCTTTTCAGTGTTAGAGGACTGTAGCTTCATTTATTATTTCTGTCCCTAGCTCCATCTACTGGTTGGTGGGACAAGTTCTAGTATGTTTCCTTGACACTAGAGTTCATTGAAATGCATTTTATAAACTTCACAACCCCTTGACCTTTATCTACCCGACTTTAAGACTATACCTGCCCATATCTCTGGCAGTTTTAGCCTTCAGTCTGTTCCCTGGTTTTGTAGTTTCCTGGCATTCTTTATCTATGTCATATATTGTTTTCAATTTGTCTAAAAAAGTGTATACAGATGAAGAATAATTGGAATTACTTGCTTGTAAATCTGATAGCGGTTTTAATTCTTCATTGGACTCTGATTATGAAGGAAATGTTTCTGTGGGGACTACTCCGGGTAATTCAGGGTTGAACATTGGATGATGAGAAACTTTGAAAAAAGTTTATACGTATAAAGAAACAGAAACGTGAATACAGCTAAAAAGCATTCAAGCCACTGGGTACGTCAGCCGCCCTGGACTCTCAGGCTGCCAGGCCCGCAAGACGCTCATATTAGACAGTCCCTAAAGGGTTAAGGATCATTTTGTTATTTTTCTGCGATATTTTCCTCTTTCTCCCTACAGATCCAGAATCCCCAAGTCAGAACACCCCTTTCCTCCCGCCATGGTTTATTGTTCAAAATAAGCTCAGTATAAAAAATACAAATAGAAAATTAAATCCGTTATCAAAAGAGATTCCTTGTGATGAGTCCGAGTAAAACACTAAATAATGTTTAAAGAAAACCACAATTAAACAATATATCCATTTGACAAGGGAGAAATCCATATAAAATTTACAAGAATTCAGTTTTAAAAGAGAACATACAGCCTTGTAGTCCATCCCACACTAGTGCAGTAATAGTGTATGCGGAACATTTTATCCAGCCCGCACTGGCGAGGAAGCAGCATAGGGAAACTTGAACTCTCAGTTAAAGGCTATAGATTGTTGATTATAAAATTGCATTTATTAGTAAAGAGGGGGGGGTCCTTAAAGTATTAAATATTTTAGGGCTTGAAGTATATTTTTTTCTCATTCCATTTTTGGTGCTCTGTGCTTATAATCTTCTGATATTTGATTTTTTTCAACCCTTCCATTGCTCTGAATGAGTTAACTCTTGCTCAACTGGCAGGGCCCTAGACCAGATAGCTTATCCTCCACTCTCCTAACCCCTGACACTCCTCACCAGTTACCTCGATGGCCCTGTATGTTGCTTCTCCAGCATAGTGTTTTAACTTGTATAAAATAAGACCTAGCGGGAATAAGGAGAATTCTTAGCTTCATTAAATCTGCACCAGAGATGAAATAATGCATTATATTATATTTTCTTCAGGACCTGTAATGACTATTAATTTTTTGTAAAGGTTAAAATAATGGAGGCTTTATATCTCAATTTTCTTGGAATTAGTAGTAGTGTTGATTTTATTATTTACAAATAGAGTTTAACTCGATTCTTCGAATATATAATTTTTTACTTCATCAAATCTTCATTATATATTAATTTAAATTACGTATTGTACAAATATTTTATTACGTATAATTTAAAACAAGCATATAAATTCATACAATCATCACTGTTATGGGAAATTGTTGGAGCCTCACAGCCTACACTGACTTGTCTCTCTCTAACCCTATTGTTGTTGTTTACATCTTTCAGTCACTAGTTTAATGTTGTTTTGTGTGGTCCGCCTAAATAACCTAATTATATCGTCATTTCTTATCTGAGTGATCTTGTTTTTCATGATGTAAAATTTATTTTATTTTAGACAAAATTACCTATATAAAGAACATTTGTCATTATACATTGATAATTCCAAATATATATGACTATGGTATGCTGATGGAGACGAAAGAGTTGAACGATAGTTAGGTCGAGATGAGGAGAGATTGGCGATCGTGGCAGGGAAGTTAGACAGACACGCATTGATTGGGCACTGTGTACACTTCATTTGCCAGCAACGAAACGGTTAAACTATTATTACAACTTTCTAGGTAGGGGAAAGGTAATTCGCATAATTATCCTCCCTATTCCTTTTAAACATTCCAGCATGCCTCCTTCCACTCCTTTCTCCAACTACTTCCTTTTGATTTATTTAATTGCTGTAAGATATTCTTTCCATAAGATGTCTTTGAAAAAAAGAGGTTTCTAGCTAGTAAAAAAAAAAAAAATTATTAGAAATTGAGCTGTATATATGGGAATTTGTGAGCTTATGGCACCTAAGCTTCTTAGATTACAGAATTAAAGTACTATATATTTTTGTTCTATTGTTTGATTTAATTGATCTTAAAAGTTAAAAAATGCATTAAGCGGAACATTTACCATTTGATTGTGAGCATTGACTCTTATATTAACTGTAGTTTGGGCCCTCCCTTTTCTTGAATAGTTAATTGATTAAAAACTCAGAAAGGTGAATATAATTAATCAAGATATAAGAAACCTTTGAATTTATACAAGAAAACATGTGATTAGCCCATGTTTTAATATTCTAGATTATAAATAGATGTGTTATGGAACAAAAGTATCAAAATAGTTTCTTTGAATTTCCAGTATTTCTTTAAATTTTCTTTGATCCCACTGTTCGTTGAATTTGATTTTTAACTCAGGTAATTGAAACTTTATATCAGTGGTGACAAAACATGGTTCTTTTATAAATTGTAACTAAGGGCTTTTGAGAGGTGAAAAACAATTCTAGATAACCTTAATAATTTAAGGAATTTGACACGTAGGAGTTTGGTAAGTTTTAATTAAAACATAATAGGAAGCTAACAGAAGAGGTGCTGGTTCTTTTGACCTTGTCAATCAATGCACCTTAGCAAAAAGAATAATAGTAAGTTATTCAATGGGAAAATCAGATTATCAGGATTTTTTTCTAGCTGTGATTATCCTATTAGAAAAGTTCACAATTTTTGTAGGAAATTTAATACATTTTCCACTTTCCTTTAAGTAATAATATATATTTCCAGATATTTTTCAAAGTTTTGTTGTTTAACCTTTGAATTCCCAGAAATAAGTCTATCCATTCGTTCAAAATCTGAATAACCAATATTTCTGATACATAATGGTCATGGAATTTAAACGTCATGAGGGAGGAACTAATATCTAGTAAATATTTAAATTATTGGTTGTTCAAATTTGTACATATAGAATTAGAATAAAAAATTATTAAGTTTCATTGCAGAGTGGTAAGTGATTGATAAACTCAGAAGACGGTAATTCAAAAGCTTATTAAAATTCCTGCAAAAAATTGTTGAACATTTTGATAGAATTATCACAGCCCGATCAAATTTAATCTTAATTTTTATGTTTTCTTAACTTTCACACGAATAACTTACTGGGGTCTCCCATGGTCTAGTGGCTAGCGCGCTAGATTCAAAAGCGGGAGACGGTGGGTTCGATCCCCACCGGCGCCAGAAATTTTCTCATCTCAGGGCTCCAGAGAAAATTCCTAGCTGCACCCTGGATGTCGGCGCTAATAGCCAAGATTTGTTGATGCGCCGTAAAAAAATAAATAAAAAAAAATAACTTGCTCATTCTTGTAATATAGTACTCCCAATATTTTGAATATCTATCTAATAGGTATATAACTAAAACTTACCTTGGTGGTACAGTTCCTTGGAATCAAACTTTTTGCTACGTTTCAAATATTTATTTATTTTTGAAGTTGTTTTTAAGTAACTTAATTATTTCATTTGGAAATGCCATAGTTTCTTACATTGTTTACCTCTAACACTTTATTTTTCTATTACAAGGAGGCATTGATATTTGTGCCAAATTATTCAAAGGGAAAAAAATATTTTTCGTAATTATTAATCTACCCATAAAATAAATAATATATATATTATTAACCTGTTTGTCTTCAGACGGAATACATATTGAAATGTGCCAGTTGATTTTAACAGAATACATACTATTGTATACCAATTCATTCACATTGTTGCACTTGACATTTAGCTCAAAAATATATAAAAGAAAGTATTGTTGTCATAACTACACTCACGGCAATGCACTTTTCTTGTGTCTGGTCTCCCATCAGTTTAGTGACCTAATAGATATATTTATTTTCTGTATTACTTTCTCTGTATTTTACTTTTGCCATTAGATTCATTTTTGTTGTACTTTATTTATAGAATTAGTTATTATAAGAATTATTTTCACTCTAAAAGAAGCAAATTTAATTCCTTCATAGTTAATTAGCAGGATTTGGAGTTCCATACATAACAGTGTGGGAAAGAGTTTTCCATACTATTTTGTATTTAATGTGTTTCTTTTTCAGTGAAAATCATTGTTAGAGATGTACTTATTTTTCCCTTTTACCTTCACTTCCTTTTCCTTGTATTCTTGTAGTGATCTTCAACTGCTTCTTTATATTTCTTTACATTATTCCTTGTTTTACGTATCTGTTATACCTTCAACTAGAAAAATACCATCACTATTAAATACCTCTTTTGTCCATTTTCATCCGGTGGGACTGTTAAGACTACTTGATTATTAGTGTATGTACTGTGTTTGTGAATGTCATTTATTGCTTGAAAAATAATGACGTAGCTTTAAAACTAAGCAATTTATATCAATCCATAAATATTACTAGAACTCCTTATGATTAGTTTAACATTTTTATTCTTCCAGAAATTTCATTATTAAAATTACTAAAACTGTAGATATTTGCATTTTCGTTTTGATAATGTTTAACAATTCTGTTTTTACCAATATTTGTTTGAAAAGCAATATTAATAATTAATTATTATAATATAAATTTAATTTGCAGCAATGGCATATTCCATATATATCAACTTTTGTTGAATTGAATATACTTTTGTGATTACTGAAGAAGTCAACTTTTATTATTTCTTCATGGACAATGAATTCACATGATTTTAACTCCTACATATAATTATTTCATTGTTAATCCATTATTTCTAAAAGTTCATTTAATTACATGATAATTTTTGATAATCTTGAAGGTGTGTTTTTGTTCTTATTGGCTGACAGATATCTGCGAAATTCCATCACCTACAGGCATATCTGCTTGGACATCAGGTCTAGTTTGTTCTTCCTATTTGCACTTTAGCTTAATGATATTTTTTTATTATTATTATTTAATGAAAATTAGAAGACACTATATAATTTACATTTTTTATTCATATATATATATATATATATATTTTTTTTTTGTATACAACTCTCATTTCAAGACTTTCTAGATTCTTAATTTAATGTTTTTTTGTTTTGTTTTTTTTACAAACTCACCTTATTTTTATTACAATGATGTGTTGATTGTAGATAGTGGACATTTTTGTTTTTGCGTTTTTTGTTTATAATTGTGTGTGAATTTGTTTGCGCATATGTGTCTGTTAGCAGAGTGTTTAAACACAAAGTGTTTAGGTTTTGAACCAATTCACTTTGTCTACAATTCTTTTCAATGTATATAGGGTTTCTCCGAAGTCGCCGTGAAAAAAAGAAAGAGAAAAAGGGTAAAAAGAAAAAGGAAGCTCCTCTTGATAATACAAGTAATAAGGAAGAAAAATCTGATGGGTGAGTGTTTTTCTCGATATATATACAAATATTTAATAGGCTTTTCCATAAGTTTTGTGTGGAATTACCTGTATTGAAATTATTACCATAAAAAAATAACATTATATTTCTGTTTTTAAATAATTATAGCGAGGAAAAAGAAGATATTCAGAAATCAAAAACACCTACTCCTGAAGTAGATGATGAAGGTTATTGTGTTCGACCTAAAGTTGAGTCATGGGAAATTGATACTGGCTTTAGTTTTTATTCGAGTTCCGACACGGATTCAGGTTTTCAAATATTAATATGAATTGAATCATTTTATGACTGAAATATTTGGAGACTAAATAAACAAGGAAAATTTTTATGTCCTTAGATGAAGAAAGAGAAAAGAAAATAAGAGTAGAAATAAAGCCAATTAGTAATGGTGCTGGACCCATTAGTGCCAGTGTTGATGAATTAAGAGCAACTGTTGAAAACTTTTCCCTTTCTCCATTAGGTGTAACTCTGGTATGTAATAAAATAATTTATTTTTTTACAATGACCTTAAATAAAATTAAAATTCGCAGTTTATATTTTTAAGTGCATTAATGTTTTTTGTTGTTTGTTAATGAAGTATGAGATTAACTATTTTAGTTAATTTGTCCTTTTTTTTTAATTACTTTCATATTTTATATATTCCATATTATAATTTTTATTCGATGTGCATTGATCCCACTTAAATGAAATAAATAAATCATAAAATTTTCGAATACACATAAAATAAATTTGGAAGGCAATACTGTGATTTCTTTTTGCTGGTAATAATTTTAAATGATCAATGATAGGAAGGACTAATTACGAGCAAAGGGAAAAAATAACCCTACATTGTATCATGCTTATATATCATCGCCAATAGTGCTGTAAACCCCTGATAATAATTTACGCAATTTTAAAGTAGGAAGTCCAGATCGGTAATTCTTAGAGTTCTAGTATTAATGATTCTAATATAGCTAAAAATACGTTAGTAAAATTCTACATTCAAATCAACATATTTATATGTTTTAATTTATTTTTATCTTCTGCATTTTAGACCAAACGAGGTAATAGTAATAATGCTAATAATCAAATGAAGAGATCACAGTCTGTTTCACAACAAATTGGAGGGTAAGCGCATTCATTTTAGTGTTTATTATGAAAATAATACTTATAAACCTCAATACTTATTCTATCAGTACTTTTAAGGTATTTTCACTTTTCATGTTAGTTAATTCAGTATTCAGCTAAGAGGAACATGGTTTAATTCCTTCGTGTTTTCTACTACTTTATTGGAGAAATTTACAAACTGTGTCTCATGCATCTTTGTGCTTCTCACCATGTCTTATTGACTATGTAACTTGTCAGCTGTCTTGATGTGAAGAACACGTCTCAATGTAGTTAATTAACCACCGCAGAGTTCAAAATATGAACATAAAAACTTCAGGCATTTTCACTTTTAGACATGGCTATGCCTATGAGTTTAAAAAAAAAAATAAGGCAACAAGTACAACTACTTCTCAATAAGCATATATTGCTTTTTCCAGTTGGGTTCTCTGATCCAGAAGAAGATTCAAAAGTTTCTGGCTTTTTCTATTTTCAAAGATTCACTGAAGTCAGACACATGAATAAAACTGCGCTTATAGGACTTAAACCTGAATACATTGATTTAAATTTATCCTCAGACTTTGAAAGCTTGACCTTAAATATAAAATCACTTGATTTATATTCAATCAATGCTTCTGGAAAACTGACTCACTTGATGTGGGCTAAACCAATGATTCTAAATGACTCACTGACTCATCGGTTCTCTACCGTCTAACCTTTATAGAGATCGGCATAAAGACATCCCAGCTACTCTTAGAGGGTTTAGGCCTTTAAAATTTGGCTTTGGTTGCCTTAAATTTTGCATTCAAAGAAGTTATTTCTCAGCTCATTTTCTCTCTCTTTTTAGAGTATCTCCTTTATCCCTCCACAGAAAGAAAATCCGCTTTTGAGGTTGACCTCATGACCCACTCTGGAAGTGCCGACTTGATCATTTCACTTTTCAGTGCCCAAAACAATGATTTTTAGATTTTTTGTCTGTGCACGCTAATCTCAGAAACGGCTTACCCGATTTAGTTGCGGTTTTTACTAATATATTGTGGTTAGCTTCACTTAACATTTAGTGTTTGTTTCATGTCAATCGGTTCATAAATAAAACTGTTGTGCCAATGTAAAGAATCACGTCAAAAGTTTCACGAACTGTCATTAACATGATACATACCAGAGGTTTTTGTTTTTTCATATATATATGTATATATATATATATATATATATATATACACACACACATATACATATACATACATATATATACACATACATACATACACTTTTACTTTAAATTAAAACTAAACTATTATTTAGGCCTACTGTCAATACTGTTAACATCGTCTGTTAACTAAACTAATGTTTAAATCATCTGTCATTTAGGAAAACTGCAAGTGATTTGACAAACTTGAATTTAGTTCAAAGTCCAACTGGATCTAGTGCCTCTACTCCTACTGGAAATCACCCATATGCACCTCTGCAAAGTCCTACTCCTCCTATTACTTCTACATCCAACAGATATTCAGGTTTTTATATTATGCATTTCCATGTATATAAATTAAATATATAATTAAATATAACCCTATTCATAAAATTTTCATCATAGTGCATTTACTTTGTAAGAAAACTTAAATCACATATAAATGTTATTTCAATTTTTTTTCATTTGTTCTTGCTGTTTACTTAATTAGTTCTTTCATTCCACTTTCTGTTTAAAGACATATTTAAAAGTAAATAATTAGTTTCCTTTTTCAAGTTTATTCATGCTGTCTGCATAAAGCCTAAATCGAAATAAGTTCATTTGTTGGGAGAGACTGTACATTATACAACAATATAACAAGTTTGAATTTATTTGATACCTTCAATTCTATTGTTAGTCTATGTAGGATATTTGTAGGAGTCTCTGTTCATAAATTATTTACTTAGGGTAGTCATGTTTTGGCAGAGCCCAGGTAATGACAAATGATTACCAAATTTATGCTCTGTTTAGGTAAAGGTTAGATTCTTATTGGCGTTGAAGATAATTTGTTTTCATTTAGTAGTAACCTACATTATATCACTACACACCTCCGTATACCTTACACTCGCATCAAGTTTCATTGAATATAGTAGTTGATAGTTTAGGGATAGGGTGATAATAATTTCATATTCATTTTCTATTGAAGAAAAGATATTGATTCTTGGCTGAAATAGGTCCATATTATTCCACGGTGAAAAAAAAATAATACTGTGCCTTTAATCACTAATAATTTTCGGTACAATGTCACACAAAAGGAGCCCAATACAGCTCCACCTGTTCCCCTATTTAATAAATTCATTAAGAATGAACAGCAATTACCTGTTCTTATTTCGTTTGAATTGTTTAGCAATAAAAAAAAAAAAAATGTAAATATATATTTAAAATAAAGGGCAAGTAAAACATAATCGTCAATTTTTCTTTATCAATTAGTATAACTTTTTTATTTATTGAAAACCTTGCAATGTTATGGAATAGATTAGTAAGATGGATGAATATTATTTTAACCATGGCTTTATTCATAGCATATATATGTTTGGCTATCTTTTAAGAATTTTAGTTAAGAATATTACTATATTATTATTAATCTTTCTTCATTTCATATTCCTTCCCCCACCCTTTCTGTGATGGTAGATCTTGGAGATCTCTATATGGAAGTTGGTGAAATACAAGGGCAGTTAACATCTAGAAGTCAACAGAATTCCACGCCTACTTCAAATATTGTTATACCCAGACCTCCTTCACGAAAAAGTGAAGTAAGTTATAATTTCATATTACATATACATTATATTCTCGTATGGGCCTGGGAATACCATGCAAAGTACAATTAACTCTGTTTAGACAAGTTGATTGTATTTCTGCCCAGACTTGTTTCATTATTTTTGAATGACCCCATGTTTCATTATTTTTCTGTCACCAGACCTAAGCTGTTCCACTCGTTTTATTAAGCTTCTTCTGACCAACTTACCAATCAAATATTTTTTGTCTGATTCAAGACAAATTAGTATCATTAATCATCATACTTATTCAAAGTCTTATAAACAAAATAGTATTACATACTCATTATACTTGTTGTCTTATAGACCAAATAATATTTTATGCCCTTATAATTTGGAATTCGCCCATTAATTCATTATAAGTGAATAAAAAATAATAATTAAGTTTTATAAAAAATAATGTGGTTGTAAAATAGTTTTTTCCTCAAATTCTCTTAAGAAACATATTTAAAAATGACTAAATAAATGTCCATGAGTAAATGACATGAGAGCCACAGGAAAAGTGCACATTGGCCAAAACCCAATTGCTTAAAAAATTATAACTAGAGGTTTACATTTAGTTTCAGGGCAGCTATTTACATTATTTACTTTTCTTATATTTAAAGTATTTTATATGGTTTCATTGAAGTAGGTAGAGATCTACTGTAAGCCATATCACAGGTGCTTAGGGTGTTGGTGATGGTTATTGGGAATGGAGTATAACTTATTGATTTGTGGATTGTAGGTAGTGACAGTCATACAGGAGTGGAAGATATTGGGTGTCCGACAAAGGAGATTTGTAGTTTGTTATGGATAGTGAGATTGGAAACATAGAATGTGGCATTGACTATTTTGTGAAGTATTTTGGATTGAAGAGATTGGATTCTGAGGTTCTTGGATTACTTAGCACACCCCCAAAGTTTCAAGCCATATGTCCAGGTGGGTTAAAGTATCGAAGGGTATATTCGTCTCTTGTTTTGTAAAGAGTGGGCGTCTCTTGTAATTTAGAATGGAAATCAAGCAGTCTGCTTAGTACTCTAAAACATCTGTTTGTTTCCTGGCGTTGCTTTTTTTATGTGTTGGCTCCATGTAAGTTGTCTGTCAAGAATGAGTCCTTGGTAAGTAACTGGGGTTTCTTGTTTTTTTTAGAAATTTCTCTGATAAAGATGAAGGGAGAGGATTTGGAAGAGTGAATGTTTTGTGGGAGAATTTTTCAGAATTTACTTTTAATATGCAATTTTGTAAACCAAGAATCAAGCAGTTGAAGGTGGGATTGAGGGTGTCTGGACGCAAGGTTAGGATCTGAATTAGATGAAAGGATGGTTGTATCAATAGTATAGAGAGCAGTTGAATGGTGGGTGAGAATGTCAGCAGAGTGCATGAGGAATAAGACAGAATTAATGATGCCACCTTGGAACTCCAGCAAGCTGAAGAACAGTGGAGGATAGAGTTGATTTTTGTTAGTTTAAAAAGCAAGTCCTGGTGCCACATGTGATCAAATACTTAAGCGATATTAAGGAATACACCAGAGCAATACTGCTGCAAGGAAGAAGTGAGGGAGTCAACTATTCTATGGCATTGATGACTATTCGAATGGGATGTCCGAATACCAAATTAGTAGGAGCGGAAACAGACTTCAAGAATGGGTGTAAGACGTTTGAGAAGTAGCTTTTCTTAAATTTTTTCCATATTGAGACGGATTGTGATAAGGCGATAAGATTAAGGATTATGTACTGTTTTTTTGCCTTTGTGAATCATTTTTGGTTGAGAATTTCCAGGAGTTGTGAAAGTATGTTGTTCTGACGAAGACTTCATTATCTATATATGATAGGAATAAGATAGCTTTTTTAGGTAGGCACTTTAGGATTAAAGGGGGAATGAGATTGGGTCCCGGTGCTTTTTGGTTTTTGAATTTTTAGAAACCTAAGAATACTTCATGACGATGATAAGCTGAGGGTGGAGGCTAAAGCGGGCTGAATCTAGGAATTCAGTTACATTTAAAGAGAGGACAGGGTTTTGAATGGACTTATGGGACGGAGTATTTGAGAAAGGTGGGATGGAAAAATTTCAGAAATTGTGGCATCTGTTTTATTTTAGCCCTGCTGTTTTCATCTTGACAGAAAAGATGTGATGGATAAGGATGGGATAGGATTGTTTTTGTCCATAGGGATTTGTCGACTGGTGTAAGTTTGTGAGTATATTCAATGAATTTGTTGTTGAAGTGTTTGCTTAGTTTGTATTGCAGTTGTCTATTCATTTCGTGGAGGGGAGTCTTGTCAGATGGATTTCTTGTGATTTGACATATTCTTCTGGCTCTGTTTTTCCTTTTTAAGGAATTTTATGTGATCTGGGAAAGATATTATTGTAGATGATCTATGGGGAAATGTCTTAGTGGAAATAAGGAGTGCAGTTTGAATACCAGTATTCAGTTTTTTTTTATAACTTTGTCAATGTTATCTTTGGTCTTAAGAGAGATCTTCACATTCAAAGAAGAGTTTAGGGTGGATTGAATGAACGAATATAGCCTTTATTAACAGAATAGTCATAAGGAACTAAAAAAATAAAAGTGATTAATAAATAAATAATATACTTCTTTTTTTTTTAAGTGGCTACTTCTGTTGGGCCTCCCAGTTTCCTGGGGTAATGTTCGAACTTCCCACAATGACTAGTGTTATCAGGAAGTGGAGTGGGCTGTGCCTTCCTTTTCCTTCTTCCAGATGTCCTTCCACCTGGTCCTGTCCCTGGTACGCCTCATCCACTCTGCACCCGCCTTCTTCCGTTCCTCATGAAATCGGCCCATCTCTTATGTTGCCTTCCTCTTCTTCTCTTCTGTCCATATGGGATCCATTCCGTAGCCTGCTATAATAACCTGTCATTCTCTTGCCGCGCAACATATCCTGCTCAGGTCCATTCCGTCTTCTTTGCATGCAGTAGGACGTCCTGCATGCCAGTTTGTGCCCTTATATGTGCATTTGCTACTTTCTGCATCCTTTTAACGTTGAGAATACATTTCACTACAGAGCACTGGGTGGATTGAAGTGTATACCAATCAACTAGACCATTTAGGTAAAGTTTAGGATCAATGTTAAAGGAGAGAAATATAGAGCTGTGATCAGAAGATAAATCAAATACAAAAAATATAAGAATTAACACACAACAAAAAAAAAAAAGAAAAGAAAAAACGCTTACAATGAAAGATGCAAGTTATTTCCATTACAATTTACGAGAAATAGGCTAATAACAAGTATGCGACAAGTCCTATAAGTAATTGACCACTCAAACTATCTTTTGTAATACATAAAGGATTGGAAACATATCTTATTAGCAGTGGATGTCTTGAATATTAGCCTCTAAGCAAGGTAATGCTTGAAGATTGGGAGCAGAAGGATGAAGAGTGGGGTGTAGACGGCTCTAACGGTGACGTTTTCAGTTTCTCAGTAAAAGAAGACCTCCGGATTTCCCACTCTATTTTTTATGGCTTCCTGGTATTCAGTGAGGATGTTTAAAACTATTCCAGTGATGCTGGTGCTAATTAGAAAATTTCTGAACTAAAAGCCGCTAAATCAATAATTGTTCGCTAAATACTTAATAGTTGTAAACTGCGGAGTCTTGAGAGATAAGATGTTTGGATTGTTTGGTGCTGGTTTTAGGTTAATAAAAAAGGGAGATGGAGCTTTAGTTTTTTGTCATACATTACAGACATCCAGCACCTCCTTGGAATCATAATTTCCCTAATTTGGATTTTATATGTATGTATATATTGTGGTGTTTTGGGGGGGGGGGGGAGAAAGAAAATTAAATATATTTAAAAGTTATTATAGAAAAAGTTGATTTAGAAAAGTTTATATTATATTTTCATTATATCTCAGGGTTCATTTAATATTACCAAACTCACCACATACGGATTTATGAATAAAACCATTTGAATAATTGAATTAATTTAATAAATTTCCTGAAAGAAAAGCATGAGAAATATATAATTAGAACCACTTCTTACCATCTGTCCTTTTATGTGTTGAGGCCATATTAAATACCAGGAGAAAGGTTCATTATAAATAAAATAGAGTTGGAAACAAATGACTTATATTGAAATAAAAATTATAATTTATGATTTGGCATGGCTGTGATATAAAATAAAATATAAAAAAGAAAAATTGCTTGACTCACATAATTGTATCAATGTTGGTAATTAAAGAAAAGTTAGAACATAATTAACATATTAACTTATATATTAAAATATAAATATTGGCCATTATGAAATTTTAGATAGCTTTTGAATTTAATTGAAGATTGGCAGTTATTGAGGTATACTTAGCTTATGATACGGATGATGTTCTGGAAGTGAAGAGGCAGACTGGTTGTAGTTATGTCGGCATGTTGAGGAGAATGATGTTCGGCTGCTAGATCATGGAGTGGTGTCTGGCCATCAAGTGAAGATGAAGTGAGAGCTTGGTGTCGGCTGACCAGCTGGTTCTGCAGGGAGATCGAGTGGTGGGGGAAGGCCCTTTTTATAGAGGCGTTACTCCCACCATACCAAGGGTGTTTGTCTTCAGCGATCGCCACCTGGATGTTCAAAGTGCATTTTTGGAAGCACCTCTATTCTTATCTTCCTGGGAACTTGTATACCTTATCGCTCCTAGCCGAGATATTTGGACTCTTCTTTTATTTCACACTGCCTTTTTTTAAAAAAAATAAATACTGCCAAACTAAGCACTGCCAATTGCTATCCCTTTTATTACTCTTTTTTTTATTTAATTGGTTGACAAATGATAATATTTGTGATGGACTTATGGAATATAACTTAGCCTTTATTTTGAATAGGAATGCTACTCTTTGCTATGCCAGAAACTGACTCTTTCTAGAGCACCCCCTTTTAGATCATTACATTTCGGGTGGGCTCCGGTGTAAAAAAAATAAAAACTGCTTAGCATGTTTTTAATTTTTTTTTTTTTTTAAATTTAATTTGGTCTAATGATTTTGTTTTCCGGCTCAGGGTAGCATTACTATTCAAATACTGGATACTATTAACAGGTTTCATTTTAAAAAGTTTAAATTTTTTTTTTTTTAATGTGCTCTAAATTAAATTATAAATATTCTAAAAAGTCTACAGAATTATAAATTATGTCTAACAAAAAAAATTGCATAGAGTAATATCATTTACATTTACAACACATGTTGTATGGCTGTATACATCTTATCCCAATACAAAGTCACTTATATCAAAACTTAAAAAAAAAAATTATTTTTATCTATTTACATATATATATATTTTTTTTTTTAATCTTTTTTCCTTCTTTAATTTTTAATTTTACCCTTAATCCAATATTTAATAATTTTAATTTCAAATTAACAATATAATATAATTAAAAATATCCACTATTGACAAAAAAAAAATAAGTATAGCTCAAGGCTGAGCTTCCTGGGCTCATTTAATGTTAAGTTTTATTTATTTATTTATTCTTTAATTATATTTTATGTACAGCAGGAAATTAAATTGAAATTTCCAGATTCATATAAAGAATCATTTAAAAAAAAAAAACAAGGAATACTTTTTACATTCAATGTTTACTGTGTCTATCTTTAGTATGAAAAATATCTTCAAAGTTTTCTTTTTTTAAGTTCATTTTGGTTTTTATTCGTATTTAATTATTTTACCCAATGCATTTGACACGATTCTAACGATTGTTCAAGAAAGTTTGTTCCCTCACTAGCCCATTTTAAAAATTGAAATTTTAATGTAATAAAATAATTTGTCAAAAGTCTAACAGTCCTTGTCGGTGTCATCTTGTTTGTCAGTCACTCCTTCTTCCTACATTTCATTTAAAAACTTCTCCTTCCACTTCAATAATTATTAAACTCCTTCCACTTCAATAATATTATTCAATTCCTTACTCTTGAATAACATTACTCAACAAATTATTATTAATAAGTTTCCCCCCCTTTATTATAATATTTCCCAATACGTAGATAAGGTACTCCGGCCTCTTCATGGGTCCGTGAGCCTTTAATACACAACAAACAATAGGTACTCCGGCCTCTTCATGGGTCCATGAGCCTTTAATACAAAACAAATAATAGGTACTCCGGCCTCTTCATGGGTCCGTGAGCCCTCAATATAAAATAAATATTCAAATATATCAAACAATATATGAAATATTTTTCTCCTACCCCTTTCTTCAATTATTATTATTATTTACTCCTACTTCTTCATTTAATTATTATTAACTTTTGAAAAAGGTTTTTTCCCTTTAAATATTTATTAACTGTCCTTGTCAAAGTCTGTCTTTATATTTATTTAAAAAATTACTAAGTTTTATTAATTTTATTCTTTATTTAAAACGTAGTTTAACCATTAATTATTCTATTCATTAATTCGTTATAGCCTTATTGGCTTCAATAATATATTTCTCATTTAAAAACATCCTACAGTTGGCGGGTTCTAGTTATATTGAATGGAGTGAGGCGAGCGCTGCTCGGGGCTGTGGAAATTATAGGAACTTCTTGAAAATGTAGACTACTAGTGCGGTGCGCGTGTTGAAAAATTTGAACTAGCATGAGCCTGCTTTATTTACGCTAGGGATTATCAAAGCTTTTTTCTCTCGAGGTAGATAAGAGATAGAGACTGAATATTCCTGCTTTATCTTTAAGATTTTATCTGGCGCTTAGAGGATTTGAGATATGGTTTTAATAATCCTACTTTCTAGATTCCTGAGATTTTTAGGGATCTTCACAGGGACTGGAGATTTCCTGACTTTTATCGAATCTCTTTGTTTTATAAAAGCATATTTTAGATTCTCTAACCTTTACACTTGCGTGTCTAAAATTTTATCACGACCGATAATGAAACAATATTTTCTTCTTGATGATGGCATTAGAATTTTATATTGGTGCAAAATTTTCTTTTTATTAATAATGTTACTGCTTTTAACGGTTAAACCGGTTATCATTTTACTGAATCTACAACTAAAAAAGGATAATATAATGACTTTTTTAGTAACATTTTTTTTTTTTAGTGTACGGTTATGCACACGATTTTAAAATAAAATAAAAATGAAAGAAAATATGGATTTTGCCTCTCGTAATTTTGAAAATGGCGTCAAAAAAAATTTATAAACATTGGTTTTTATCAATAAACCATAGAATTTTGATAGGTAATATAATTTAATTATTAATAAATTTATTATTTATTTGTCCCTATCCACTCAAATCCGGTACCCAATGCCGGAGGAGCTCCAAAACAGAGAGGTTTTATTGTTATACTTTACTGGTTGAATATTTAACTTCATTATCTTTGGTCGGTTCATGATAATATTTAAGGAGAATCGACTGGAACATTCCCTGTATAATTCCATTTTTATTCGACAAAATGAAGGTATATTCTTTACAGGATGTTTCTCCCAGGTTGATGTTAATAATGGGACATTTAATAGTCAATTTTAGGTTTAATTTTGCTGTTTCTTCTTTTAAGATATTATTTTTAAATAAATTGTTTAAAATAAAATCTTCAACAGTTGTTAAATAATCTGTGTTTAAAATTGTTGTTTGATTTTTCTTAAATAATTTGTTTAAAATATAATTTTCAGCGGAAGTGAATATGTTATTGTTTAATTTCGTTGTAATTTTATTTATTTTGAATAAATTATTTAAAATATAAGTTTCATCGGAAGTAAATAGATCGTTGGACACGGAAGTTATTTTAGAACTACTTTGATCATTTATCATTAAAGGAACTGGTTTAATTTTATGGATTATAAGAGGAGCAGGTTTGATTTCACGGAGCGTCATTATGGTCCCTAATTTTTCAGATTCTGATTTAAGATTTTCTATTAATTCGGTTTTATGTTTTTCGGATTCTGATTTTTGGCTTAACATTAGGGCCATCATTTGTTTCATCAATTCTTGCATTTTCGTGAAACCCGAATTTAGTTCCTCCCTACTACTCTGGGTGAAACGTCTATTACCTTCGTTATGTTCCATATTGTTAAAATAAGTAATTTTAATATAAAAAAATTATAAATATGATCCAAAAATTAATAAATCAAAATTAAAATATAAAAAGATACAGAAATAAATATATAGAATTATATCTATCATTAGCGCATCTTTCAAAATTGCCATCACATTTCCCAACATTGATCCAATTATGTGGTCGTTAAAAAATTGTCAAGCTGACAAAACAGTATATAAAAATAAAAAAAAATAATTTAATAAACATCACAGCCAAAAATAAAATATTTGCTAAAAATTTAATATCACTCAAAAAATTTATTTTTAATAAAAATTCAAGTTTTGAACCTTAAAACACACTTTTTTGAATATATGGTCTCAATATTAAAATCTGAAAACATAAAAACAAAAAATAAAAATTTTAATTTTGTTTTTAAAACACGCGCGCGCCTACTGCAACTCTTCTCTAAGCTGCCGGGCTGCAATACAAAGCTACGGGAAAGATTACGCGACTCAACGTGTTCAGGATTTCGGCGACAGGATGGCACTTTTTGTGGACTGCCACGCGTTTAGAGCGCCAAGATGGCATTTTTTAGATTGAGCCCCACGTGAGGCGCCAAGATGTGGTGTTTTGGGGGGGGGGGAGAAAGAAAATTAAATATATTTAAAAGTTATTGTAGAAAAAGTTGATTTAGAAAAGTTTATATTATATTTTCATTATATCTCAGGGTTCATTTAATATTACCAAACTCACCACATACGGATTTATGAATAAAACCATTTGAATAATTGAATTAATTTAATAAATTTCCTGAAAGAAAAGCATGAGAAATATATAATTAGAACCACTTCTTACCATCTGTCCTTTTATGTGTTGAGACCATATTAAATACCAGGAGAAAGGTTCATTATAAATAAAATAGAGTTGGAAACAAATGACTTATATTGAAATAAAAATTATAATTTATGATTTGGCATGGCTGTGATATAAAATAAAATATAAAAAAGAAAAATTGCTTGACTCACATAATTTTATCAATGTTGGTAATTAAAGAAAAGTTAGAACATAATTAACATATTAACTTATATATTAAAATATAAATATTGGCCATTATGAAATTTTAGATAGCTTTTGAATTTAATTGAAGATTGGCAGTTATTGAGGTATACTTAGCTTATGATACGGATGATGTTCTGGAAGTGAAGAGGCAGACTGGTTGTAGTTATGTCGGCATGTTGAGGAGAATGATGTTCGGCTGCTAGATCATGGAGTGGTGTCTGGCCATCAAGTGAAGATGAAGTGAGAGCTTGGTGTCGGCTGACCAGCTGGTTCTGCAGGGAGATCGTGTGCCCTTCGTCTCTGGCGCCCGAATGAGATCGAGTGGTGGGGGAAGGCCCTTTTTATAGAGGCGTTACTCCCACCATACCAAGGGTGTTTGTCTTCAGCGATCGCCACCTGGATGTTCAAAGTGCATTTTTGGAAGCACCTCTATTCTTATCTTCCTGGGAACTTGTATACCTTATCGCTCCTAGCCGAGATATTTGGACTCTTCTTTTATTTCACACTGCCTTTTTTTAAAAAAAATAAATACTGCCAAACTAAGCACTGCCAATTGCTATCCCTTTTATTAATCTTTTATTTATTTATTTAATTGGTTGACAAATGATAATATTTGTGATGGACTTATGGAATATAACTTAGCCTTTATTTTGAATAGGAATGCTACTCTTTGCTATGCCAGAAACTGACTCTTTCTAGAGCACCCCCTTTTAGATCATTACAATATATATATATATATATATATATATATATATATATATATATATATATATATATATATATATATATATTGGGGGCATTATGGGATTTAGGTGCCTTATTGCCATTGTTTCTCTTCTCTGAATTGGTATGTATAGCATTCAATTTTTCAGCTTAGGAAAATTTTATTTTTTTCCTGTACGTGTCAAAACTTTTGAAAGTCCATTCAGTTTAGATTTGCAAGTTAATGTTGTTTCACCGACTTATGGTGCTATTGAGTTGCAGATGTTGAGGCTTTAGATTTATGGGTGGTGCTTCTTAGTACTCATTGAAATCTTCCTGGTCGTCAGCATTTCATCATCTTCATCTTGCTGGGCAAGGATTCTGAATGATTTCGGTGAGGTGAAATCAGGCTGATATGGTATTGGTGGAGATTTCCGTTATGCCCATTAATTTTCAATTTTTTTTCCTGGCAAAACGTTTGGCGAAGGAAGATCGGAGACTCTTGACCTCTTAGAAGTGGCAGAGTTGGATTGTATTCAGTTTTGTCTTAAATGAGATCCTTCCATATTGTTGATTAAAAAGTAAATAAATTAAATAAAATGAAAACGTTAAATACAAATGTAGCCGGGAGTGACAATCTCAGCACTTATGGCATGAGAGTAGTGAGCACTACGCCTCTGCTAGACCTAGTCTGTCATTGGCTGCTATGAAATATGTTCAACATTATTAAATTTTGTGTGTAAAAATAAATAATATACATAAAGGTCGATGGTCCAGATCTTGTCATAAAGCAATAATCTTAACTCTAGATGTTCCTTTTGTTTTTTTAGTTGGTGTTCATAAATCAAAATTAAGGTTTGCATATTTACTGTATTCATCAATTTCTCTCTTTAAAAGGCAAGGTTTGAATTCTTGGAAAACTGGTTATAAAAAAATCTAAGCAAGTAATGATTAAACATTACAATAAATGTTTCTATATATATATATATATATATATATATATATATATATATATATATATGTCTGTAGTTAAGATGTTATGGACGATCTCCTTGTTTTATCTTTACAAAATGCAATGATATTTCAGGGTGGTGTAAGAAGTCCTATACCAGGAGGGACTTTATCTCATGGTGACAGTGTTGAATTTCGTACATCAGGAATACCTTTGGGTACGTCCAGAGGTCCCTCTCCTCTCACGATTGGATTGGCTGATACCATTCCTTTAGCTGTTGCATTCCATGAAATCATTCACTCCTATTTCCGAGGGACTGATGAAGACAAGTAAGTCATTTATAAAATTGATTGTCAATTAAATTATTATAGAACTATACAAAAAAAAAATATTTATAAACCTGGAAAACATTAATTCATAAGCGCAAAGCAATGCAATTTGTGCTAGTAAGACAATATGGAAACATAGATTCCCCTCAAAGTGCCACACCTTTATATATACGTGCCCCAAAGACTTTCCCTGAAAGCTACACCCAAATATAGACACACATCTATATATCTAAATATATTTTAGCATAAATATGCTTTAGCGATGACTAAACTGAAATAAAAAACGTTACTAGAAAGTGTCACAAAAAAGTGCCTGCTGGTGTTCGCGCTGCTTGCCATGTATGAAAAAGAAAACTGTATGTTATACAGTACATTACATAGGTTTGTTGGGTGGACCTAAAGCATATTTATGCTCCTGAATTTGAGCAGAAGGCTCTAAACGAATTCTTTCAACAAAACTTGCTATGCATTAACCAGAATTACTGAGAGAGATTACTTCTGCATGTAAGCATAATTAGCTCATTAATAGTTTTCTTAATTTGTTCTTATTACTACTTATTTGAATTAAGGGCCAAATTTTTATGTATATGTTTTTCTTTTAATATATAAAATTATATCTTTCTTTTTTTTTTGAGTTTTCTAACTACGCAAACTATTTTTAATAGAAAACATTGTAGTTACCATTGTAATATACATTTCATTATTATTATTATACGATGGTGACCCTATTTAACAACATATTTATATGTGACAGGACGTCAAATTAAAAAGAAACAAAAAAAAAAATGCATAATAGTTTGTGCTCCTGAATAGGTATCATCCGAGGTATTATCCGAGACATGAAACATGTAGAGCTTGATAAAGGAGTGGCAAAGAAAGTGAAGTGAGCGTGATTTTTTTTTTTTTTTTTTCGTTTTTTTAATTTAACCTTCTGCGACATATTAATATATTTTATTATTAGATCTCATAGGCATGCACTTTAGTAATTAGATCATGTCATATTTCTGCTACAAAAAATATATATATAAAAACCAAAAAAAAATTGTCTTCTTATAATTCAATTTTTCAAATAATAAAGTAGGAATTTCTAAAAAACTACACACAAGTATGAAAAACAATCTTCTGCCTCTATTTCAGGCCAAAAAAAGGGAAAGGGCATTCAACGAATTAGGAGATAAACATAAGAGATAGCGGGAGAACGGGCTGGTTGTCCTTATTTTGATTTGATTTTATTAACACAATTTAAAATAATCTGATATTTTCAATACAATTTCCAACATCCTCTTTATAATCCCTGACTCTCCATTTCGATTACCTAATTCAACTATCAATGGATGGAAAAAGCCAATATTCAAGAACTAACTTTATCTTTATTTTTAACACTGCTCCAAATATCTTTGCACAAAAAGTCTTGCCTTCTATAAACACAAAAATTATGAAAAGCATTAATAAAAATTAAAGAAATGGCTACCTCTGGATTTTTTTTTTAATAGTTAATGAGTTAAAACTTGTAAAACATTTATGAAATCAATAAAATGGAATTCATTATTTTTTTCTTCTATTTTTAGGTGTCAAGTTAAATTATGTGGGGATATGATGGTATCATTTCCTGCTGGTATAGTAAACATTCTAACAAATAATCCAACCCCAGCTCAATTATCATTTAAAATTTGTAATTGTACAAATATTGAAAATATACTTCCGAATAAACTCCTTATCAATGTGTAAGTATAATTTGTTTAATCATGTTTCAACATTACTCATTTGTTTCAAACTGTGCTTATGAGCACATATGCTTAGTGGAAATCTGTCCTCCCTCATTTATTCATTAAGTTTATTTATTAATTAAGTTAAAACTAATATACTTTTTCTTTTGTAAGATAATAAATCATTTTACATATTTCCTTTATTAATTTCATTTTGTTTTGTCGGTTTCAAAACTTTTCACTGGCATTATTCATTTAATGTTATTGTGCTGTGAATTAAATTATATAATGAATTCATGAATTGATGAAACTTATATTAACACACTTTTTTTCAATTCTTACTTTATCTCATCCTCACTTAAGTTGCGATAACTTTCAGCAGGGAGTTTTTTTTCTGGTATTAAATTATATGGATCATATCCTATTTATCCTAAATAATTGTTGAATGTGATGACCTGCTTGACAATGACTGCTGTCTATAACTTATAATCTCTCTTATAAAGAAAGAAAATGGATGAATGAATGAAAAAAAACAAAGAAAAAAAAACACTTTATTCTGGGATATTCGTCCCTTAAAAATAAGCAATCGATTTAAATCATTTAATAAAATTTACTTTTTATAAAAATAAGAGCTCTGCAGCTAATTACAAAAAATAAAATGAAATACCTCAACACATTTAGACAGAGGAAGAAGGTGAAGGCATTGATTAAATAGTTTAAGAGTGGATATGGAGTGACAAGTAGTCAGGAATAAGTGATCTTTCTAGGAGTGGGTTTGGTCGAAAACGAGGCCAAGGTTCTTGGCAGAGGAGGCATATTGAATATGAAAGGAGCCAATGGTAAAGGCAGGGACAGATTTCAAGAGGCAAGCTGAGCCTAAAACTATCCCCTTGGACTTCTCCTCATTCATCTTTAACTTGTTAGTCCGTACCTAGGGTTTTGGAACGGGATATCATGACAGCCTTGGTGAGGTCTGAAGGAGATATGTCTGAGAAATATAAATTATCAGAGTTAAAGGGATTCGAAGGAACGAAGAGCATAAAAGGAGTAGTCGAAGAGGAGACGGCTCTAAAATGGATATTCAGCTCGTCTGGTGAAACATGGAAAGTCGGGGGAAGCCTTCCTCTACCCGATTCATAGGCTTTCTTAACAAGGAAGAATTAGATAATAATAATTTTCATGTTTCTTCTCAATTTATAATTACTAACTAAAATCCAAATACTCTGTATTTTAAAAGTGGTATCAACCAATACCTTATTGGCCTCATGATGCTCCATTTGTGAACATTTGTTTACAAAAAGCCTGACTTGCCATTTTTTAGTTTTTAACAAATCACCCATCTTTGATACCCCTGTTTTTTTTTTTGTTTTTTTTTCAAGTTGTTTCTCTCTTAATGCAAACACGAGAATGAATAAAAGGGCAGAAATAGCAATGCACTGGTGAGAGTAGGTAGTAAATCGGGTAATGGTACAAAATCAAAGAATTCAAAAAGAAAACCTCCGAAAGTAAATCTCTAAATCTGTAGAGCCTAACAATAATCTAAAATTAATAAAGCAACCGATAGATTGGGTCAAGATCGAGCAGGCTACACTCAATGTTAGCAAATACATAGAGAAACTGTCTGTCAGCATATGCTGTTGTTGGGAGTGAGGGTGAGTTTTTGCTGTGTGGAAGGCCATCATTTGCACTTAAAGGGTTAATGCAAGCCACTTAGCTGAAATATCATAAAGAATTTTCTATATTTTGACTTTACAATAATATTTTTACCTCTTTTGATCCTCATTATTTTGTTGTTGTTTTTTTAGCATAACTATGCTTTAGCAAAGACTAAACTGATAAAAAACATTACAAAAAAGTGTCTGCTGGCATTTGCGCATGTGTGGTGGCCATGTACGAACATAGCCACCGTGCATGCGCCCATATGATTATATAGGTTTGTCGGGTGGACCTAAAGCATATTTATGTTCCTGAATTTGAGCAGCAGGCTCTAAGCGAAATTAATTTTGTTTTTGTTTTTTAAATCTGCAGTATTCATGTATATTTCACAATTTTAGTGACTCTGTTCAGAACTCAAAAGAAGGAAGTATTTTTGAATTCAATATGAGTGCCTTAACTGCTTTATTGCGTCGTCAATCAGAACAAAACCCAAGTGCTTCTTATTTCAATGTAGATATATTAAAATATCAGGTATTTATATTTTATTTAGTTAATTATTTAACTAGTTTCCGTTGAAGCTATTTTTTTTTCTTTTTATTCAATTACAATATTATGTTAATTTCAAAATAAGTTTGAGTCCTCAATGATCTTTGCAACGGCAATTGAACTTGTTACTGCCAGTTGTAAGAGAAAAAAATAATCGATGTCCTTTCCATTTCCAACATTTCCTCCATTCTTTACTAATCTAAACTAAATGAATATTCAAGATCCTATATTATTTGTTCTTCCAAGTATAGAATATTGTTATTGTTAGAGTTGTTTTGCCATTGACCTAATTTTCTAAATGACTTTGAGAAATTTGTTGTGAGAAAAAGTTTTTACTTTTTTTTTTAATTTAATATTTTTTCATATTAAAACTGGAATATTATGATGTGTTGACGTCATAAGGTGTGAACAACTTAAACTCCCTATGCCTCTAATTTGTCTATCATTCAAACATATTTTAATGATTAAAATGTTTATTTTTGTTCAGATTAAGCCCAAACCAGGAGCTGAATCATGCCCATTACAATTAGTTGCTTATTGGAAACGTGAAGCTAATCAAACTAACTTGAAAATTGATTATAAGTACAACTCCCATGCTATGTCTTCGCCTTCTTCGTTGCTAAATTTGACTATTGCAGTACCAATTGATGGTGGTGTTACCAATATGCAGACAAAACCAGCTGCTCACTGGTAAGAATAGCACTTTTTACTTACATAGCCAAATTACTGATTTTACAGAAATAACAAGGCATATGTCATTATGGATGGGGGAATATTAATGGGTAATTTACTATATGGTTTATATGTCTGTCTTAGTCCATGCTAATATGAAGATAATTAAGGCATCTCAGGTGCCAAAAACATTTGCAGAAATTGGTTCCTGTGATAAAAGTATCCCAATTAATTACCATATATATATATATATATATATATATATATATATATATATATATATATATATACTTAACATTTTAAAATAAATTATGACAATTTTATGTGTTAGTTATGATCACCATAAGGCCAGATAATTTTAATGCTGAAAATCCAAATTAAATTATAATATGAGGAGCAAGTAATATCCAAATCTCAAGTGGCTTCTCCATTTCTTTTTGTTGATTTATTGTAAGTGTTGCTGCTGTTTAGTTCACTGTTTCTCTTATTTCCTTTAGGCTGCAAGATTCCCAAAGAGCTTTATGGAAATTTACAGAGTTATCATTGCATTGTGACAAGCATGGAGTTGGTTCATTAAGAGGTCGGTTTGAAGTTTCAAATGGTCCCAGTTCCCTTGCAACTATATCAGCACAATTTAATTGTGAAGGGGCAACTTTATCTGGATTAGATTTTCAATTAATTGGCCATGGTTATAGAATTTCTCTTGTGAAGAAAAGATTTGTGTCAGGTGATATTATTTTTCCTTAAATACGAATCTTAAAAACAGTGAATATTTTATTGTAGTATGGGAAATTTCATAAGACATGCTTATGTATTATTTTTTTGCTTAGGAAAGTACATATGTGACGGTGGAGATGCTGATTCTAAATTTAGATATGCATCAACTGCAACTGTGGAAAGTTAACATCACAAAAATTGAATAATTTGTGGTGAATATTAACGACTGTAAATATTTCTTTACCTCCTCAAGTACATTCTTTTTAAGGGATTTAATCATTTTATAATTTAGAATTACGATCCTGAAAAGGATTCAAAACCTTATTTTGAGGCTGTGTTTTGTGGAATTATATTGATTCCTCTAGATATACATATGTTTTAATAAACTTCCAATTAATAAAGTCCATATGCCTTAAATGGTAAACAGTCAAACTAATGAAAGCCTAGTTCTTCTTTATTATTATAGTACTTTTATCATTTCTTTAGAAAACTAGATGACATATCGACTTCTTAAAATGCTCTATTCTAATATTAGGTTTAATTATTATAGTGACTATTAAAGACATTGTACGCTTTTTAAATTGTCCATTACCATGTGTATATATGTATAGCTTATTTTTAAGGCGCTTATGAATAATTTGATTATTTTATGTTTACTCTCAACATATCACTATCAATTAGTTATCTCAATTTAGATAATCTATCTTATTTAGTTCATAACACAATTATGAAAGGGAGGTAGTGACTGAATGAACATGCAGTTTACTGAAACTGCTGACATGCATTTCTAAAAATATTTAAAGACACTCTTCTAGTAGAAATGTAAGGGAATATACTTCTTGTTTTTTTTTTTTTTCAAATTAAGCAACCGCTTTATTCCATTTATACTTTAACATAAATGTTAGTAACTGCTTTTACTTACATGGAGTTATTACTTTGCAATTTGTCAATACAAGTGCCATGAATACAGTTACGTATTCATTTAGGAAAAAGTCTTAAGCACATAGAACCTTTTTTTTTTTTTTTTTTTCTTGCATTTTACTAGAATTGCTTTAGAAAAACTTAATTTTCTTTTATTTCAATCAATTTAAGATTTCTTGACCAGTTTTGTTTAAATATGATAATGTCCTACAAAAAAAAAAAAGTGTACTACCATTATCTGAGTGTGCGGATTATATAAATTTATCTACTAAAATTAAATTTTTTTTTATTTATTTTTTTTTTTTTTTACTTTTATGCTGGTGTCAATAAAATGTATAGTTTGAACAGTTTATTAAGTAAATTGTTGTTGTGCTTAAATATAATAAATACCATCATTCAGACAAAAGAAAGATTCACCAAGCATAGAAATAATACACGATCTCTCAATACTGTCTGATAGATACTTTATTTATTAATGTGAGCGTTTATCTGTGTATAAACTTAAATGCTTTATTTGAAGTACAAATTAGAAGTTCAAATTTAAATTATTTTAAACTTTTTATGTCTAATTTGAATTTATGTGATATTTGAGAGGAAGCATATTAATTATTTATATATATCGTAATAATTTCTTTGTAATAAATTGAATTCTCATCAGTATTTTTCTAATATCAGCCAATAAAATTGGTATACACTTAATTGGTTTAATAAACCAAAGTTTTAGTTTTCTTCTCACTGTTTGTAAATAATGTATTATATGTCATTGATTTGTTAATGATATATTTTATAAAAAGATATTTTATGTTACATTAAACAGAGATATATAATTTAAGTAAAATAATAAATAGTTTTATAAGAATGTCTACTTTAATATTTGTTTTACTTCTGTCACCAAATACCTTTGCTTTTTTTTTTTTTTTTTAAATATCTGTACTAAAGTTTAAACCGCAGTTTTTATGACTTTTGCAAATAAAACCAATCTATGGCTTAGCTCTTATAATATGAATAACTTTTTGGTGTGAGGTAATTATGCAAAAGCAAATTTTGACATTATGACTCAATCTTCTTAACACGTTGGCGGCTAAACATACTTAAAAATAAATAAATATTTTTTACAATTAATATTTTTAACAATTAATATTTTTAACCTTTAAGTACTGAGGGGAGGGGGATTATGGAGTACGGTGTGTATGTGAATGTGAGAGACAATATCTCAAAAAGATTTTATACCTGTGATGTGAATGGTCCTTGTTCCCCAAAACAAAGAAACAGATAATAATGTTTAAAAGGATTTTTCATGTGCGTGAATAATTTTTCAGTCTAAAGGATATATTACCCAGGCAATAAAATATGTTACCTGGTAATTACCCTTTCATAACTGATGGATATACTAAGAAAAGCATTTTCCAAGCTTGGGATTTTCAAGCTTTTTATTTCCATAAAAACATAATAATAATGACTAATTTGCATAGAAAAATAATAATAAATATTCATTTTGATATGTATAGTCATTTTTCAATTTATTTGCATCTGGTGTTCTGTACTATTCACACTGGGAAACCATGAAGCATGTAATTCGTGGATGTCTGAACAACGGAAAATAATTAATTAAAATATTTAAATGAATAGTATGCAAGTAATAATGTTAAAAAAAAGATCCGACCTGTTTGGAAAAATTGCAGTAAACGTTTTCTTTTTTCAAAGTCAACGAAATAATAGTGATTTGTAAGGAAAAGTCCAAAGTGGCAAATGAGTTGTAAATGAAAAATAGAAAAATCCAGTGGAGGGCTGTTCAGAAAAAAAAGTATAATGGCTACAAACAAGTAAGGAGTTGTAGTCTGGGGAGACAGATACAGACTGAATTCAGGGAGCACTAAAAAGTGCCGACCCCTGCCATTTGGTAGGAGGTACCACTGTTGAACATCCTTCGGCGGCTGCCGTCAAGGTGTTAAGAGATATAATATAATAGCTGAGCAGTTTTGGACTAAGGTGGACTCAGATGCTGGAAACTTGGTTAATTAAAACTTCAGTCTTTGGTTTTTCACATGTAGAATAAACAGTGAATATATCTATACTCATTATACTATTGCGAACAATATTTTTAAATTTTGTAACAATTTGTTTTGTTCTTTCAAGTCACCAGTTGTTGTTTTTCCAAATCTTCTTTCATATGGTTAATTCTCAAAAACTGTTTCATTAATCAGAATTTTGGTTAATGGAAACCCCCTTGCACTATTGTTCAAGAGAAGGTAAAACATACTGTTTCTTGCCATTAGCCTTCATTGATGATGATTTCCTTTTAATGTGCTGTCACTGTTTAAGTGAAACAAAAGACAACTCTACCTAAGCTCCACATTTTAAAGGGGAAGTTACAACCCTTGAAGGGTGGTTTATGTTGTGGAATTCCAAATTTGTAGATAAGTTAGCATAATTCTTGTAGTTTATCCCCAACTAGACAATATTTGTCTTCTAATATCTTGAAAATATAAAATAAAGATTTTTTTTTTTTACCTCAAGGCTAGGCAGAAAATGTTACGACAATAAGCATGCCACAAATCCAAATGAAAGGGAATTTTTAATTACAATTTAATCCAAGGACTGCCTTCTACACTAAGAATCGTACCATACCCATGAAAGGGCACAAGGAGGTGACCATACTTCTAATTTTGTTTCTTATATTTAATTAATTAGTATATTATTCAGTAAAGTAAGTTTTAATGAACTTAATATTCTTAAGATAAAACTTTTTCTGTTTTAAGATGGCTGTCAACAGTTTGTTAAATTTACCTTAAAATGTTCTAGTCTCTACATAATAAAAAATTAAAAAAAATAAGTTTAGCTATTTCTTTTATGAAAAGAAAACAAAATATTTTTTAAACCTTATAAAACTAAGCAAACATGGAATAGTTGGGATTCGGCTAAAAAGAAACCTCCGAGAAAGAAAAGAAAGAAACCTAGTATTTCTAAGTTATTTTTCTAACCAGTAGATGTTGTAGGCATTTTCTTCTTCCAGAATTGACTTGTACAGGGTTCTTTTAAGGCAGGAACAGAAAAAAGCGGGAAATTGCTTGCAATGTATGTATATATTATTTCCAATTCTTCTTCACTTTCTCTCACTGTCTTATTTGAAATATTTTGGGCTCTGTAGCACATCTGGGAGGGTTGCATGAAGAATCTTAAAAACATGGTCATTGATATATTTTTAAGGCTTTTAACTAGAGCCTTATTTATTGGCTTAAATTCATAGCATCATCTGACGTACCTGTATTTGCATCATGTATGGTAATAATCTGTTTTGGGCGTGTTTTGTTTTTTCACCACAAAACTTGGTATGTAGCGTTCTCTTAGCAAACGATTGAACGAGTTCGTTAACCACCAAAATCAGTCCACCGGGGGACGGGGGGGCACACTAGACCCAAAGTAGTTATTTGCACATCCTGGCCGTAATTTGTGTTGTCTTGCAACGAAACTCGGTATTCGTTGTGGTCATATACAGAGAAAAATTCTGTAAAAATAAACTAAGTCGGTTCATTAGGAACGGGGTTTAATTCGGATCCAAATTATTAATTTGCTTTTACCGGTCGTAATTTTTCCTGTATTGTAATGAAACTTGATATATGTCGTGGGTATCTAATGAGAAAGAAGTGTTGTAAATATGAACTATTATATTATATATTATATCGGTCTGTCGGAAGGGGAGTTTATTTAGTACTATGTTTGAATGGAATTCTATCGTCAAAACGTAGGTTGGCAAAGCTGCCGCTATGAGCGCGTTCTACCACTAGGGGTACCGTATCCCGTTCATGCGTTAGATCAAAAGACGAAAATATGAAGTTTTTGTGTATTTATTAAGCAGTGTAGTATCATGTGTAAACAAAACTCTGGAAGCAAATTAATTACAAAATTAATAATTGCAGTTGCTCATTGAAAATGTAAAATAGAAGAACTGTTCATGTTTTTATTTTATTTATATAGGTTATTTAAAGCAAATTATTCAGGAATGCAGTCCACACTACCCAAATTCTGAGGAAAGTGCCTAGTTATGCAGTTCCTGCGTGACGGACTTTTATTGGTTCTCTAACGCAGGAAAACGAATGAAATCTTCAAGGTGATATCTGTAACCGTTTTTGATGAAAGTGGATAAAAATAGTTTTTCAAACTAATTTTGGATTGGGTGCTTAAAATCGTTGGATGCAATTGAATTTTTTCTGCGCTGTTGTAATTCATCTAAACAAAGATATTTAAATTTTGGTTAAATTTGGAGCAAAGGAAGTATTAAAAAAAAAAATTATTAGTGGACATGAACAATTTTCGGGTCTTCGTATATTTTCGTAAATAGTATCTCGGGTTGGGAAATCTTGGTAAGTGGAAGGTTACCATTTGAATGCTTACTAAATTCTCTACAAAAGTCCGACTCGCAGGAACTGCATCATCTTAGCGCAGTTCATATCCCTATTGTCATTTGAAAAGTTTAGAATAGAAACAGATAATATTTTGTTCGGCCTTTGTTCAAAGGGGTTTATGACTTTACCTGGTCGGGTCCGCCAGACCCCAGAATCCTCTTCTAGAGATAAGTTTCAATGCATTGAAAAATATCAAAATTGTTCACATTTTCTTGTGTTCTTCTACTATAGTAATAATTCTACAAATAAAATCAATAAAAAATATTTCTAACAATGAATTGTTTTTCTTGTTTTACTTAACCTGCTTTCTTGTCAAATGCATTATCCAACTATAAGCAATTAAAAAATAACAAGGAATAGAAACAGGCAAAAAGAACCGTTCGAATAACCGAAATCAATTACTTTAAAGTTTTAAGCACTTATTTTCCCATTGACATCGCCTAATCAAAACTTTCTTCAGAACCTTTTTTTTTAGAGCTTTCTAATGGTAACCTTCCGTTTACTAAGATTCTCAACCGTTTTCGAGATATTAATGAAAGTATACGAAGCTCCCAAAACTTTTCATGTCTGTTAAAAAAATATTTTATTCTAACCCTTCCTTATCTCAAAACGTAACCAAAATTTCAACATATTAGTTTTGATGAAATTCGAACATGCAGAATATATTTCAACTGAATCCCAAGATTATAAGTATCCAAACCAAAAACTTTATTCAACAACTATTTTTCCAATTTTCTCGACAACGGTTAAAGCTATCGCCTTAAAAATGGTTTCATTCGTTTTTCTAAGCCCAGAAGCCTATAAAACGAGTACTTGCAAGCATATGAAGTAAGTGGAACGATTTATATTTAAACTTTGGTATCGTTTGAAAAAAAAAATTGTATTAATCTTGATAGAATGTTTTCGGATCTCGGTATATTTTCTAAAATATCTCGAAAACGGTTGGGAAATCTTGGTAAGTGGAAGGCGGCTATTCGAAAGGTTATTAAATTCTCTACAAAAAAGTTTCTGTTGTAATGTTCGGTGGGGCGATGTCAATCGAAGAGATAAGCGCTTAAAACGTCAAAGTTTTTAGTTTTATTCTTTTCAACGTGTCTCCGTTTACCCAAAAAACAAAACAAACAAAAAACTGTAAAACGAATATTCTAGTAAAACAAGATAAGAAAATGGGTAAGATATTTATAATTTTTCACGAAAGATCAAAACAAACTAATAATTCTATCTACTCCTCTTTTTTGTCTCTGTTTACCTTCGTTTTTAATTGTTGTTTTTTTTTTCTCGGTTTGTCTTACTTTTTAATTGCTTGCTGTTATTTAGATTGCATTTTTTTCAATAAAACATGACAAGTAATTGAGAAGCGTGTTTGTATTTTGAATTGACCTTGAGAGTCTTGCTTTAGATTGAGGAATTTCCGCTTCTAACCTGTGGGTGTTAACAATTTTCTTAAGATAACACAGTTCCTGCGAGTCGGACAATCTTTAGAAAGGTTTAGCTGCCTGCTGTAGGGTAATAAAAGCTGAAAATGTAAACATTCTCCGTGTAGTGTCAGACATCTGCCCGGGTCGAGGTACTAGGCAGGCTTCAGGTAGGCTTTCATTGCACTTCATAAATCAAGATGTATCCTAGGAGAGCTGACAGATATGTTACCTATAGGAAGTCATGCAGCCAAATGCTATAGTGGAAATATAATTATATTTTGTGGTTCTATGTGGCGTAGTTCATTAAAAAATAACACTACTTTCTCATTTTCTTGTACAATTTTATTTTGTCTAATTGCATATAAAAGTAAAATAAGTAGTTTAGTATTTTTAATTGCATTTAACACTAAAATGGATATGTTAGTAAAGCAAGTTAACTAAATTAGAAACATATTCGTAGTAGAGTCTTCGTAGAGCAAAACTTGGGACTGCGGAAAGAATAATTTCCGCTTAGAATAGTTTATTGTGCCTTGCCGACAATCTTTTTTAGAAAGTCTCTATTGTCAGAAACGAAATTGGCCTTGTTCATACAAAATGCCTCTAGTATTTCTGCTTTTAATTGAAGATATTTGTCGCATTTAGGCTTTGTTTACAACGTGGCCTAGAAAAGGTACACCTGAATAAACTTTTGACACTTGGAAGTACAGCACGCCTGCCACAGTACATTACCAACAGTATTGCAGCAATGATCTCGTAAGTAAAAGATTCTCATGGTAAGTTCAACTTATTGTATTTTTCACTAAGGTCTCTTGTAAAAAAAAAAAAAACTAACGTAAACGAATCAAATCACTAATACATTTTATTATCTCATGAAAACTTGATGCTTAGTTATCCAGCTCCTGCGTGACGGACTTTTTTGGAGAGGATTTCGTAAGCTTTCGAATGGCCACGCTCCACTTACCACGATTTCTTAACCGCTTTCGAGATATTTAAGAAAATATTCGAAGATCCCAAAACATTTCATACATATACATATCATAAATATATACATATCATACATATATATTGATATACCCTATTTTCGTCATGGATGAGTCGTTGGCTGTACCCTCTAAAACGTTTAATTCCGGCTCATAGAAAATTTAAAAAATCAGTACTAGTTTTAGCACTTTCCTCCGAAGGAAAGTAGCTATTGAGGTTGGACTCATGACGGAATTTTTGAAAAATTTCTTCCAATCTTTATCGATCCTACCTAGTAGACACCGAAAATGACCCCCGTTAAAATTTATATATATCTATCTATATATATATATATATATATATATATATATGCATATATATATATATATATATATATATATATATATATATATATATATATATATATATATATATATATATATATATATGTGTGTGTGTGTGTCTCTGTTAACACGATAGCGGCCAGAGTTTTTGTTTTTTCGTCACGAAACTTGGTATGTAGCATTCAATTAGAAAACGATTGAACGAGTTCGTTAACCACCAAAATCGGTCCACCGGAAGGGGGGGGTTTACCCCGAACCCAAAACACTTATTTGACTATGTCAGCCGTAATATTTGTTATATTTCAACGAAACTTGGTATTCGTAGTGGTAATATAGAGAGAAAAGTGAGATATAAAAATGAACTAAATCGGTTCATTAGAAAGGGGGGTTTACTCCGGACTCACAATACCAATTCGCCACTACCAGCCGTGATTTTTGGTATATTTCGACGAAACTCGGTATTCGTAGTGCTAATCCACAGGTAAATATGTGTTGTAAAAATAAACGAAATCGGTTCATTAGGAGGGGGGGTTTACTCCGGACCCACAATACCAATTCGCCACTACCAGCCGTGATTTTTGGTATATTTCGACGAAACTCTGTATTCGTAGTGGTAATCTACAGGTAAATATGTGTTGTAAAAATAAACTAAATCGGTTCATTAGAAGGGGGGGTTTACTCCGGTCCCAAATTCCTAATATACTCATACCGGTCGTAATTTCTGCTGTATTGTAACGAAACGCGGTATACGTCGTGGGTAACTCATGAGAAAGAAGTGTTGTAAAAATGAGCTGAATCGGTCAATCGGAAAGCGGGGGTTTAATTTGTAATATATTTGAATAGAAAAGCCGGCAGACGTAGGTTCACAAAGCCGCCGCAAGGAGCGCTTTCTACCACTAGAGTGACTGTATCCTGTTCCTGCGTTAGATCAAAATACGATAATATGAGGATTTTTGTATTTATTACGTAGTGTAGTAGGTACCATGTGTAAACATAACTCTGGATGCAAATTAATAATTGATCAGTTACTCATTACAAAATGAGAACTATTCACGTTTTTATTTTATTTATGTAGGATATTTTAAGCAAATTGTTCTGGAAAGCAGTCTACACTACCCAAATTCTGAGGAAAGTGCTTAGTTATGCAGCTCCTGCGTGACGGACTTTGATGAAATTAGAACATGCAGAAAAAGTTTCAACTGAATCCCATGATTTTAAGTACCAAAAACAAAAAAGCCCGACTCGCAGGAACTGCATCATCTTAGCGCGGTTCCGTTCTTATCCCTAGTCTCATTTGGAAAGATTAAAATAGAAGCAGTTATTTTTTTGGTTCCACTTTTCTTGAAAGGTCTTGATTTATGACCTTACCTGGATGAGTCGGCCAACCCAAGAAAGGCCACCGCTAGGCAGTTGAAAATTGTCACAAGGTCCATGATTCTAAGTACCCAAACCAAAAACGTTATTCAACAACTATTTTTCCAATTTTCTCGAAAACGGTTAAAGCTATCGCCTTGAAAATGGTTCCATTCGTTTTCCTAGCCCAAGAAGCCTGTAAAAAGAGTTCTTACAAGCTTATGAACACAAAAACGTAAGCGTTACGATTTCAAAATCGGACCATTACTCCTATTTACCGTCATTTTCGGTCTCTAGGGGTTCTGAAACGCAAAATTTTCTAGTCGGCACTTCCCGATTGTTTCATGAGATCAACCTTATAAGCGGGGTTCCTCCCTATGAAGGGAGGGAGGAACCACGGTAAAATGTACGGATAAAGTCACGAGGGTTTAACGAAAAAAGTAATAATCATGGAGACGGACCCCAGAGCTATTTCTAACTAATTCCTACTCAGAGGAACTGCGCAATATTAGCGCGTTTCCATGCTTATTCCAAATAACAATTAGCAAGCATGGAATAGAAATAGTTAATATTTAGATTTATTATTTATTTATTATTTGTTTAGATATGTTTTGAAACATTTACCGCCTACTCCAATGACTTCTCGAATAAAACAGAGATTTTAGGCCCCACAGTGTGCAGAAAACCTTCAGTACTCAACTCTAACCGAAATTGCTCACTCCTCCTTCCCGAATTCCGCTGATTCCTCGGAAAAGCTCTATTACAAACATCAAATTATATATATATATATATATATATATATATATATATATATATATATATATATATATATATAGGGTGGCCCCAATGTAGCTTCCCCCTTATACTTATAGGAAATTTGATTCTGAGCAAAAAAATATCTACGAGCATGGGTCCAGCAATGCTTTCCGGAGTCGCTGGAGCTAAAAAATACATAATTATTCTTCAACTGACCCTTTTCTTAATCTTCGTATTTTCGTGCTAGGCGGAAGGTCAAAAAATAAAAACTTCACCACTCAGTTTCACCAACTTTATTGCGTCCCTACATGTTTCACACCTTTTTTGGTGTCTCTTCAGGGGAAATAGTTACATATATAAAACTTACAGCCTCAATCTAAGGAGGATAACCTTCCACCAGTACGTCCACGTCTAGACTGATCATGGTCTGAAAGAATCCAACAAGGCGAAATATAATCAGCTGATCCATAATCGATTTGTCATACATTTACATTTCTTCTGGGAATTAATTTTAAATGTATGACAAATCGATTATGGATCAGCTGATTATATTTCGCCATGTTGGATTCTTTCAGACCATGATCAGTCTGGACGTGGCCGTACTGGTGGATGGTTATCCTCCTCAGATTGAGGCTATAAGTTTTATATATGTAACTATTTCCCCTGAAGAGGCACCAAAAAAGGTGTGAAACATGTAGGGAAGCAATAAAGTTGGTGAAACTGAGTGGTGAAGTTTTTATTTTTTGACCTTCTGCCTAGCACGAAAATACGAAAAATAAAAAAAGACATTGTTCAGACTCCTAATCCGGATAAGTTCTCAAGATGTCAGGGGCGTATATAGAAAAAAAAGTCCGACTTGCAGGAACTGCATCATCTTAGCGCGGTTCCGTTCTTAACCCTAATGTCATTTGAAAATCTTAGAATAGAAATCAACTTCTTTTATATATATATATCGTGAAAATTCAACATCCTCTCGAACATCTTGAATAAAAATTATATTAAGGCGGCAGGGAAACCGGCAGTAGTAACTTACACAGAACCGGAAATTACACAATCTAGCTCTCATTCTAAAGTAAAGCTCTATACATCAATAAAATAAAACAAAAACGTGCATGGGCGTATATAAGGGGGGGGGGCTGAAAGGGCTGCTCCCCCCCCCCACGCAATCGGTAAAAATGTATTGTAAAAACCTTAAAAATAATAAGATCACTTAGTTCAGAAAAAAATAATTTCTTTTGGGCGTAATAGCGTTTTAATTGTCTAACTATTCCTTGTTCTAGATTTTTATTATCCCATACCCCCCAAAATCCTTTCAGGCCCCCCCCCCGAAATCCTCCCAGTCCCCTCCAAAATTATTTTCTATATAAGCGTGAACATCCTTCTCATTTACTAGCTTTGTTTTATTGAAAAAAATGCAATCAAAATAACAGCACCTAATTAAAAAATAAGGCGTACGACATAAATAAAAATTAGTAACTGAAGTAAACAGAGTCACAAAAAGAGGAACTACTTCTCGAGTTTAATATTATCAAATGTCAAGGAGGTCATTTTGCAAGGCTTATGGCTGGGGCTGTAACGGTACTTATTGTCAGGACCTTAGAAAGAGGAACAGGTAGCCAAACCATTGTTTCCTCGTCAAACTTCTAGCCGAGTCTGGCATATTATGTCGAATAAAACTAAAGATCATTCTGGAATTGCCTTTTCTCAGAAATGGTTAATCTAATGAAAAAAAGTGTGAAGACAAGTTTTGTACATAATTGCACAATCTACAATTTTTGTCTAAACTATTTTTACCATAAAACAAAACGTTTCGTTGAAAATTCCTAAAAACCTTTTTTAGCGAACCTTGACCTCGAAAAAATTCGTTGCACTTATGGGATCGATAAGGGCTTTTCCCAATTCCCTTATAATGTTGTCCCTATCTTTCATGCAAATTTTCAGGTTGCTAGGAATTTATGCAAAGGTACTCGTATTTTTCTAACTCATCTATTTCTACAACAGAAAATTGGTTCTCATTTTAACTATCCTGTTTTAAACACAAATACATTTACCTAATATAAGAATTACAAAAATAAAAAGCTATAAAAAACTAAGGGGAAGAGACGAAAATTACAAAAAGAACGACAAAACCCCGTTCATAAGAACAAAACAGACGTATTTGAAGTTTAAGCACTTATTTCTCCGATTGACCTAACCTAATCAAAAATAGTTTCAGAATCTTTCTTGTAGAGAATTTAGTAAGCTTTCAAATAGTTTCCATCCACTTACCACGATTTCCCAACTGTGTTCGAGATATTAATGAACGTATACGAAGTTCCCAAAGCTTTTCATCTCTATTAATAAATTATTTTAATCTAACCCTTCCTTAACTCCAAACGTAACAAAATTTTCAACATACTAGTTTTGATGAAATTAGAACATGCAGAAAAAGTTTCAACTGAATCCCATGATTCCAAGTACTGAAACTAAAAGTCCGACTCGCAGGAACTGCATCATCATGACTGTTCATGAAATATTTTATTCTAACCCTTCCTTAACTCCAAACGTAACCAAAAGTTTAACATATTAGTTTTAATGAAATTCAAACATGCAAAAAATGTTACAACTGAATCCCATGATTCTAAGTGCCCAAACTAAAAGTTCGACTCGCAGGAACTGCATCATCTTAGCGCGGTTCCGTTCTTATCTCTAGACTCATTTAAAATGATTAAAATAGAAGCTGTTATTATTTTGGGTCCACATTTCTAGAAAGATTCACATTCATGAAGATTAGATAGTTAGCCGTCGAGGTGATAAGTAAAGATGGAATGGTTGGGATTCGGCTAAAGAAACCTCAATACGATTTTTGTTAATAAATCTATATTTAGGACGTTTCAGCTACTCATTGGTAGCCTTCGTCAGCATTGAAAGTACCGGGATGCAGAGGAGAACCAAAGTTGACAGTTCCATCTTTACTTTCAAGAAAGGTCTTATTTACGATCTTACCTGGATAGGCCAACCCGCCCTAGGAAGGACCCCGCTAGGCAGTTGAAAAGCTATATCTTGGAAATCCATATCTCTAAGATTAAATTGTTTTTCTTATTTTTCTTAACCTGATTTATTATCAAATACATTATCCAACTATAAGCAGTTAAAAAATAACAAGGAATAAAAACAGACAAAAAGAACAGTTCGAATAAGCGAAATCAATTACTTTAAAGTTTTAAGCACTTATTTCTCCGTCAAGGTCACTTATCGTCTAATCAAAACTTTCATCAGAACCTTTTTTGTAGAGCATTTAGTAAGCTTTCTAATGGTATTCTTCCGTTTACCAAGATTCTCAACCTTTTTCGAGATGTTAAGGAAGGTATACAGAGTTACCAAAACTGAATCCCATGATTCTAAGTACCCAAACCAAAAACGGTATTCAAAAACTATTTTTCCAATTTTCTCGAAAACGGTTAAAGCTATCGCCTTGAAAATGGTTTCATTCGTTTTTCTAGCCCAAGAAGCCTATAAAAAGAGTACTTACAAGCTTATGAACTCAAAAACGTAAGCGTTACGATTTTTTCTGCGCGAATTTCGCCCCAAACTCCATCTTCCAGTGGGCGGATTTTGCTGGTTAACGAACTTGACCTTTCATATTGGACGACTGATTTTTGTACCAAATTTCATCAAAATCGGACCATTCGTCTTCGACCTAGAGAGCGAACAGACAAATATATATATATATATATATATATATATATACATATATATATATATATATATATACATATATATATATATATATATATATATATATATATATATATATATATATATACAAATTTGAACCACCGTTATTTTCGGTCTCTAGGGGTTCTGAAACGCGACATTTTCTTGTCGGCACTTCCGGATTGTTTCATTGTATCAACCTTATAAGCGGGGTTCCTCCCTATGGGGGAGGGAGGAACCGCGCTAAAAAAACCAAGGGAAAGAGACAAAAATTACAAAAAGAACGACAAAAACCCGTTCATAAGAACAAAACAGACGTATTTGAAGTTTTAAGCACTTATTTCTCCGATTGACATAACCTAATCAAAAATAGTTTTAGAATCATTTTTGTAGAGAATTTAGTAAGCTTTCAAATAGTTTCAATCCACTTATCACGATTTCCCAACCGTGTTCGAGATATTAATGAAAGTATACGAATTTCCCAAAACTTTTCATGTCTGTTCATAAAATATTTTATTCTAACCCTTCCTTAACTCCAAACGTAACATAACTTTCAACATATTAGTTTTAATGAAAGTAGAACATGTAGATAATGTTTCAACTGAATCCCGTGATTCTAAGTACCCAAACCAAAAACGGTATTCAAAAACTATTTTTCCAATTTTCTCGAAAACGGTTAAAGCTACCGCCTTGAAAATGGTTTCATTCGTTTTCCTAGCCCAAGAAGCCTATAAAAAGAGTACTTACAAGCTTATGAAATCAAAAACGTAAGCGTTACGATTTTTTCTGCGCGAATTTCGCCCCAACCGCCAACGTCCAGTGGGCGGATTTTGCTGGTTAACGAAATTGACCTTTCAAATTGGACGACGGATTTTTGTACCAAATTTCATCAAAATCGGACCATCAGGGAAGCCAGAAATGAGCGAACAGACAAATATATATGTATATATATATATATATATATATATATATATATATACAAATTTGAACCACCGTTATTTTCGATCTCCAGGGGTTCTGAAACGCGAAATTTTCTTGTCATTGTATCATCCCTATGGGGGAGGGAGGAACCGCGCTAAAAAGAAAATCGTCCCACACAAAAATAATTACTACAGAATTCCGATCATTAGGTGAGTTCTATTCACCTAATGATCGGAATTCTAAAATATTTTATTTTTTTTAATCCCTTAATTTAATTAATCCCTTTAATTTGATTTTTTCTTCAAACGTTCTTAAATCCAAAACTAGGTGGAGCAAAAATGGTTTAGGAAATGTTTATTAAGTTTTAATGATGCTTAGATCACGTTGATAATACACTTTTCTGGAAACATGTGTATTTTGCTCCATTCCTATTAACATTTTAGGCATTTGAAGGTACTTTTTGGGAAGTAAATTTAATCCTCTACAACGTTTATATTGACTAATTTTAGCGCGGTTCCTCCCTCCCCCATAGGGAGGAACCCCGCTTATAAGGTTGATACAATGAAACAATCCGGAAGTGCCGACAAGAAAATTTCGCGTTTCAGAACCCCTAGAGACCGAAAATAACGGTGGTTCAAATTTGTATATATATATATATATATATATATATATATTTGTCTGTTCGCTCATTTCTGGCTTCCCTGATGGTCCGATTTTGATGAAATTTGGTACAAAAATCTGTCGTCCAATTCGAAAGGTCAAGTTCGTTAACCAGCAAAATCCGCCCACTGGAAGATGGCGTTTGGGGCGAAATTCGCGCAAGAAAATCGTAACGCTTACGTTTTTGAGTTCATAAGCTTGTAAGTACTCTTTTTATAGGCTTCTTGGGCGAGGAAAACGAATGGAACCATTTTCAAGGCGATAGCTTTAACCGTTTTCGAGAAAACTGAAAAAATAATTTTTGAATGCCGTTTTTGGTTTGGGTACTTAGAATCATGGGATTCAGTTGAAACATTTACTGCATGTTCTACTTTCATTAAAACTAATATGTTGAAATTTTGGTTGCGTTTGGAGTTAAGGAAGGGTTAGAATAAAATATTTTATTAACAGACATAAAAAAAGTTTTGGTAACTTTGTATACTTTCCTTAATATCTCGAAAAAGGTTGAGAATTTGGGAAACGGAAGAATACCATTAGAAAGCTTACTAAATGTTCTACAAAAAAGGTTCTAATAAAAGTTTTGATTAGGCGATGTCAATCGGAGAAATAAGTGCATAAAACTTTAAAGTAATTGATTTCGCTTATTCGAACTGTTCTTTTTGTCTTTGATTTTGATACTTAAAATTATGGGATTCAGTTGAAACATTTTCTGCATGTTTGAATTTCATCAACACTAATATGTTAAAATTTTGGTTACGTTTGGAGCTAAGGAAGGATTAGAATAAAATATTTTATTAACAGACAAAAAAGGTTTTGGGAACTTCGTATACATTCCCTAATATCTCGAAGACGGTTAGGAATATTGGTAAACGGAGGGTTACCATGCGAAAGCTTACTAAATGTTCTACAAAAAAGATTCTGAAACAATTTTTGATTAGGCTATGTCAATCGGAGAAATAAGTGCTTAAACTTTGAAGTAATTGATTTCGTTTATTCGAACGGTTCTTTTTGTTTGTTTTTATTCATTGTTATTTTTTAATTGCTTAAAGTTGGATAATGTATTTGACAATAAAACAGATTAATTAAAATAAGAAAACCAATTCATTGTTAAAAATATATCAGGCTGTACCGTATGAAATGTCAGTTTTGGATTTGTCAATTTCCTTCAAATGTCTTGAAACTGTCGAGGCTCCTACTCCGAGTTCTTTGGCATATTCCATAGTGTTTTTAATTGCTTATAGTAGTCAAATGTATTTGTCAATAAAACAGGATACTTATAATTAGAATCAATATTTTGTTTGTTAGAATTCGAAAATGCCGTATGAATATCTAGATTACAGTACTGGTGTTGATTTCGTTCTTTAGAATTATTCTTGGTATTCCCTATTTTCATCTGTTACCCATAGTTTTTTATTGTTAGTAGGTTTTTCTTATTGATTATAGAATATAAATCTATTTGGCTATAAAACAGGATACGTAAAATTAGTGACAATATTTCGGAGATTTCTGAGCGAAATACTTTTAAGATTTTCTACCACCACGAACGGCTTTTTTCCTCTATTTTTATCCACTAGATAGGCTTTATTTTGCATATTATTCTATATAAGTTTTATTCAGCAGGGGATTCTGATGAAATGTCGTGTTTTTGCTGTGGATTTTAAATACGATGTATCTAAGATTGGATAACATTAGCGAGTCTACATAGTTAAGAACCGACGACGGAGGATTACTTCTTGCTATGATTTAGTCTACATATGTATTTTAAGTCCTAAATCCAAAAAATAAACTTCACAACGGTTAGATACTATGAGCGAATATGGCGGTTCAATGCCCGTAGAAACAAGGGGGCCGCAGGAAATTTACCTGCTAAGAGTTAATCCTCAAGAGCTGTAAATGTACCCCAGATATCTGCCGACACAAATACAAAGCCTAGCAATCAATAGTTTTCAACAAAGGTTATATACTAAATATTGATAAAAAGTATTTAATTAGAAAAAAAAAATATTCCACAAGACTTGTTTTTGGTCCATTTGTGTCTACTCCATAGACTTAATTAGGTATATTATTCTATTGTAGTTGGGCAACTAAACTTTGTTTTATTTTGTTAAATAAAGTTTTTTTTCTTGACTTGTTATTCGTCAAGACTTTTATTTGTCCTTGTGTATTTACTAGATAGGTTTTATTCGGCATATTATTCTATATAGGCTATATTAGGCAGGGTATTCTACTCAATCTTGTGTACTTCTTCTTGATCCTTCTGTACATGGGCGTATATAAAAACAATTTCGGGGGGGCTGAGACCATTTCCAGGGTATGGAATACTAAATATTTAGAGCTTGGAATAGTTTTAGGCAACTAAAACGCTATTACACGTAAAATAAAATATGTTTTATGAACTAAGTGATCTTATTTAATTTATTTTTAAGGGTTTTACGAGAAGTTTTTATCATCAATTCAAAATTTCGGGAGGGGCTGCAGCCCCCTCAGCCCCCCCCCCTCATATACGCCCATGCTTCTGTATCCACTAGAAAGGCTTTATTAGGCATATTTTGTATTGATTTATAGAGCTTTGCTTTAGAATGAGAGCCAGATTCAGTAATTTCCGCTTCTGTGTAAAAGTTAGCTACTGTCGGTGTCCCTGACGCCTTAATATCACTTTTATTCGAGATGTTCGAGAGGATTTTGACAATTTTCACGAGATATATAAAAAAAAAAAAAGTTTATTTCTTTTCTAAGCTTATCAAATGGCACTAGGGACATGAACGGAACCGCGCTAAGATGCTGCAGTTCCTGCGAGTCGGACTTTTTGCATTACGGGCATACTTTCTACGTTATTGGCAGATAAGTGACGAAAAACAAGGGTTTTCTTGGTTTTTGGCAATTTGTTACTCATTGGTGAGCTTTAGCGAAAAAATGACGGATTTAAAATCGACATAAAATTCAATTCTCTACAATAATCCGTCATAAAAATAACCCCTTTCCATTGGAGTTCCAGAGTTAGGGTCTCTGAAGAAGAACTGGAGAAAGTTGAGGGGTCGTGCATTAGGTCCAACGAATGTTCATTCGACCACGTTAAGACCCACCAAGTTTCGTTTTTAAAATTCAAAAATTGTGGGAAAAAAGGGGGGTGTCAATCGAGTTTTGAACACCCTGTATATATGTCTGTTAACACGATAGCGGCCAGAGTTTTTGTTATTTCGTCACGGAACTTGGCATGCAGCGTTCCATTAACAAACGATTGTCCGAGTTCGTAAACCAAAATCGGTCCGACGGGGGTTTACCCCGGACCCAAAACACTTATTTGACCATGCCAGCCGTAGTTTTTGATATATTTCAACAGAACTTGGTATTCGTAGTGGTAATCTACAGAGAAAAATGTGTTGTAAAAATAAACTAAATAGGTCCATTAGAAGGAGAGGGGGGGGGGGGGGTACTCCGGACCCACATTACCTATTTGCCACTACCAGCCGTAATTTTTGTTGTATTTTGACGAAACTCGGTATTCGTAGTGGTAATCTACAGAGTAAAATGTGCTTTAAAAATAAACTAAATCGGTTCATGAGAAGGGGGTGTTTACTCCGGACCTAAATTACTAATATACTCATACCGGTCGTAATTTCTGCGGTATTGTAAAGAAACTCGGTATACGTCGTAGGTAATTCATAAGAAAGAAGTGTTGTAAAAATGAGCTAAATCAGTCAATCGGAAAGGGGGGTTTACTTTGTAATATATTTCAATAGAATAGCCCGCCAAACGTAGGTTCGCAAGGCCGCCGCAAGGAGCGCTTTCTACCATTAGAGGGAATGTATCATGTTCCTGCGTCAGATCAAAAGACGAAAATATGAAGTTTTTTTGTATTTATTAAGTAGTGTAGTAGGTACCATTTGTAAACACAACTCTGGAAGCAAATTAATTACAAAATTAATAATTGAACACTTACTCATAACAAAATTAAAAGATAACTATTAATTTTTTAAGTTATTTATATAGGATATTTAAAGAAAATTATTCGGGAAAGCAGTCTATACTTCCCAAATTCTGAGGAAAGTGCTTAGTTATGCAGCTCCTGCGTGACGGACTTTATTATATGTATAGATAGATAGATTACGGCTGGAAGTGGCAAGTTGGTAATTTGGGTTCAGAGTAAATATTTTTCTATTAATATTTCTACAACGAATGCCGAGTTTCGTTGCAATAATACAATAATTGCGGCTGGTATGGGCGAATAATTACTTCAGTTCCTGAGTAACCCCCCCCCCCCTCCTCCAGATGGACCAATTTTGCTGGTTAACGAACCGTTTTAAATTATTTAAAAACTTTAGTGGTGCCGTTAACTTAGTTTTCTCCGCAATAAATACAAAAGTATTAAATAAAATGATGTACATGAGTCTGGTACATTTTACGCTAATATTTAAAATCGTCTTGTGAGCTTGTCCTAGATTTGCAAAACGGTCCACGTTGTGTCAGTATCCTAAGCGAAAATTACTGCATCCAGTTTCTCAAAGATCGTTCTTCTTGGAAAATATTGTTACCAATACGTTTCTCATTTCCTTATATAGACATAACGGCCGTAATGTTTCTTATATTTCAACGAAATTCGCTGTTCGTTGTGGTCATCTAAAGAGTAAAATGTGTTATAGAAATAAACTAAATCGGTTCATTAGTATAGGGGTTTACTCAGAACCCAAATTTCTAATTTGCTGGTACCGGTCGTAATTTCTGTTGTATTGTAACGAAACGCGACATACGACGCGGGTATCTAATAAGAAATTAGTGCTGTAAAAATGAACTAAATCGGTCTATTGGAAGGGGGGCTTACTTTCACTATGCTTGTATAGACTTTGCCCGCCAGACGTAGGTTGGCAAAGCTGCCACAAGAAGCGTCTCTGTTATGAAATGACTTCTGCTTTTTACCACTAGAGGGACTGCATTCCGTTCCTTCGTTAGATCAAAATATGAAAATTTGAAACTTTTGTGTATTTATTATGTAGTGTATACACAAAACTCTGGAAGGAAATTAATTACAAAATTAATAATTGACATTAGCTCCGTACAAATGTAAAATAGCATAACTATTCATGTTTTTATTTTATTTACGTAGGTTATTTTGAGCAAATTAGTCAGTAATGCAGTCTATACTACCGAAATTCTGAGGAAAGTGCTTAGTTATCCAGCTCCTGCGTGATGGACTTTTTTGGAGAGGATTTCGTAAGCTTTTGAATGGCCACGCTCCACTTACCACGATTTGTTAACCGCTTTCGAGATATTTAAGAAAATATTCGAAGATCCCAAAACATTTCATACATATACATATTATAAATGTTGATATACCCTATTTTTGTCATGGATGAGTCGTTTGCTGTACCCTCCATAACTTTTAATTCCGGCTCATAAAAAATAAGAAAATTAAGTATGAGAACTTATTTATCATTTTCTAAGAGTTCAGCTCAAATTTCCTAGAAAAACATTTGTAAGTGCTTAACAAATTTCAAGAAAGCCAAGGCGTTCGCAACAGGAAACACTGAAATACTGTTTACTTTGTACCGGGAGTGAGTAATAGGGCCAAATATTTTTACTCGACTCCGTGCGACTCACCACCCATTCATCATTATCTACTGATACCCGTTATCTCTTACTCGACAGAGTCCGGCTCTCAGATCACCATGGAATGTCTGTCCCATTGCATGCATAACTTATATTATACATTCAATGCAAACATTACATTTAATTCTATAACAGACAGTGGACGATCAAAGAGAGGATAATGTCCAAAGCCCCTATCGTATCTTATCTGTTCAATCGATCGATTTAAATAAAAAAAAAAGTAAAAATAAAAAAAAAATAAATAAAAAACAAAACAAAAAAAAAAAAAAAAACGATTTCCCCAAACTGCGTCAGCTTAGCGTCTATCCATAGACATTAGATACGTCACATACGTGTTTATAAAAAGTCCGTCACACAGGAGCTGCATAACTAAGCACTTTCCTCAGAATTTGAGTAGTGTAGACTGCTTTCCAGAACAATTTGCCTAAAATATCCTACATAAATAAAATAAAAACATGAACAGTTCTCTTTTAAATTTGTAATGAGTAACTGATCAATTATTAATTTGCTTCCAGAGTTATGTTTACACATGGTACCTACTACACTACGTAATAAATACAAAAAAACTCATATTATCGTATTTTGATCTAACGCAGGAACGGGATACAGTCACTCTAGTGGTAGAAAGCGCTCCTTGCGGCGGCTTTGTGAACCTACGTTTGGCGGGCTTTTCTATTGAAATATATTACAAATTAAATCCCCGCTTTACGATTGACCGATTCAGCTCATTTTTACAACACTTCTTTCTCATGAGTTACCCACGACGTATACCGTGTTTCGTTACAATACAGCAGAAATTACGACCGGTATGAGTATATTAGGAATTTGGGTCCGGAGTAAACCCCCCTTCTAATGAACCGATTTAGTTTATTTTTACAACACATATTTAACTGTAGATTACCACTACGAATACCGAGTTTCGTCGAAATATACCAAAAATCACGGCTGGTAGTGGCGAATTGGTATTGTGGGTCCGCAGTAAACCCCCTCCCCCTTCTAATGAACCGATTTAGTTCATTTTTATATCTCACTTTTCTCTCTATATTACCACTACGAATACCAAGTTTCGTTGAAATATAACAAATATTACGGCTGACATAGTCAAATTAGTGTTTTGGGTTCGTGGTAACCCCCCCCCCTTCCGGTGGACCGACTTTGGTGGTTAACGAACTCGTTCAATCGTTTGCTAATTGAATGCTATATACCAAGTTTCGTAAAAACAAAAACTCTGGCCGCTATCGTGTTAACAGACACACATATATATACATATATATATATATATATATATATATATATATATATATATATATATATATATAAATTTTAACGGGGGTCATTTTCAGTGTCTACTAGGTAGGATCGATAAAGATTTGAAGACATTTTTCAAAAATTCCGTCATGAGTCCAACCTCAATAGCTACTTTCCTTCGGAGGAAAGTGCTAAAAGGAGCATTATAACTAAGCAAGATGACTAGTAAACCACTCACTTCTGAAAATGTAATTAAAATAACCTATAGAAATACAATAGAAGCAAGAATAGTTTCGTTTTATATTTGTAATGAAGAGCTGACTCAATTATTTTTGTTGTTTAATTTTTTTAAATATTTTAATAAAATTTGAATATTTTAGTTTAGGTGAATGTCAAGCATGCAGAAAATATTTCAATTGGATCCAACGATTCTCAGTACCCTAACCAAAAACTAGTTTAAACAAGGAATTTCTACTTTTCTCGGAAACGGTTACAGATATCACATTGAAAATGGTTTCATTCTTTTTCCTACGTTCGAAAACCTATAAAAAGTGTATCTCGAAGCCTCCAGCGGAAGGAAAAGCCGTAAGCGTAACGAATTTGTTCGACTATAACATAATTTTACAACAGTTCTGAAACGTGAAATTTTCTAGTCGGTACCTTGGGATAGAAAAAAACTAGCAGGAACTATGTCAATTTTAGGTGTTTAATAATAATAATAGGTGCTGTAATAGCAGTTCTTTATGAATAAAAGTCCGACTCGCAGGAACTGCGTCATCTTAGCGTGGTTCCATTTTTTTTTTTTTTTTTTTTATTTTTTTTTTTTTTTTTATTTTTTTTTTATTTTTTTTTTTTTTACGGCACATCTACATCTAGGTCATTAGCGCCGACATCCAGGGTGTAGCGAGGAATTTCACCAGCGAGCCGTGGGATGATAAAATTCCTGCCGGAGGTTGGGAATCGAACCCACCGCTTATGAATCCAAGGCGCTAGCCATTAGACCACGGGAGACCCCGGTTCCTGTTCATATCCCTATTCTCATTTGAAAAGCATAGAATAGAAACAGATAATATTTTCCTCGGCCTTTGTTCAAAGGGTTTTTTGGCTATACCTGGGGTCAGGTCCGCAAGACCCTAGAATCCTCTTCTACCGATACTTCATTTCATACGTTTCAATGAATTGGAAAATATCAAATATTTTCACACATTCCTGTGTTCTTTTACTATAGTAATAATTCTACAGATAAAATCAATTAAAAAATAAAATAAAAAACCAACAGCATAAAGGCAATTGAAAATATTCAAAAGACGTCAACGAATCTTTTTCTCTTGGCAAGCTATATTTCTAACAATGAATTGTTTTTCTTATTTTGCCTAATCTGTTTTATTGTAAAATACATTATCCAACTATAAGCAATTAAAAAATAACAAGGAATAAAAACAGACAAAAAGAACAGTTCGAATAAGCAAAATCAATTACTTTAATGTTTTAAGCACTTATTTCTCCGATTGACATCGCCTAATCAAAACTTTCATCAGAACCTTTTTTGTAGAGCATTTAGTAAGCTTTCTAATGGTATTCTTTCGTTTACCAAATTCTTAACCTTTTTTGAGATATTAAGGAAAATATACAAAGTTACCAAAACTTTTTATGTCTGTTAATAAAATATTTTATTCTAACCCTTCCTTAACTCCAAACGTAACCAAAATTTCAACATATTAGTTTTAATGAAAGTAGAACATGCAGAAAATGTTTCAACTGAATCCCATGATTCTAAGTACCCAAACCAAAAACGGTATTCAAAAACTATTTTCCAATTTTCTCGAAAACGGTTAAAGCTATCGCCTTGAAAATGGTTTCATTCGTTTTCCTAGCCCAAGAAGCCTATAAAAAGAGTACTTACAAGCTTATGAACTCAAAAACGTAAGCGTTACGATTTTTTCTGCGCTAATTTCGCCCCAAACTCCATCTTCCAGTGGGCGGATTTTGCTGGTTAACGAACTTGACCTTTCATATTGGACGACTGATTTTTGTACCAAATTTCATCAAAATCGGACCATTCGTCTTCGACCTAGAGAGCGAACAGACAAATATATATATATATATATATATATATATATATATATATATATATATATATATATATATAAATATATACATATATATATATATATATATATATATATACAAATTTGAACCACCGTTATTTTCGGTCTCTAGGGGTTCTGAAACGCGAAATTTTCTTGTCGGCACTTCCGGATTGTTTCATTGTATCAACCTTATAAGCGGGGTTCCTCCCTATGGGGGAGGGAGGAACCGCGCTAATAAGGGAAATAATTCATAATTTTTTTTAAAGTCAGAGAGTGAACTTGGAGTGATTAATAAACAAGGTGGAATAAAATATCAATTTTATTCCACCAACTGAAGTGGTGGAAAAACCTACTGACTAGCAGGAATTGTGTCAATATCACGTTTTGCTATTATGTCACTTTGTATGTAGATAAACGAATAGAAAAATAATTCTCAACTTCTTTTTATATTGACAATAACTCAACTAGGATTATTTAAGTACTCTGACGTAATTGGCTACTATTGTTAAACTGAAGATGACACGCTGGAACTGCGTCATCTTTACGTGTTCTATCTTTTTTTTTTTAATTTGCATATAAAGAGAAAAGAAAAATAATGCATTTCTTTCGAACATAGTAACTGGATTATATGAAGGTCATGATTGTGGTGACGCCCTGGTTGAGGCACTCAAGGGATGTACGCGCTGTTCGCGGATTGAGTTTGGGTGTGCCTTGCATGATTGTCCTTGCCCTTGGATTAATCATTGGCCGTCTCCGGTGTTACGAGAGGTCTGAATTGCCTGGCAGGAATGCTCCATACATTTCGAGGGCTTTAGCCAGAGGTTGTGGTTCGCGGGGGACCCTAATCTATGTGCACCCTCAGCCGTCGAGAAATTGAAGACATTTCAAGATATCAAAAGATATTGGGTCATCTCCTAGGAGCAATATATATACACACACTCGCCACTATCCATTTCTTTTCTTGAAACTTGCACAAATTTCTTGTTCTGATTTTATTTCTGAATTCTTTCTTGTCTGTAATTTCCCCTTCGTCATTGCAGGTTTCCCATTCAATGATAAAAATGTTCTCAGTGATTCTATTCTCATCCATCCTACGGAAGTTTCCATAGAGCTGTAGACGTATTTTTCTAAAATATGTAATGCTGTCAGTGTTTTAATAGAGTTCCTTTTATATATTTATATACAATGTGTCCCAGTCTTTTTTTTTCTTTGTTTATAGTGTTACAACCCAAAGGGGTCATCAAACACAGATATTCGGAGTTAATTTGTTGGAGCTATTTAATTTTAAAGTAGCAGGGACTGCGATAACAGAAAGAGGGGCAGGCAGAATCCCCTCGGCGGCACAAGGCCGCTACTCTCCTATATTTCATGTTTTTCCTTCCTGATTCTATCATCTAAGTCCTGAAAGGAGCTGTGTGTCCCAGTCTTAAACCGCCAGACTTCGCATATCGATAGGGAATCGAAAAAAATAAGTCAAAAAGTCCTGAGGCGATTGTCTCGTTTTCGAGAATGACACAAAAAACTTGTTTTTTTTTTTGGTTTTGTTTTAGCGCGGTTCCTCCCTCCCCCATAGGGAGGAACCCCGCTTATAAGGTTGATACAATGAAACAATCCGGAAGTGCCGACAAGAAAATTTCGCGTTTCAGAACCCCTAGAGACCGAAAATAACGGTGGTTCAAATTTGTATATATATATATATATATATATATATATATATATATATATATATATATATATATTTGTCTGTTCGCTCTCTAGGTCGAAGACGAATGGTCCGATTTTGATGAAATTTGGTACAAAAATCAGTCGTCCAATATGAAAGGTCAAGTTCGTTAACCAGCAAAATCCGCCCACTGGAAGATGGAGTTTGGGGCGAAATTAGCGCAGAAAAAATCGTAACGCTTACGTTTTTGAGTTCATAAGCTTGTAAGTACTCTTTTTATAGGCTTCTTGGGCTAGGAAAACGAATGAACCCATTTTCAAGGCGATAGCTTTAACCGTTTTCGAGAAAATTGGAAAAATAGTTTTTGAATACCGTTTTTAATTTGGGTACTTAGAATCATGGGATTCAGTTGAAACATTTTCTGCATGTTCTACTTTCATTAAAACTAATATGTTGAAATTTTGGTTACGTTTGGAGTTAAGGAAGGGTTAGAATAAAATATTTTATTAACAGACATAAAAAGTTTTGGTAACTTTGTATATTTTCCTTAATATCTCGAAAAAGGTTAAGAATTTGGTAAACGAAAGAATACCATTAGAAAGCTTACTAAATGCTCTAGAAAAAGGTTCTGATGAAAGTTTTGATTAGGCGATGTCAATCGGAGAAATAAGTGCTTAAAACATTAAAGTAATTGATTTTGCTTATTCGAACTGTTCTTTTTGTCTGTTTTTATTCCTTGTTATTTTTTAATTGCTTATAGTTGGATAATGTATTTTACAATAAAACAGATTAGGCAAAATAAGAAAAACAATTCATTGTTAGAAATATAGCTTGCCAAGAGAAAAAGATTCGTTGACGTCTTTTGAATATTTTCAATTGCCTTTATGCTGTTGGTTTTTTTATTTTATTTTTTAATTGATTTTATCTGTAGAATTATTACTATAGTAAAAGAACACAGGAATGTGTGAAAATATTTGATATTTTCCAATCCATTGAAACGTATGAAATGAAGTATCGGTAGAAGAGGATTCTAGGGTCTTGCGGACCTGACCCCAGCCATAAAACCCTTTGAACAAAGGCCGAGGAAAATATTATCTGTTTCTATTCTATGCTTTTCAAATGAGAATAGGGATATGAACAGGAACCGGGGTCTCCCGTGGTCTAATGGCTAGCGCCTTGGATTCATAAGCGGGAGATGGTGGGTTCGATTCCCAACCTCCGGCAGGAATTTTATCATCCCACGGCTCGCTGGTGAAATTCCTCGCTACACCCTGGATGTCGGCGCTAATGACCTAGATGTAGATGTGCCGTAAAAAAAACCAAAAAACTGGAACCGCGCTAAGATGACGCAGTTCCTGCGAGTCGGACTTTTATTTTTGACAAATCCCGATTTATCGCTTAAACGAAGGGTTGTACGAAAAAACACCTAAATACAAAATTTGTAGCTTATTAAATTATCTTTTAGAGGAGACCAGTAGCTTGAATATTTTACAAGATAATCGTGCTAATAACAACCCATCGGACGGGCATTTTCTTCCATAGAGAGTAAGCCATTTTTTGATCCGACGAACCGTCACCGCGTGGAACGCAAAAACTGGAGAAAATAATCTCGGTTCACTTTTCTTTTCTTTTAGCGCGGTTCCTCTCTCCCATCATAGGGAGAAACCCCGCCTATAAGGTTGATCCCATGAAACAATCCGGAAAGCCGACTAGAAAATTTCGCTTTTCAGAACCCCTAGAGACCGGAAATAAGGGTGGTTAAAATTTGTATGTATATATATATTTGTCTGTTCGCGGATTTCTGGCGTTCCTAATGGTCCGATTTTGATGAAATTTGGTACAAAAATCCGTCGTCCAATTTGAAAGGTCAAGTTCGTTAACCAGCAAAATCCGCCCACTGGAAGATGGCGTTTGGGGCGAAATTCCCGAAAAAAATCGTAACGCTTACGTTTTAGCGCGGTTCCTCCCTCCCTTCATAGGGAGGAACCCCGCTTATAAGGTTGATACAATGAAACAATCTGGAAGTGCCGACTAAAAAATTTCGCGTTTCAGAACCCCTAGAGACCGAAAATAACGGTGGTTCAAATTTGTATATATTTATATTTGTCTGTTCGCTCATTTCTGGCTTCCCTAATGGTCCGATTTTGATGAAATTTGGTACAAAAGTCCGTCGTCCAATTTGAAAGGTCAAGTTCGTTAACCAGCAAAATCCGCCCACTGGAAGATGGCGTTTGGGGCGAAATTCGCGCAAAAAAAATCGTAACGCTTACGTTTTTGAGTTCATATGCTTGTAAGTACTTGTTTTATAGGCTTCTTGGCCAAGAAAAACGAATGAAACCATTTTCAAGGCGA
>OX328132.1:60790350-61013839 GCA_946811695.1 Gonocerus acuteangulatus
ATGAGACTAGGGATGAGAACGGAACCGCGCTGGAAAGCTTACTAAACGCTCTACAAAAAAGAGTCTGAAGAAATTTTTGATTAAGCGATATCAATCGGAGAAATAAGTGCATAAAGCTTTCGTTTATTTGTACTGTTCTTTTAGTCTGTTTTTATTTCTTGTTATTTTATTATTGCTTCTAGTAGGAGTAAAAAAGGATAAGAAAATGGAAAAGATATTTATAATTTTTCACGAAAGATCAAAACAAACTAATAATTGTATCTACTCCGCGTTTTTTTATCTCTGTTTACCTTCGTTTGTAATTGTTGGTTTTTTTTCTCGGTTTGCCTTAGTTTTTAATATCTTGCTGTTATTTTGATTGCATTTTTTTCAATAAAACATGACAAGTAATTGAGAAGCGTGTTTGTATTTTGAATTGACTTTGCGAGTCTTGCTTTAAATGAGGGAATTTCCGCTTCTAACCTGTGGGCGTTAACAATTTTCATGAAATAAAAAAAAAATGTTTAGTTCTATTTTAAGCTATCCAAATAACACTATGGATGAGAACGGATACGTCTTAAGATGACGCAGTTCCTGGCATTCGGACAATCTGCTGATAATGTGAACATTCTCCGTGTAGAGTCAGACATCTGCCCGGGCCAGGTACTAGACAGGCTTCAGATGGGCTTTTATTGCACTTCATAAATCAAGATGTATCCTAGGAGAGCTGACAGATATTTTACCTGTAGGAAGTCATGCAACCAAATGCTATAGTAGAAATATAATTAAATTTTGTGGTTGTATGTGGCGTAGTACATTAAAAAATAACACTAATTTCTCATTTTCTTGTAAAATTGTATTTTGTTTAAGTGCATTTAACAGTAAAATGAGTAGTTTAGTGTTTTTAATTGCATTTAACACTAAAATGGATATGTTAGTAAAGCATGTTCAGTCAATTAGAAACATATTCGTAGTAGAGTCTTCGTAGAGCAAAAAAGCCCTAAGCTCAACGAATTTGTCGCGCGAATTTTTACACAAAAAACGTCTTCCGGTAAGCGGATTCTGCTGGTATACGAACTCGACCTTTTAAATTAGACGTATTTTTGTACGAAATTATATATATATATATAGAGGGGAAGGTGTACCTCTGACCATATTGTACCTTTCACCACCTAGGCTGTGGCGGCATGTTCCAACATTTTGTAAATTTTGGTGTAATTAGTGTTTAGCTCCTTCACTAGAGGGCTTGTGTAACCTACTTTGGATTATTTAAGTCAAAGAGGATTCTTGCAAAAAATACTTATCCATTTCTATCATAAAAATGTAAGTTATTTATTGATGACGTTTTGCCTCATAATATTTTTTGTATTATGTCTTTTTAGATGGAATTCATTTGACAAAGCAGCTATTACAATAAGAAACATGGTGTAGCTTCTGAAATTGATTTACCGTAACCCTAAAATTTTTAGCATGCTTTTTAATTTGCACTACCAGGGTGTTGTACCTCTGACCACGACTAAGTGTTGTTCCTTTGACTAGGTCAAACGGCGAATTTGAATGAACGTGAATGAGGGACACCACTATAACGTGTTGTGGGGCGGCTGGTCTGCGCTGTTGGACTCGGAATCCGACCAAGAAGATGTGGACGGCCTGGTCCAACCGAGCACATCCTCAGCCGCAGGAACGGCAGCCGAAGCTTAGATGGACCGTAAAGGTGCAAATGGCAACCCTGGTCCCTGCAGTGCGGCTGGTGGTTCCGCGGCGGGCTCGAGGCGCCGCGTGGGGGCTCCAATCCCTACCGTCTCAGTTTTCCCCAGGTACTAGATATTTCAAATATTTGATACATAAAATCGTAGGTGCTGATAACCCAGTCGAGCGCTTATTTAAAAAAATAAAATTACAACGAAATCGGAAAAAGCCCCCATCGATATCATGAGTGCAAACAATTTCATTCTAGGTCAAACTCCGCGAAAAAAACGTTTCCTCGATTCTTCAACGAAACGGTTTGTTTTATGATATACATTCATGATCTTGATGCTTTCTAAATCATGTTAGTGCCTAAGGATGAGAATCCAGCGGGTCGCCGAACCCGGCTGCAGAATATGTTTCACAGAAACGCAATATGTTGTATCTACACACACACACACACACACACACACACACACACACACACACACATATATATATATATATATATATATATATATATATATATATATATATATATACAGGGTGTTCAAAACTCGATTGACACCACCTTTTTTCCCACAATTTTTGAAATGTAAAAAAGAAACTTGGTGGGTCTTAACGTGGTCAAATGAACTTTCGTTGAACCTAATGCACGACCCCTCAACTTTCTCCAGTTCTTCTCCAGAGACCCTAACTCTGGAATCTCCAATGGAAAGGGGTTATTTTTATGACGGATTATTGTAGAGAATTGAATTTTATGTCGATTTTATATCTGCCATTTTTCGTTAAAGCGCACCAATGAGTAACAAATTGCCAAAAACCGAGAAAACCCTTGTCTTTCGTCACTTTTCTGCCAATAACGTAGAAAGTATGCCCGTAATGAAAAAAGTAGTGAATATAAACGTTGTAGAGGATTAAATTTACTTCCCAAAAAGTACCTTTAAATGCCTAAAATGGTAATAGGAATGAAGCAAAACACACTTTTGTTTTTTTGAAGTTTTTAGAAAAGTGTATTATCAACGTGATCTACGCTCTAATGAAATTTAATAAACTTTTCCTAAACCATTTTTGCTCCACCTAGTTTTAGATTTATGAACGTTTGAAGAAAAAATCAAATTCAATTACTTTATAAAGGGGTTAAAAAATCAAATATTAAATTTAAAGGAATGGAACTCACCTAATGATTAGAATTTTGTTCTAAACCGTATTCACATTGATACTGTGAACCACCTGGTGATGACAAGCATAGGAGATTCTGGGATTTTCCTGTGCCCACGTTCGAAAAATCCAACGATTTAACATACCGTTAGTGGTGAATTTTGATTCGTCAGTCCATAGGATATAATGAAGCATGTTTTCATCAACTACCAAACTCGACCTTTGTGCAAGGAACGTTAGACACCTGTCGTAATGAGTGTCCCAGAGCCCCTGGACAAGATGAGGGCGATAAGGCTTGAAATTATAAGTCCGTAGTACATCTCTAATTTTGTTCTTTGAAAAACCTAAAACCCTTCCGGTATTTTGGAGAAAAGAATTTGGATTTTCCATAACATACAATAAAATATCCAGTTCCTCGTCGAAATTGCGCTGCCGATATCTTGGTCGATCAGCAACTGATCTAAATCTCCTCATATTGAGAGCAACACGAATAAATGTTTTGTGGCTCACTTGAGGACGAGCGGGAAATTTCTGGGAGTAGAACACAGCTGCACAACGAGCGATACCACCACTTTCAATAAAAGAATGGTACATATCAACTTTTTCCTCACGGGAAATCTGCACTCTTCGGTTCATTTTGACTAACTGATTAATTCTGAATGTAGGCAAGTAGGCATTGTTGTAATAGTTATCTATTTCCAGGAATTAAAGGTCGCTTACTTAAGTCCATTTGGATAAACAATATCAGTAAATGTAAACAGTTCTACCTTCACCGAACATAAAGGGGCTTATTCTGTTTCTTCTCTGCATCTTAAAAAGAAACATTTATTACGAATTACACCTAATAAGTTAATTATTTATTTACAAATTATTTCCCATGTAACAAAAGAAATGCAAAGCAGTTTAAAGTAATTAGTACCGAAACAATCAAAATGTATTTTGTTTCGAACTTTGTGTCATAACTTTGTTATTAATTGACCAAATTGAAATCTGATTGCACCATTGATTTCGGTGTAAAAAATCCTTTAAAATGATGTATTGGAAAGTGTAGGATCCTATTTGAAATTTCGAAGTTGTATAGGGTTTGGGGTACCCCAAAATTTTTGTTTTCTAAAAAAAGGTCAAAATCCTAAACTAGACTAAAAATTATGAAATACGTATTTTTTTGTTTTATTATAACGTTATCCGTTCAAGAGAAATTCAGCCGGGCCATCTAAAAAGGACACACTGTATATATATATATGATTATATTTTTTCCAGAAAACCTTTACAGGATGTTAGACATCGAAAGGTTTGTAACAGCTGGTAGTTCGAGCCTTTCGGACTGGCTTATTGTTTTAGTTTGTTCGTTAGTCTCGATCTATTGAACTGTTACGTCAACAGCAAAACTCATTATATTCAGAATGCTGCTCATCCTAGAAACAACTTCATCTGCAGCAGAATCAACTTCCGGTCAAAATTAAAAGAATAATGGGAATGCAATTCACAGATTGTTATTTATGTATTATATTGTAAAGTATTGGCACAAATTATATCATTCAATATAATGTGTACAAAAAATGTGTATGTAACATATTTGTTCTATTTCATTGAATAATATCTGATTTGATTATGTTCGTTTGTCGATATTGTTATATATATATATATATATATATATATATATATATATATATATACGATTATCTTGGGTGTGTTGAAAATATTGCCCTTTATATTTTCTAACGAATATAAATAATATAATAAACTTACTTCATTTTACCAAAAAACGAGTTTGGGATATATTCTTCTTCCAAATTTCACCAGTTCGAAGAATGAAAAAATATAAAGACTTTACTATATCCTAAGCTCGCTCAAGGCAGTCCACAATTCAAGCGTCTCGCTGACAGGAGAGAAGGCAATATACTTGTGTTGCTGTATTCTGGAGCATGATGGGAGATGAGCAGCGTCCATTCTGCCGATGTTGCAAAGTAAAACAGATATCATTATTCACCAAGCAGATTTTCTTTAGGTTTAGGGGTTAGGGGCCCTTACACTGACAAAACGTTTGCACAATTAATTGAAGATGTCGGTTTTGTGCCAAAATATTGGGAAAGTGAGGAGAAATATTGTACAAAAAAGGGATATTCAATATTTTGTGGATCGTTCAAAAGTTTACAACATTTTTGCGGACCTGTCAAAATTTTGTAGCATGAGAGGGCAGTGTAAGGTGGCTGACAAAATATTCCGCAATAATTCACCAGTCTGGAGCTGTCGCCGCGTGAACTTGAGTATACCAGCTCAGAAGAAAGTGAAATCAAGGACGAGGGCAGAGGAAAAATCAGTTCAATGTATTGAGGTAAGCAACATACATACTAGTTATTGTTTATAATGTCGTACATTCCATTTCAAATACGGCTCTTCAATTTCCTCCCGTCGAACCATTAGAGCAGGTGTTCCCCAGGCAGCATCCTAGCTCCTCTACTTTATTCTATATTTACTTCAGATATCCCAACACCCCCAACTATCCTCACTCGTACATTTACCGATGTCACTGCCTCCCTTATTTCCTCTCCCTAAATTGGCATCTGAAAATCTTCAAACCTACCTTACTGATGTAGAGAAATGGGTAAACAAATGGAGCATTCAAACGAACCCAGAGAAATGTTCGCATGTAACTTTCATCCTGCGACGAGCTGAGTATCCTCCCGTAAAAATCCACAATATCCCAATCTAACGAGGTTCGATATTTAGGATTCCACCTCGACAAGCCTGGTCAAAACACAAAGAACAGAAGAGAAAAGAACTGAGCAATATTATATTATTCTGATTGTAATGCAGACGGTATTGACAGATGGAATCTAAATAAACATAAACTCCCACAGTATAGGGATACTATATTGTGGGGGGAAAAACAAACTGAACAAACGCTTTGGACTTCTCCGACGACTGATTGGGTTTAAATCAAAACTTGATTCCAAAAACAAAGTGACAGTATACAGGACCATAATAAGACCGATAAGGGCACACGGGGTAGAACTTTGGGGATCACCTAAGCCATCAAATGTAAACATTATCCAACGTTTCCAATTCAAAGTCCTCCGTAAAATCCTCAACACCCCTTTCTACGTCACAAACTTAACTATCCACCAAGAACGGATATACTCTTTGTCCAAGATTTAACCAAAACCTGATTCCTGAATTTGTTCTCTAAACTTCCAGCCCAGCCCAGTCCTCTTGGGAGATCCCTCTCTTCCAATGTTATACCTGATAATCCTCCTCGTCGCATCCGCCGCCATTGGCCACGAGACGACTTATTACAAAAAAATTATTATGTATATATTTCAACCAAGTTTGCATTAAATAAGATAAGACCAGAACTGTTATTCGGAGAAGCAGTAATGTCTGCCTTCTCCCCTAATCCAGTGTGTTGCTATTGTGTGGAAAAATTTTCTTATTGTACATATTTGTACAGATTGTAAATTATCAATAAAAGAAAAAAAAACAGAAAGAAAAAAAACGTGACGAGGGAATAATTGGGATTAAAAAAAAAAAAAAATTCCCCCACCATCGCCTATTCCCCCCTCCCTTGTGTTTCATTAAATAGGTTAAAATGAAACATCCGGGTGATTCGTAATTATTCATTAATTAATTGTTGAGGGGTTACAATTAATGAAGAGGGGCTGCGTTATTTTTTGTTTCGCTACCCCCCCCCCTTCCCCTGAATTTTAGTAATCATTTTATGACCAAAAACCGCCTTCATGGGTATCTAATGCTTATCTACACGGGATGAGAAAATTTTTGGATAGCCGATCGATCTAATAACGTTCCGTAAAATGATCGCATTAGTACGGTGAAATTGGTTCAAACCTATACTGCTGCGTAGAAAAACAGACCCAGACAGTTAGTACGAATCAACCAAGTGGATCTACAATGCCTTTGCACAATTCTTTACAGACCAAGAAACTCCGGTCCCTTCTACGATGGAAAATTAAAATTAGGTAGGTAATCGAAGTTTTATCGTACCTCAATTTATTAGTTATGATTAGTAAATAAAGTATATTAGGACATATAAACTAGGAATGAACCAAACTATGAAACAATACCAATTGATTTGCCTTGCCAACCAACTGCACCAGGTCCATTGAAGAACTCAGTGAAGGGATCTCCAACAGTTGGTGCTCTCGTTGTCGGATTCCTGACATCATGATTGATTTCAAGCGGAATCTGTCTTATATTTTCCGGTCCCAAGATCCAGGATCACCATTCTCTACAACCTCTTGGTCCACAGAGTCTGCTGGCATATATGTATTCGCTTCATGTTGCCATAGAAAATTATGTTAATAACAACAAGCCAATACAATTCTCTTCGCTCTTTCTGGAGCAAATTAGAATAGGTGCCCGAAAAGTTCTAAATCGTGAAGTCAGTACCCCAAATACATTTTCTGTAATGCGGCAAGATCTACTGCATTGATAGTTAAAAGTTCGCTGCTCTTGAGTGATGCCAGTTCCTGGGTAAGGTATCATGATGTTAGGAGATAAAGGAAATGCGTCCAACCCACAAAAACATAAGGTTCAGATCTTGGAAAATCAGACAAATTTGTATGAAAGTGTAGGCTACCGTTGAAAAGCTTTTCTCGCGACACACTACGATCATAAACACGACCATTTATGCTATAAACAGCCATAATAAATTCGTAATTATAATTCAATACAGCTAGTAGTACAACAAAGAACAGTAAACATGAACTGAGTATCCTTGATAGTTGTTTTGATTCGGTGATGTGGGGTTTGACAACTTCCACCCATGGCCCCAACAATATGCGGACAGTTCCACTCTCTCCTGCTCTGCGTGGTTCCTAGGCAACTGAAAAACTAAAATGATTACAGTTGAACCAAAACCATTTTTAGCTTTTTTAGTTATTTTGCATCTAAATCAAGGTTCCTACTATCAACGTCCTATTGGGAATTAACATTAAGCGATGCGCCGTCATGCGGAAAATTTCGGACCTAGCGAGAACGGTATACGTGCATTGTTTACACATGTAAAGCTATAGTGTTGTTCGTGTTTTTCTTGCTATTTAATAATTTCCCAACTGTTTTATGACAAATTTGTCTTTTTAAAGACAACATGAACCTTTCCCTTTCACAAATTAATTATTTTTAAACAATATATGTAAGAGGTAGTGAAATAATTCACATTTATGCTACCTTCACTCTTTTGTGACTATAAACAGCTTGCAACCCATTTTACCCGAATTTGATTTAATTTCTGAAATTCACTTCTAGAAATTCAGAAGGAATAGATATTAATGAACAAAAGTATGTACAAAGGAACTTCTTTGGCTATCTAGAAGCCTTAAGTAGTTTCAGGTGCATAGTTGAACGTGAAGCAATTGTGAATGCACATCCATTACCTAAATACCTGTGGTATTTTGGAGAAGAGCAACCAATCTATTAAGTTGTTTGCACTTTCACAAACACACTAATTAGGAATGGCTGTATTAAATTTAAATGAGTGTACTACTTCATATTTGATTCATATGACTCCTTTCATAAATATTACGGTTCCTTTTGATAAAGTATCTTTATATAATTTAATTACAACCTTAATAAGTAAATGAAATGGTGCATGTAATATGTGAAATAGAGATTCAAAGAAATTTTGAAATATTTTCTCAATTTTCAAGTTGTTCATGATTTGTTGGTGTTCAATAATATGCAATATTTATAATAAAATAAATGTATTGTATTCAAATCTGTTCACAATGGTATGAAATTATATTTACATCAGTTATAATTTGCAAATAATGTAAGCAATAATTAAAATTTGTGATCAGAAACGATTTAAAACTAAAAAAGTCCGTCACGCAGGAGCTGCATAACTAAGCACTTTCCTCAGAATTTGGGTAGTGTAGACTGCTTTCCAGAACAATTTGCTTAAAATATCCTACATAAATAAAATAAAAACATGAATAGTTCTCTTTTAAATTTGTAATGAGTAACTGATCAATTATTAATTTGCTTCCAGAGTTTTGTTTACACATGGTACCTATTACACTACGTAATAAATACAAAAAACCTCATATTATCGTATTTTGATCTAACGCAGAAACAGGATTAGGATGGTAGAAAGCGCTCCTTGCGGCGGCTTTGTGAACCTACGTCTGGCGGGCTTTTCTATTGAAATATATTACAAATTAAACCCCCGCTTTCCGATTGACCGATTCAGCTCATTTTTACAACACTTCTTTCTCATGAGTTACCCACGACGTATACCGCGTTTCATAACAAACCAACAGAAATTACGACCGGTATGAGGTTACGACCGGTATATTAGGAATTTGGGTCCGGAGTAACCCCCCCCCCCTTCTAATGAACTGATTTAGTTTATTTTTACAACACATATTTACCTGTAGCTTACCGTCGAAATATACCAAAAATCACGGCTGGTAGTGGCGAATTGGTATTGTGGGTCCGGAGTAACCCCTCCCTCCTAATGAACCGCTTTAGTTTATTTTTACAACACATATATAGCTGTGGATTAGCACTACGAATACCGAGTTTCGTCGAAATATACCAAAAATCACGGCTGGTAGTGGCGAATTGGTATTGTGGGTCCGGAGTAAACCCCCCCTTCTAATGAACCGATTTAGTTCATTTTTATATCTCACTTTTCTCTCTATATTACCACTACGAATACCAAGTTTCGTTGAAATATAACAAATATTACGGCTGACATAGTCTCATTAGTGTTGTGGGTTCGGGGTAACCCCCCCCCCCCTTCCGGTGGACCGACTTTGGTGGTTAACGAACTCGTTCAATCGTTTGCTAATTGAATGCTATATACCAAGTTTCGTGACGAAAAAACAAAAACTCTGGCCGCTATCGTGTTAACAGACACACACACACACACACACACACACATATATATATATATATATATATATATATATATATATATATATATATAAATTTTAACGGGGGTCATTTTCGGTGTCTACTAGGTAGGATCGATAAAGATTTGAAGAAATTTTTCAAAAATTCCTTCATGAGTCCAACCTCAATAGCTACTTTCCTTCGGAGGAAAGTGCTAAAAAATTAATGGTGCATCTAATATGTGAAAATAAAGATTTTGAAGTATTTTTTTTCAATTTTCAAATTGTTCATGATTTGCTGGTGATCAATAATATACAATATTTATTATAAAATACATTTATTGTATTCAAAGCTATTCACAATGGTATGAAATAATATTTACCTCACGTTTGCTTATCCATCACAATAACAATAACTCACTGTTAGTCCAATATTCTTACATATTTGAGTGCACTAATAAAGTAGAGCTTCCATAAACCCTGTTTTTTTATGAAAACACTAATATTAACGTGAAATAGAACCACAAACAACTGCGAAAACACTTGTTATCAGCAATCACTAAGTAACAAATGTCACAGGTATACCTTTGTATACCGCCATTTAGACAACGACAGTGGCGCCGCCATCAGTAATGTTAATTCCCAATAGGTGTATAAAATCCGTAATTTAAATAAAATCCTTTTTTTCTTCTTTTTTTTTTAACGTCTTTGCTGTTAGTTTTGAAAATTCTACATAAACAGATCAAATTTATCTAATGAAGAGCGAATGGGAAGCTCCATTACTGCATTGGTCAATAGCACAGAAGCTGGAAAACGTATCCGACCAATTATTTGCAAATCTCTTCCACTACAAAAGCGAATCGGAAGAATGCTGTAGAAGACTTAAAATGAATATCCAAGACATCGGAGGGAAACATAGCATAAAGATAATTAGAAGGACGCTACGTGAAAAGTCATTTGATGAATGGGCGACTTCCAAATGGCTGACTTTAAGGAGTTTCCATACGGTAACAAATTCATTTGCGAGAAAAAACTCCTTTCTAGTTCCGAATGGACGAACGCATTGAAACTCAACGTTAATTATGCGCCACTGCGTGGTGTTCCTGGTGTGGCAGGAGCAGCTGATTTAGGAACCCTCTGTCGCAAATGGGGCAGGGAGACCGAAACACCAGCCCATGTGCTCGGTAGTTGTCCTAATAGCATGCTCCTCGTCACCCGGAGGCACCACAATGTGAAGCATAGAATTATAAAATACCTCAAAGAAAAAGAAATTTCAATGTTTCGAAGAAGTGTACGGAATCGATGAGGAAGGAACACCGCGATATGCCGATATCATAGCCTTCCATAAAAACGATAAAACGGCATATACACTCGATCCCACAGTTCGCTATTAAACCAATGACACCAAAAAGAGGCCGAAAAGAAATCCATGTATTCAAAATGCACGGCATTCTACGATGAGAAATTTCAAGAGCAATACGGGAAGAGAAAATATATTGTTAAAGGACTGTGCTTCGGATCAAGAGGGACCATACCGAAGACCACAGCCATCTTCCTCGAAGGACTCGGAGTTTCATCAGACCACCTGGCAGCATTAGCTGAGTCCCAGAGTTGTTAAAAATGTAATCCCCATTCCCATTACAAATAAATTCTCATTCCTTTTGAAAAAAAGTAATTGCCATTCCCATTCCCATTACTGTAATGGTAATGGGAATTGCCATTACATTTTGCAATTACAAGTAATGGGTACTGTTTTTTTAGATTCCCATTACATTTTAATGGAAAAAAGTAATTGCCATTCCCATTCCCATTACTGTAATGGGAATGGGACATGCAATTACAAGTAATGGGTACTGTTTTTTTAGATTCCCATTACTTGTAATGGAAAAAAGTAATTGCAATTTCCATTACAATTACAGGAATTGGAATGGAGTACTGGGAATGGCCATTACATGTCTGTAATTGGATTACATTTCATTAGGTAGTCCGGGTTAAAAAAAATTGTATTTTTCAAGGGAATGGGAGCTTTTATGCAGTTTAATATACTTTTTCTTTTTTCTTTTTTTTTTTCTTTTTTTTTAAACCTGGTTTGTTCCTTATAAAAATTCACACCGTTTGACCGATTTTGACCAAACTTGGAATACAGATAGGTCTTGACCCCGGGAGTTTCGTAGGCTAGGTCAAAAGCACCTACCAGCTAGTCTGTCTGTATGTTTGTTCTTTATACAAATTCACACCGTTTGACCGATTTTGACCAAACTTGGAATACAGATAGGTCTTGACCCGGGGAGTTTCGTAGGCTAGGTCAAAATCATTTACCAACTGTCAGTCTGTATGTTTGTTCTTTATACAAATTCACACCGTTTAACCGATTTTGACGAAACTTGGAACACATATAGGTCTTGACCCGGTCTTTATATTGTAGAATTGATATAGAAGGTAATATTATGAAGGGTATTGTAGGTAATATTAGGAAAGATATTGAAGGTGGCCCTTCCTAATTCCACCTTATAAATCCTTACTAATACCACCTTCTATATCCTTCCTAATACCAACTTCAATATCCTTCCTAATAAGAACTTCTATATTCTTCTTAATATCACCTTATATAACCATCCTAATACCTCTTTTAATGCCCTTCCTATTATTACCTTCTATACCCTTCCTAATACTACCTTCTATATCCTTCCTAATACCAACTTCAATATCCTTCCTAATAAAACCTTCTATATTCTTCTTAATATCACCTTATATAACCATCCTAATACCTCTTTTAATGCCCTTCCTATTACTACCTTATATATCCTTCCTAATACTACCTTCTATATCCTTCCTAAAACCACTTTCAATATCCTTCGTAATATCATCTTATCGTTAATGAGCAAAAGTTTATAATTTATGAATGTATTAATGAATACATTGGCATTCAAAAGTTATAATGTGAAACATTTTTATGTCTATATTGTAATTTTTTTTTTTTTAGTAATCACAGTTTTTGTGAACAATTACAATTTTCCCTGTCACTTTATTTGTATTTACAGAAAAATTTGTGAATGAAAATTTATTTGTATTTATATATTTAATATACGTATAAAATAAATTCTATTCACACCTATGGAATACGACTTTCTTTATATTCGTATTAAAAAATATGTGAATTTAGAATAACTTCGTATTTTTATTTCTTAATAAAATTGTACTCATGAGTGGTGATAGAGCTATCTGAATTGTATAAATATAATCTGGAAAATTCCAGTTTGTTTAAACTTTGAAATGATTTTCCGCAAGAAGAAATTGAATTGATTGGAATCTATGTTTTTATTTTTATTTATTTTTTTCTTTTTACGGCGCATCTACATCTAGGTCATTAGCGCCTGGAATCTATGTTCTCGTTATTCTCTCACAAGAAGTGGGTCCCGTAAAATTAATTTATACTTATCTTAACCGTGAAAACCTTAAACGTGAATATTTTGGCTAAATGATGACTACTATAAAGTGCTGTATAATAGTAGTAAAACAATTTTTGATTTCAAAACTGATTTCAGATTTTTTTAGCACATTCAAAACTCCTATATTCAAATTTTGGGAGGATAACAATAATAAAAAAAAGAAGTGTATTCAAGTTTCACTACAACTATAATCTCCCTTTCCCTCAAGAACAGACAGACCTGTGAGCCAAGTTTGGTCAAAATCGGTCAAACGGTGTGAATTTGTTTAAGGAACAAACATACAGACAGACAGCTGGTAGATGTTTTTGACCTAGCCTACGAGACTCCCCGGGTCAAGACCTATCTGTGTTCCAAGTTTCGTAAAAATCGGTCAAACGGTGTGAATTTGTGTAAGGAACAACCATACAGACAGACAGCTGGTAGATGTTTTTGACCTAGCCTAAGAGACTCTCCAGGTAAAGACCTATCTGTGTTCCAAGTTTCGTAAAAATCGGTCAAACGGTGTGAATTTGTGTAAGGAACAACCATACAGACAGACAGCTGGTAGATGTTTTTGACCTAGCCTACGAGACTCCCCGGGTCAAGACCTACCTATGTTCCAAGTTTCGTTAAAATACGTCCAACGGTGTGAAATTGTATAAGGAACAAACATACAGACCGGCAGCTGGTAGATGTTTTTGACCTAGCGTACGAGACTCCCCGGGTCAGGAGCTATCTGTGTTCCAAGTTTGGTCAAAATCGGTCAAACGGTGTGAATTTGTTTAAGGAACAACCATACAGACAGAGAGCTGGTAGATATTTTTGACCTAGCCTACGAGAGTCCCCGGGTCAAGACCTATATGTGTTCCAAGATTCGTAAAAATCGGTCAAACGGCGTGAATTTGTATAAAGAACAAACATACAGACTGACAGTTGGTAAATGTTTTTGACCTAGCCTACGAGACTCCCCGGGTCAAGATCTACCTGTGTTCCAAGTTTCGTAAAAATCGGTCAAACGGTGTGAATTTGTTTAAGGAACAACCATACAGACAGGCAGCTGGTAGACGTTTTTGACCTAGCCTACGAGACTCCCCGGGTCAAGATCTACCTGTGTTCCAAGTTTCGTAAAAATCGGTCAAACGGTGTGAATTTGTATAAGGAACAACCATACAGACAGGCAGCTGGTAGACGTTTTTGACCTAGCCTACGAGACTCCCCGGGTCAAGATCTACCTGTGTTCCAAGTTTCGTAAAAATCGGTCAAACGGTGTGAATTTGTATAAGGAACAACCATACAGACAGACAGCTGGTAGACGTTTTTGACCTAGCCTACGAGACTCCCCGGGTCAGGACCTATCTGTGTTCCAAGTTTGGTCAAAATCTGTCAAACGGTGTGAATTTGTTTAAGGAACAACCATAAAGACAGAGAGCTGGTAGATATTTTTGACCTAGCCTATAAGACTCCCCGGGTCAAGACCTACCTGTGTTCCAAGTTTCGTCAAAATCGGTGAAACGGTGTGAAATTGTATAAGGAACAAACATACAGACAGACACTTAGTAGATGTTTTTGACCCATTACTTTTAATAGGAATATGTAATTGCCATTCCCATTACCATTACAGTAATGGGAATGGGAATGGCAATTACTTTTGATGTATTTTTTAGTAAAAAAGCCTGGATTTGGATTTTCGACAATATCCAGTGTGTGCCCAAGGCGAATTCCTATTAAAACAGGAAAGTAATTTGAAAAGTAATCATTACTCAAAGTAATCATTACATTACAACTCTGCTGAGTCCATATTAGTGGACACACTGGGCATAATTGGCAATCATATCTATGGTCACTGAGTGCTTATCATCCATTCACACTATTTCCCTACATACTTTAGACTTTAATTTCAATTCTATCAATTCCTTCTCTTCCATCACTAAAGCTTTCTTTCGTCTTCATCTTCTGTATTCTCTATTCCTCATTTCGAAATCCTTAAATATTCAGCACGTAAGTTAACCCTATTTCCGAATGGATGATAAGCACGCTGTGTATCTACCAACCCAATTTAATTGGACAGCCCATTTTATTTCGTTTTAAATAAAGTTTTCTTCTTTCAGGATTTTGGTTCAAGTACATGTTGATAAGTGTTTTTTTCTTCCAGAGCTCTAATTTCCATTGCCTAATTACATCAACCTAATATAACGGCGGTGGAACTACATAATTCATTATATCCCCCTAATAATAACTCCAAACACTTCTGGCGGGCTGTTTTTTTTTTGTTTTTTTTTTAAAAAAAAACATCAGCATGTCCACTGGCTGAGTCTCTAAAAGGCTCTATTACTACCGATTTAAAAATGAAAACCGAACGTTCCACAAGCGTTTTGTTTTCAAATTTGTTTTATAAAAAACATCCAGTTCATAATATGAACTGTAGTACATTTTATGTACTACTGATGCCCTGTATTGGGAATTAACATTACCGATGGCGGCGCCACTGTCGTTGTCAAAATGGCTGTTTACAAAGGGAAACCTGTGACATTTGTACATAGTGATTGCTGATAACAAGTGTTTTCGTAGTTGTTTGTGGTTCTATTTCACGTTAATATTAGTGCTTTTATCGAGAAACAGGGTTTTTGGAAGCTCTACTTTATTTGTGTACTCAAATATGTAAGAATATTGGACTAACAGTGAGTTATTGTGATGGATAAGCAAAAGTGAGGTAAATATGATTTCATACCATTGTGAATAGCTTTGAATACAATAAATGTATTTTATAATAAATATTGCATATTATTAATCATCTGAAGGTATAGATATCGATGAACAAAAGTATGTACAAAGGAACTTCTTTGGCTATCTAAAAGCCTTAAGTAGTTTCAGGTGCTTAGTTGAAGGTGAAGCAATTGTGAATGCACATCCATTACCTAAATACCTGTGGTATTTTGGAGAAGACCAACCATTCTATTTAGTTGTTTGCACTTGCACAAACGCACTAATTAGAAATGGCTGCATTAAATTTAAATGAGTGTACTACTTCATATTTGATACATATGACTCCTTTCATAAATATTACGGTGCCTTTTGATAAAGTATATTTGTATAATTTAATTACAACCTTAATAAGTAAATGAAATGGTGCATGTAATATGTGAAATAGAGATTCAAAGAAATGTTGAAATATTTTCTCAATTTGTAAGTTGTTCATAATTTGTTGGTGTTCAATAATATGCAATATTTATTATAAAATAAACGTATTGTATTCAAATCTTCTCACAATGGTATGAAATTATATTTACATCAGTTATAATTTGCAAATAATGTAAGCATTAATTAATATTTGTGATCAGAAACGATTCAAAACTAAAAAAATAATGGTGCATATAATATGTGAAAATAAAGATTTTGAAGTATTTTTTTTTTTCAATTTTCAAATTGTTCATGATTTATTGGTGATCAATAATATGCAATATTTATTATAAAATACATTTATTGTATTCAAAGCTATTCACAATGGTATGAAATAATATTTACCTCACTATTGCTTATCCATCACAATAACAACAACTCACTGTTAGTCCAATATTCTTACATATTTGAGTACACAAAGAAAATAGAGCTTCCAAAAACCCTGTTTCTTGATGAAAACACTAATATTAGCGTGAAATACAACCACAACAACTGTGAAAACACTTGTTATCAGCAATCACTATGTACAAATGTCACAGGTTACCCTTTGTATACCGCCATTTTGACAACGACAGTGGCACCGCCCTCGGTAACGTTAATTCCCAATAGTCACACAAGAGTGAAGGTTGCATAAATGTGAATTATTTCACTACCTCTTACATATATTGTTTAAAAATAATTACTTTGTGAAAGGGAAAGGTTCATGTTGTTTTTAAAAAGACAAATTTGTCATAAAACAGTTGGGAAATTATTAAATAACAAGAAAAACACGAACAACAGAATAGCTTTACATTTGTAAACAATGCACGTCTCCCTTTGTCGCTAGGTCCGAAATTTTCCGCATGGCGGCGATCGCTTAATGTTAATTCCCATCTGAGCCGAGACAGTTAGAACATCATTTAGTTTGCCTAAAACGTTGCGACTTCGTTTAGTCAAAATCTATGACATATATTTCGTGGTACTTTGTTTTATGGTTGCTCATATCAATTGCAGGGCAAAACACTTTCAATGCGGGGTGCTCTTAAATAAATGAAATATCAATTTCAGAAGCTTGACTCATTGAAATGATGGACGTCATCACTGGCTCTCAATTGTGACATTATTCATATTACAACTCCTTCTGATTACTTTTATCACTTCAGATATTCCTTAACTTGGAATAAATTTGATAGTACTAATAACATTATGTCAAAATAAAAGGGTTGCTTTTACAAAATTTGGATTTTATGACGTAGTAGTATTTCACATTTGGAGTTTACTCGTCCTACGTAGAAAACTGTAACGATTTTGTTTCTAATAATTTAACATTTTATCTTTTTTTTACACAAATTTGCTTGCTGAAAAAACATTTATTTTTTTCTGAAACTCTTTTTGAATTCGTCACTTGAACGATTATATTTTGTTACTTGAATTTCGATCAATAAATTGAACGAGTGCCTGGAGCTCAGGGCGTGCAGCCGTAACTTTGATAGAATGGAGTACATTGTTTAATTTTATATCGTAGTAAATTAAACTTATAAACATGCAACGAAGCGGTAAGTTATCTTTAATGATATATGTAATGAAATTTGTTTGATCTATCTTGTAATATGTTTGAATTAGTGGTGGCGCCAGAAATATGTTTTCTTTAAATAAGGCTCTTTATCTTATTTATTTTTTTGTGTCATCTTCCAATTAAATTAAGAATTTCACTAACAGATTGTTATTCCCCTGAAATGAAGACATAAAACTTTTGCCTCCACTTATATGGTTTGCTGGGTGTTCCCTTCTGTACATGTTTTTACAAATTTTAGTCACCCCATTGACAAATACTTTAATACAGTTTTTTTAAGTTAAAGTTTTTTCCCAGTTATTTACTACGCAAAGCACTTTTAGTGCTTCTTAAACCTATTTGGCTTCATTACTCCAAAACCATAACCATGAACTATACTTTTTTGAACATGAAATAGTTCTGCTTGAACATATGTCATCATCGAGATTAGATGAGTCATTATTAACTATAGTTGATGTGCTAACTGTCTTAAAGGAGGCCTATGCATTTGTCTGAAGAAACAAGTTTTAATAGTACTACTAATACTATAACATTAACAAGTTTGGAAATAGATGATTTTTAGCTTTCATATCATTCATTTAATGAACAGTTGACAAAGTGAAATCGACACACTCAATAGACTACTTAGTAAAAAAAAGCATGAATAAATCATAGCTGCGTTTTTAAGAAATATGCTAGTCGTAACATGATGAGATTAGGATATAACTTTTTTTTGTTGTTGTGGTTAAATAAATTCCTGTATGTAATTTGTGCAGTGGCTAATATTTCTTTATTTAATAGAAGAAACAAAATCAGAGTTTTAAGTTTAAATTAGCCCCTCCTTTCATGCGATCAGAAAATATTTAATTTTGAAAACTGGATTATGTCTCAATTTTTCTTTTGTTCAAATTTGCTTAACATTATTTATATTATTGTGTTTTATGAATTTACTGCTACAAACTATATTTGAATTCTATAACAGTAAGGTTATTATTGAATAAATGGAGAATATAAAAATGTTGGTAGTCACAATGGCCCGTGATAAGGTGTTTTTGACAAAATAATATCATAATTTGTGCATTTACTTTGGTACAAAATGTGTGTTAAATTAATAAAATTTATTAAAAGATTTTGCAAAAGCAATATTGTACCCAATAAAGTTTTACCTGGGGCAGGAATATTGCTTGTTGGAAATAATAACTTTTAAAATGTATGTTTATTTTATACTTTTAAATTAGTATGTTAATTTGCTCTATTTTTTTTGTATTGTCTATGTTCCTGTTTTGCTGGCTGTTACATCATTCTTCAGCTGTGAGTACTAACTTTTTTATGTGTATTCATTAGTGTACATGTGCCTGTATTATAACAATTTCTTTAAAATTCAAATATTTAGTGAAATTGTATCCATTCAAATCCTGTAATCAAAGATTGAGCCAGAGAAATTATAAAATTCCTTATTAGCACTATAAGAATCTATAGATCCTGTTTGTTATAGTACTTTCTTGTCCTGGGCAGACAGGGGATAATGAGTATGAGTAGTGAAAAAGGCGTTAAGGGATGAATGAGTATATCCAGTATATACTCATACTGTGGGGGGGGGGTGAGAAAGATAGTGTGAGTGAGGGAGGGTGACTCATAGGACTTGTCTCCCTCCAGCTGGGCTTGGGAATAGATAACAGCAGTCAGTCTGTGCTCTGCAATGAGCTCAGTCAAGTCAACCAAGCCCAGTCCTCCTCCAACCCTACCGAAATATTCAACTGTGAGATTGTACTTCATTATTATTGATATAAGATATTACATTTGTTATTAATCATCCATTTCATTTATTTTTGTAAGCTTCATATTGTCTTAATTTAAGTTCAGCTTCAGGTTGGTTTAGTTTATTTTTCTTTTTTCCCTGTTATTCTTATGATGTTTAGCATTTATACTAGGTCAGTAATTTCTTTTCTTAAGAATTGAGCAATTAACTTATTTTTTCTAAATATTTGAGAAACCCTGTTTAATATATGTTTTTATTTAGGTTAATGTTAGCACAATTTTCATTAAGTAGAATTTCTGGTTCTTGAAGCTGTATTTTTGTTTATTTTATTAATTTCTTACTATTCCCAATTCTTCCTTTGATTGTTTATACTATGACCAGTTCATTCATTGATTTTATACTAGTTCAAATTATTTTGGTATTCAAATTACATTCTAATTTTAAAAATAATGATGATGATAATAAGCTAAAAAATGATTTAATGTATTTCATCTATCTTCAGATCTATATAATGTCCCAAGCCTAAAATTGAGTGCTTCAGAAAGAGAAGTTTTGTTTTCCTTAGACATGTGGTCCACACATGTGTACCAAATGTTTCCCCTTAGCCTGTCTGTGCACATATTTTAAAATAGCCTCCTTCACTTTTTTTCTCCAGCAGACTGTTTTCTTTTCTTTTCACTTACCATATTAAACCTATTTCTCTAATTCCTTCTTATTGGGAGGGTAATGTCCTATGTAATACAACTTCTGAATACCAATGAACTTAGCACCTCCTTTGAATTATAAAGTTCTTGAGACAATTTACCTCTGTTTAGTCATAATAATTGCTTTTAGTTAAATATTATTTAACTGTGTTATTTCAATAGACAGAATATGCTGTCAATTAATTTTAGTTTGTTTTGTCAAGCTAGTATAATTTATTCTTTTGTATTTATTTTTCTGGACACCTAATAAATCCAATGAACGATATTATGTAGAAAAACCATCTTGTGACAATAATTATGGAATGTTATTTTCATTGTGATGAAATTTTATGAATAAAGCAAATGCCCCCCCTTCTGGGCGGGCGGGGAAGTGCATTTCAAATTCTGTTTACATGCACTAACTGCGTGAAAACAAACTTCTGATTAGACTTATCCGTAAAGTAACTACTCTCAAGTCCTGAACATATTTTATTTGAATTAATTCATTTATCCTATTTGCTTAGATTCTGATTACTGAAATTAATAATCATTAAATAAAGTATTGAACTTAAAGGTGATTATTCAGTAAACACCCGTCATGTGTCATTATGAGATACCTGGATATGCTCTAAAATTAAATATATATAATTTTGATGCTACACACAAATCTATTGTGTCCTCTAAATGATTGACAAAAGATAAAAGGGCCAGCCAAATTAATATAATTTAATTGAGAGGAGATCGTTGACCATAGATGATGCAAGGTAGGGATTGTCGGGGTTCGGTCACTGCTACTTAATAAAACTACATTTTATCATAAAAATGGTTTTGTCACAAAACCATTTATCACAAAACCATTTTTATGATAAAATTTTGTTTTATTAAGTAGCAGTGACCGAACCCCGACAATCCCTACCTTGTAATATAATTTAATTAGTTTAAATGATAAAATTTGTTTAGGAATTCTCAATTATGTTCCTTCCTGTTTTCATGAATACTGTTTACAGTCTTTGCCCCTTGTAGTTTAAATCTCTCTCTCTTCATGTACATATATTCACTCTCACTTACTTTTCCTTAGTAAATAGTCTTTTTCTTTTTTTTTTTAATGATGAAGTAGGTTAGAAGATAATTAAATTATTTATACAAGGTTTGTATTTTTAACAAATATAAAAATATTTTTTGCCAGTTCTCATTTGCTTTATTTCCATTTTTAATTTTTCGAACATGTTTTCAACACAGGCCATTATTGAAATTGAAATACCTTTGAACTTGATAATTAAATTTGTTTTTTTAATACTCTGTTTCGAGCTTAACTTAACTACAACAGAAATAATTGAAATGTTTCTTTACAAAATGGGAAATATTAAAAAAAAAAAAAAAAGAACCATGAGAAATATCATAAGGGAAGCCTCTCCCATAACCAAATTAAAGTGAGCGAAAGCGATCCGCATATGGGTGAGAGCCTAAGATATAGACCAGAAATAAGAAAACAATGTACATCATTATACTTTAATTTTATCTACTCTTTGTTCTTTAAGTGGAGGATGAAATACATATCTTTATTTATCAGCCTTATTATTTTAAAAATAGAAAAAGTGATTACATAAATGTGTATATAAACACTTAACAAATAATTTATGCGCATGTAGTGAATTTTAAGTTTTTCATTGAAGCTTAAGAAAACAACTGTTTGATTTTTGCATAAATATGCTTTAGGGATGACTACACTGAAAAAAAGTTACAAAAAAGTGTCCGCTGGCATTCGTGCTGGCAGGGTGGCCATGTACGAAAAAGAAAACTGTATGTTATACAGTACATTACATAGTTTTGTCGGGTGGAACTAAAGCATTTTTTTTTTTTTTTTATTTATAGAAATTTGGAGTTTCTTTATGGGAGAGTCTAGTATATTGATTTTTTTTTTTTTTTTTTTTTTTTTTTTTTTTTTTTTTTTTTTTAAATAAAATAATTCCAATTTTCACCGACATTGATTGGTGTGTCAATTCACAATAATTACCGAATTGAGGAACAAGGGTTCAAAATATTGTGAAAGTAAATAAATTAATAAATAGGGAAGGAGAGTTTTCAAAAAATAAAAAAAATAAAGAATACAAGAATTATTAATTAATAGTTTCCTATTTTTAATCATTTTGGAAATTTCTGAAACTTTGCTGGATTTGTTTTTTCTTTGATAATATATAGATACTAGATCATTTATTTTTTGAGGAGTAATTCATTTATTTGTTGGCATTACCTATTATTTTAGTGATTAGTTACTTTATTTTCTAGCCGAAAGTATTCTCTGCTGTAACTTATAAGTGAAGCCTAAGTCTTATAGCCCCATTTTTTTGAAAACAATTTTCCTATGATGAAATTAGAAATTTTCCTTTTCTCTGGCACCAGCAATTTTCTTCCAGAGAAATGATTATTTAATCAAATTAAATGTTTCTTAAAAAAGTATTATTTTCCACAAAGAAGAAAAGAGGTTTTGGGCTTATGGTCATAAGTTTGATCTGATGGCAAAAATCCTTATTTCTAACTAAATGTTTTCTGTTTAAAGGATTTTATGTAGTTGTAATGAGAAAATAATACTCTTTTGTTGACCTAACTGATAACATTTATGTATCTAAATTTTAATGTACACATATTCATTATGCAGATTTTTGTAATGGGTTATCAAGAGGTTACCATTCTTTTCTAGCCAGGATAGTGCTGATGCCTTTTCTTTTATATATTTAAATCAAAGATTCATAATTAATTAATAATTTCCTTACACTGTTGATGCACCTCTTGTGCAACTGTGTTAGAAACCAAAAAATGTTAATTAATTGTGCACCAACTGTCATATTAGAAAGTGAACTTATACAATATATATATTTTCCTCTTCTTTTATTAAAAGCCTTATAGCCATGGCAGGTGATTGTTGGGTTAAGATTTTAAAAAACTTTTATTTTATTTTTTGTTAGTTTTGGATTTTTCCATGTAAATGGTGTCTACTATTTATAAGAAAAGTTGTCTTGTGAGAAGGCCAAATGCCAGAACCTAGCCGACAAATATAAAATAAAATTGTGTAAAAAAAGTTTAAAACAATCTTTTGACCTAAAAGGCCTTTAATAAAAGAAGAGGAATATATGTATATGTATATATATGTATATGTATATATATATATATATATATATATATATATATATATATATATATATATATATATATATATTAGGTTTTTGAACATTATTAATTTATTTTTGTTTTTCTACTCAGTTGCAATCTAAAAGGGAGCTTTTCTTCAAAAATGAACTGCCTGCTGGTGGAGTGAGTGATCATTCTCAGGCTAGCAATGGAACCAGTACACCACAACTCAAAGACCCACTTAGCAAAAGGCAGCATGAAAGAGGTCACTTGAAGTTTATTTGTTTGTTTACAATCCATATTAAATTGTTCTATTTTTAATTATATTTTGTAGTTATAGAAGGAAATATTGGAGATTCGGATAGAGCAGAGAGATTTAACAAGTTAGATCGTGATAGGACATTACCTGAAAAGAAGACCAAAGAGCTAGACGGTTATGTTGGTTTTGCAAATCTCCCTAATCAAGTTTATAGAAAAGCAGTAAAAAAGGGTTTTGACTTCACTTTGATGGTAGTCGGTGCGTATTTTATGTATCTATAATTTCAAGTTCTTAGTTTTTGTTAAATGTTTTTCACAAAATCATTACTTCCTTACTTTTATTCATTCAGACATAGTTATCTTGAAAAATGATTATTGTTATCACATTATTGTTGTGTAATTTAATGTTTCCTCTAATTCTTTTACTCATTTAGAAGCACTGTTTTTAGTTGTATGCAGTGTGTTTATTTATGCCTCTGAAGTTTCAAAATTAACTTGTGTGGTAGCCGTTGTTTAATTAATTGTTTTGAATGTTCCGATATTTTTTATAATAATTAAAACATGAATAGAATGGAATTGAAAGGATTTCATATTCTTCCAAAATATTTTACCAATATCTGGATGGCTATTGCTACTTTAACACTTAGTTTCTGGAGCCATTTTTCTTCCATAATTAGTGATGTCGGGTCCCCAGTGACCCAAATTTTAAATTGATCTTTTTCGGGTAATGTAATTTAAAAAAATAATTATAAACACCATTAATTATTGAAATGCAAAGAGTTAAAGTGCAAAGGTCAAATAAACAAATACATTCGGGTCAAAATGACCCAACACTAGTAATTAAGGGTTAAAGTTGGGTTTTTACCATTAGAATTTATTAAATTCATATGGAATACATTTTTTTAATATTATGTAAAATCTACTATATGTCCTATATGTATAATTGTTTTTAGCGTAAATTTACATTTAATTTGTATATTTCAGGTGAATCAGGTTTAGGTAAATCAACCCTTATTAATTCTATGTTCCTAGCTGATATATATAGTGCTGATTATCCTGGCCCTTCTCAGCGAATAAAGAAAACAGTGCAGGTTGAAACTAGTTGTACTCTTTTGAAAGAAAACGGTGTTAATTTGACCCTAACTATTGTTGATACGCCAGGATTTGGTGATGCTGTTGATAACTCAAATTGTTGGCAGCCCATTATTGACTATATAGAATCAAGGTATTTTATGATAAAGATTTCTGATTTGTAATAATCTTAAATATTCAAAATTAATTTGTTAACAATTTATGCAGTCTATACTTTTTTTTCAATATCTCTTATATATGTAAAGCATAAATTAATTTACAGATATGAAGAGTACTTGAATGCAGAATCAAGAGTCAATCGGAAAAGTCAAACATTAGATACCAGAGTGCATTGTTGTTTGTACTTCATAGCACCATCTGGACATGGCCTGAAACCATTAGATGTAGAATTTATGCAGCGTTTGCATGATAAAGTTAACATCATTCCAGTTATAGCGAAGGCTGACACTATGACTCCAGAAGAGTGTAGTCATTTTAAGAAGCAGGTGTTAAAGAAGTTTTTTATTTTCTTTATATTAAGCTGTTCTCATTCCTCAATATAGTTTTGTTTTTTCATATAATAAAAAGGTGGGGAAAAATTCAAAGAGTTCCACTTCCATTTAGCTCTCACTTAGGGGGGATACAGAAGTAATACCTGTATACTTCAGTGTCTTGAATATTACAATGTTCCTAGCCTTAATTTTCATTCTATACATTCATTCTATACAGCTCCTACAATTACATATTTTCAGTTTTAATTGTTATCAGTATAGAGGGAACTAAGATTGTCACTACCTTTGTCAAGTATGGTAGAACTGGCTGTATTTTTTTTTTTTTTTTTTTTAATTTCTTCTTCTTTCATGTTTCAAAAATAATTTAAATATTGAATGAAATAAGTCCAAATCCCTCAGCTGTATATTGAAAGTAAGTTTCCAAAGCTTACTTTTAAATGTTTTTATCAAAAATATATTACATTTATTTACAAAACTGCTTTGACTTCATTGGTAACAATAATTCCTCACTAATAAGAAAATTTAAGTGCTTTTTTGTTTCCTTCATAGTTTATTGATTACATTTTTTGCTCTTCATACAGTAGAAAGAAAATTACCAAATAATAGTAAGAACGCGAAAAAGAAAAACACTGGATAGATGTACATCAAATGGATTGTTTTCTACTAGAATATAAACTTCTGAATATTCTTCAGTAGGAATGTTTATGTCATGTTTCCCAAATGTATATATGTAGAATTTCTGTGTCACTATATAATATACTTTTTATTTTATTTATACTTTTTCCTTAATTTGCATTCTCCTTTACTGCATCTCAAGTAAATCCTTCTTACTTGGTTTTGTTTTCATTTTCTCTTTTGGATGAAATTTATTTGTACAATGAAACACACTTACTCGTTAATGACATTTGTTGTTTTGAAATAAATAAAATAATTTGAAGATTTATTGTTAAACTCATAAATATATAAATGGATTTGTTTTCAGATTTTAAATGAAGTTGCTCAGCATCAGATTAAAATATATGAGTTTCCTGATACGGAAGAAGATGAAGATGTGAAACCTAGTCTTAAGAGACTTAAAGATAGAGTACCAATGGCTGTTGTAGGCAGTAATACCATAGTAGAAATAGATGGTAAAAAAGTTCGGGGTAGAAAGTATCCTTGGGGAGTAGCTGAAGGTTAGTAGAATGAACAACTTTTAATACTTTGTTTTATTAATTAAGCTGCAATCTTTTATATCTATACTGGTTTGTATTGAGCATATCCCTTACATAGAATATCTTTGAGCATTCTTGATGTGTAATGAAAACTTCTAACACAAATGTAAGCTTATAAAACTTGTAAGTTTGTATGGATGTTTAAGCTGTGGATTATATCTCCCAGTTCTCTGCTCATTGTTTCCCCCTAAATTATTTTCTCATTAACTTTCTTTAATATTTTACACTAAATATAATACAATAATTAAATAATTCTAGTTCAAATGGGCCTATAAAAATCCTATAAAAAATCATTTCATTAGCAGGTTAATGATATGAGTACAGCCTTCTCTTTTTCTGAACAAAAAGCAAAGCCTTATTCTGGAAATCACACCAACAACTTCAGACTTGGTACTCGGAAACAAAAGTTATTATAGCTTCCTTAATATCTGCCTTTTCATTATTTATTTATTTTTCTTTTGGTGATAAAACTAATTTAATCACACCTCTGGCCAAAAAATGGTTTATAATAAATTTGATATCCTAGAAAACTTATAAATACATTTGTTTTCTTGATATGTTTCAGTTGAAAATTTGGAGCACTGTGATTTTATTGCATTGCGAGATATGCTTATTAGGACACATTTGCAAGACTTGAAAGATGTTACTAATAATGTCCACTATGAGAATTATCGATGTCGCAAACTAGCCGGTCTTGGTCATGATAGTAAACAAGCTCGAGCTTCCAACAAGTAAGTATAGATGATTAAGTAAGACTATTTTATTTGTGCTTAATCTTATTGTTAATTATAATGTGTGTTTAAAGCCAATATATTTTATCGATGTATGAATGAAAACTATAGGAAAACTATTTTTGGAATGTAATTTTTTTTTTAATTTTCTCAAATGGAGTAGTGCTTTGATGCAATTTTCAACCTTAGCTGTGTATTTTTATTTGGTTTGTTTGACTTCTTGTGTGTGTTGTAAAAAGCATGTTTTAAATCAATTATTCAGTGAACAAACCACTTAATTAATCGTGTAAAACCAAAATATGCGAACACTTTTTAGTAATTCTGAACTTTGTATGATTACTGCTTTGCCACTCATTTAGTATTTCGTGATTATTTTCATTTCTCCCGAATTTTATATATATATATAAATAAATTACTAAACCCAAATTACCCCTATTAAAAATGTCCATATGTTTTGACTATAAACATTGATAGAAACAGTAATTTTAGTTCCTAATAGTGTTAATTAGTTACTTTTCATAGGCAAATTGATTTGCGTATTACAGTTTCATTTATAAAAGCATACATTTATCATTTATGTAGCATTTGGAATATATTTTTTACACTTGTGCTTTCTTCGATATTCAATTATTTCAATTGTTCATATACGTTTTCTAAAATATATCGAAAGTTCTTGATGCAAGATCTCGGTCATTAATCAATTGTGACCTGAAGTATTATTGGATACAATTGAACATTTAATTCTAATATTAGCAAGCATAACTCCGTTTTGACATTGGCAAACATAAGTTCTATTTCTATTTAGGTCTTAACCTATAAGGCATTTGAGTCAATCTATATCAAGTGGTCCAAAGGTGTTTGCTTGACCATTTTAGAAAAAAAAAAAAAAAAATTTACCACCAATTACACATGGAATCAGTAGTTCAAAACAATTTTTTTTTTTTTTTTTTCATTTTTTTTAGTCGTGCTGATTTTTCAGTTTATAAGCTCTTACGAAAAACTAATTTTCTCAAAACTGCTAAATCATAGACTAGTAGTTGAGACATCATTCAGTCTGCTCTATCATTTATATCTTCTTCACTATTTGCATATTTTGAAGTCCAATACCTGAAAACTGCCATTGAAAACAACTGTTTATATTTCTCAAAATGCCGTTTTTGGGGTAATGTTTTGGCCATAAGGGGTTGTATATCAAAGTTGATTTTTGGCACGATGATAAAACTAGGTAAGTAGCTTGTATTAAAAGTCTTCCCTGATATTTGCTCCCATATTTTTTTATAAATTTTTAATTTTCACATTTTTGCAATTTTTGATAAATTTAGGCTTTAATATCTCTTGGGATGGCTTGGGGACTTGATACAAATCTAATATTTTCATATCTTATAGTTTGTAGTAACATGAAACTACTGTACAGATTTCAACTTGTATATTTGAGTACATTTGTAGCTATGAATTTTTGAAACTGGTCCTTTTTGTGCCTATTTAGCAATGCATAAACTTGAAAAACACATTCAAATTTTGTTATTTTTGAATTATTTACTTTTAGTAACTCTTTTTAAGGTGGTTTAAAAGTTTTTATCTATGACCACTACAACATATAACATTGTAGTTCTACTAATAATTAGAATCAAGGCTTTCTAATTCTAAATATTTATTATTTTGTTTATTGAAAAAATACTTAATATTATAAAGAAATCAACAAGTTAGCAACTATAGCTGTAATGTTTAATGGTTTTCGAATCTTTACCTGGAACAGTTGACACAAATCGATGAGATTTTGTACCTGATCCTAGAGATTTGGAAACTTGTTACAATATGAAAGCTACAGTTGCTAACTTTTTGATTTCTATACTACACATTTTTGTTTGTCTTTATAATATTAAGTATTTTCTCAATAAACAAAATAATAAGTATTTAGAATTGGTAAGCCTAGATTCTAATTATTAATAGAACTACAATGTTATGTGTTGTAGTGGCCATAGATAAAAAAACTTAAACCACCTTAAAAAGAGTTATTAAAAGTAAAAAGTTCAAAAATAATAAAATTTTAATGTGTTTTTCAAGTTTACGCATTGCTAAATAGGCACAAAAAGGACCAGTTTCAAAAATTCATAGCTACGAAAGTACTCAAATATACAAGTTGAAATTTGTACAGTAGTTTTATGTTGCTACGAACTATGAGATATGAAAATATTAGATTTTTATCAAGTCCCCAACCAGAGATATTAATGCCTAAATTTATCAAAAATTGCAAACATGTGAAAATTAAAAATGTATAAAAAAATATGGGAGCAAATTTCAGGGTAAAGAAGACTTTTAATACAAGCTACTTACCTAGGTTTATCATCGTACCAAAAATCAACTTAGATATACAACCCCTTATGGCCAAAACATTACCCCCAAAACGGCATCTTGAGAAATATAAACAGTTGTTTTCAATGGCAGTTTTCAGGTATTGGACTTCAAAATATGTAAATAGTGAAGAAGATATAAATGGTAGAGTGGACTGTACGGGAGAACAATGGTGTTTAAATTATTAGTCTATGATTTAGCAGTTTTGAGAAAATGAGTTTTCCATAAGAGCTTATAAACTCAAAAATCAACATGCGTGGTGAAAAAAAGAGGGCTGCCATTTTCAAACGGCGACCCTAAAAAAAAATTTAAAAATTGTTTTGAAGTACTGATTCAATGTGTAATTGGTGGTAAAAATATCAATTTTTTCTAAAATGGTTTTTTCTGAACCATTTCAAGTGGATTGACTCATTAGAGTCGATATTTTATGTAAAATGGAGGATAGGTCATTATTTTCATTTATTTGGAGACATCAGCTATGTGATAGACAATTAACATGACAAAATATCTAAATTATATTTTGAAACACAACATAGTATAAAACTGAAATAAAAATTCACATAGTTTATTCATTTTATCACATGTAAACAAACGTCTCCCCCCTTCCCCCCTCTCCCCCTTCCCCCTCCCTCCCCTCTCACACTCTCTCTCTATCTATCTCCCCCCCCTCTCACTCCCTGTCTCTCCCTATGAGAAAACTTGTAGTTTATAGCGTTTTCACCTAGTTCACCCATTTAGTCCACTAAACTCTGTCAAACAAAGCTCTCAATAAAGGAATCCCAAAAAGTACTATGGCAGTCAACAGGTTAATTAGTATCATACATTCAACTAAGTTTTGTTAACTCTGGCAGAAAGTACATTAACATTTTATTGGCATGAAATCTTCTCTTACTAAACATTGCATGTAACAAACATTTCTTTCTATTTAGAAATAACGTCAGTTTTACATCCTAAGATGAAGATTTTATTAAAACATACTCAGAACAATTGCAGGCATTTTTGATATATACAAGATTAAAAAAATAAATATTATATAAAATTGTTAAAACCTGAGACCATGTTAGAATGATTTCCATTTCTTTAATATTTAAGTTTAAATATGGTGTATTCTGGTAGTGAGCATCTTTGCCTTAGACATTTAATAATCTCTTCTTTGTTTAAATAATTTAGAAATTTATTCATATTCTTCATCCCTTAGAAAATATACAGTGCAACTTTTTTTTTTTTATATGAGGTAAACGTTTATTTATTGGAAATCAACCAATAGGCATAGAACAATTTAAATGGTTGTATACCTACTAGATTGATTCGCCATGTAGATGATATAGGTTTTGTAATTGGTACCATGTGATAGATATGATTGTACAACTTTTTTTTTTATATATATATATATATATATACATATACACGTACATTTGTTTGGTGTTCAGCTCTGTTATTGTTTTTTGTGTGATATTCACTGGTCATGCAGCTTCTTTTTCCTGTCCATGTTTTCTACTAGGTAGCCAAGAAAATACCACTCATAAATCTCAGAAAAGCAGCTCGAAGACTATTTATATATATATATATATATATATATATATATATATATATATATATATATATATATATAAATAGTCTATATATATATATATATATATATATATATATATATAAATAGTCTTCGAGCTGCTTTATATATATATATATATATATATATATATATATAAATAATTATAATGTCTGATGATCTTTTCTCTATCGTATGCCTTCATTATGAGTCCTACATCCATTCCTATGCATAGCAATCAATACTTATTTTCTTTAGGAAGATTAATTGGCGTTTCATGATTTTATTATGTTCTTTAGTGGGATGTAAAAAATTTGTTTTCTTTTTTAACCATTTATTGTATGAATTCATTACTAATATTGCACTGTTTTTTTTTATATATATATGATCTTAGTATAGCATTTTAATAACATTTTAATAATTTGATATACTTTTAATACCAACGCTTACTTAGTTACTCTTGCTTTAAATTTTCTTTTTTCCTTACTAGTTCTCAAACTGTGATCAACAACACATTTATGACTGTGTGGTAAGTATTACTGAATGAATGTTTCATGTTGTCTTGTGTCTCTTATTTATTTTGTTTCATCAAAAGGTCTTTCTGTAAAAAGATTCTCATTCTTAACTCATCTTGAATATTTTTGAAATGAATAAAGTGTACATTTGAAATATGTAGATTAGAATAATTATTTTTTGTTTGCTGTGTGTAAAATGTAGTTTATTTACTTTAGAATTTTCCAGTTTTATTCTTACCTCCTTTCCTCGACCTTTTCTATACATCTGTGTGAGTGTGTGTATGTGTTAACACACATGAGTGTAGATAAATGAAAAAAAAAATCAATTAATCAACTGTTATTCTATAGTTTGGTTTCATCATATGTTTATTGCTCTTGATAGGTTTTGTTGTATCCAAATATGCCGGAGAATAAGACCGATAGATCACATGTGCTTGGACTAAATATAATATCCATCCAATCTTTGAAAAAACTGTGGTGATTTCGGTGTGCACATATACGATTTGGGACTTAGATTAATATGGTGGTTGATATGCTAGAAGAACACAAACATTACATTAGGATTCTCAATGATATTGCCTTACTCTTGGAATATTTTAACTTCTTTACAACCGAGAAAGCAGGGCCCTTATTCTCTTCCTTTGTAATCCTAATTTATATTTTCATGTCCTAATTTTCTAATATTCTTAAGACATATATAAGGCTAATCCAATTACTTTTCTGTGATTTTTTTGTTACCCTTACTAGATGTATATTAACTTGACTTTATTTTAGTAGAAAGATACTTTATGTTCACATTCTTGCTTCAATGAAAAAGTTGTTACATTTCGCGCCCCCTATTTATTTAGGCAAGCTTTTAGAAAACATTTTATCTTCAGTGGACTAGAACAGTGATGTTTCTTACTTAAGAAAATCAGCCCTTAGTATGAAAATGTGTTATCATTAGTTAGGATCCTTTAGAAGTTTTATTTTTTTGTTTTTGTTGCATACATTTTATGGGGAACTTAAAATGGTGTACTTATTTGTTTATAGGCTGAGAATTTATTAATTATATCATTTTTTTGGATAGCTTGGAAAGTTGTGTTTCAAGTAATTCTGTCCCAAGTTATTGTCTCATGGCCTTCCTGCCTAGTGTGATTTCTTGAAATAATATCTTTCAAGAGACCTTCCTTGATAAATCTTACATTTTTTTTTGCTTATTAATGTTTTATTTTCTCTGAACATGAGCATTTATTTAATTAGGCTTTATAAATAGCTCTTAGAAAAACATATGGCAAAGAAAAAATAATGTTTATTTTATCTTACTATTCCTTCTAAATCCTGGCAAAAAATTGAATACCAATATCTTATAATTTTCCAGATAAGGGACATTCATTCAACCAAACTAATCAAATATCTTATTTATTTTTTTTGTATTATTATGGGCATTTTAAAATGATAATTCAGGAGAAAAGAATTGAATTTTACACTTAAGCAATGATACCTTCTCTTTTTTATTCTTTTTTCATTCATTTGTAGAAATATTGTATCATTAATTGGGTTATAAATGTTAGCATGTTTTATTGTGCGTAGTTCTTTGCTTATTCATTAGTTTTGATAATATCAACATAATTCTGAACACAATATATTTAATTACTCCTAAACCTTCAGTCAACCTCATCTTTGAAAGCATTTTTCAAATATCAGCTTGTGTATTGGATGGGGCCACCCAACAACTAATTGAGCTACATTTTCTGCCCATTGAAGTCTGGAATGTTTATACATTTCCTGATTCATTGTTCTTTCATATTATCAAAGGTACCAGCCTGCTCCATGAATCTTTCAATGGATTCATTATTTTTAAAAAATGTGTCTTTTTCCCCCAAACATTTGCTCCCTAAGAACAGTCCTGACAACAATTTTGCTGTCAGGATTTGTTTTCTTATTATCTCAAGTTTTTTTGCTGATGTAATTCGAGGCAAAACAAAATTGTCATCAGGATTTTAAGTTTATGTCATTGTCTTATTAAGAGTGTTAATTCAATTACTACCATTACTTATTTTTCCAGAGAAAGAGTGAAGAGTAATACCTGGGGTAGTGTTTGGTGTTGTCGTATGTCGCATAAACTAAGTCTTTGTTTATTTCCTTCTCTGCAGACTACACAAAACGTTTTTGTTTAGTACTTTCTCTTCGAGATACATTTAATATCCTGAAGTAAGCTGAACAAGTCCATGATCTGCTAGGCAAAATCAAGGAATAAAATGTTCAAAGTTTGATACATTTATGCTATAGTAACTTCAGTTCCTGAACTCTCTCTCTAGCAGTTCCAGATTTCCAAAGTACCAATGGAAACTAGAAGTAGTGCTATTTCTAGTCTTCTTCATGCCAGGAATTACACCAACACTGTTATTTTTTCTAAGACAAGGTATTGTCTGGGCAACATGAATTTTATGAAATCCCTTCAAGGAGGAGCTATAAGGCTTGAAACTGATCTGAGCAGAATGTAATAAAAGAAGATTTTATGTTAAATGTAAAAATGTTATTTTTTCTAAGACAAGGTATTGTCTGGGCAACATGAATTTTATGAAATCCCTTCAAGGAGGAGCTATAAGGCTTGAAACTGATCTGAGCAGAATGTAATAAAAGAAGATTTTGTCAAGAAAATCATTGTAGCCATGGAACTAATAAGCTCAAGGCATATTATTTAAATTATTAAGACAAAGTAAGGGGAGGAAAATATAAATATTGGTAAAAGTAACTGCTTTTAAATGAAATGAAGTTAGATAAGATACCTCATTTAATTGACTATTAATGCATTACTCTTGAAATTATTTTGAGAAATTATAATTTTAACATTATTGGACAAGTGAAAATAATAAAGAACAGGTTTAATATAATTACTCATTTTTATTTGGTATCTTCATTCATAAAAAAAAAAATCCGACTCGCAGGACTGCATCATCTTAGCGCGGTTCCGTTCAAATCTCTGGTGCTATTAGTAAAGGAATAGCAGCAGTTATTGGTGGGGTCTGTGAAAAATATAAAATAAAATCTCAAAGAAAAAATAGATTTAAGGCGCCACAACAGGAAACTGACAGTATCATAAGCAACTTACCCTACCTTCTCAACGTTCGCTCTTGGAAACACTATAACACAGTTTCACATTTTCTTACCTTGTTTTAGTAAAATACTTATTTTACTGTTAAATGCAGTTAAAATAACCAACAACCAATTAAAACGTTAGGTAAACAGAGATACAAAAACTCACACAAAAGAACAAAACTAACAATTTTGAAGTTTCAAGTCCTTATTTCTCTGATTGACTTTGCCCCACCGAAATTTACATCTGACCCTTTTTTTGTAGAGAATTTAGTAAGCTTTCGAATGGTTACTTTCTACTTACCACAGTTTTTCAACCGTTTTCGAGATATTTTAGAAAATATTATAAAATCCCAAAACTTTTCATACCTGTTAATAAAATATTGTATTTCTAGTACTTCCTTAACTCCAAAATTTAACTATCTTAAATTAGATGGATGACAAATGTCTTGAAAAAGTTTCAACTGTATCAATCGTTTATGAATATCCAAACTGAAAATTATTTGTATCAATTTTTCTTGTAAACTTTAATAGTGGTTTCATTCATATTCCTATGTTAAAAAACCTATAAAATGAGTACCAGCAAGCATAGAAACTCGAAAACGTAAGTTTTCCAATTTCGCTCCAAACACCATGTTCTGGTGGACTTCGCCTTTCATGTTCCGGTGGAAACTTGACCTTTCAAACTAGGCGAAAGATTTTTGTACCAAATTTCATCAAAATTGGACAATTTTTGAGATGGTGGGGGCACAAACAGACATATATACAGGGTATTCAGAATTTGGGCCTGCCCAATTTTTTTTTGAATTTCGAAACGAAACTCTCAGGCTCTTAACTGCTTCAAATAAGGTTTCTTTTCAGATCATAGTCGGCTCTCTAACCTTCTCAAGCTACCATAATAAAATTCTAAAACCAGTTTATATCGTTGAAATCTTTGATTTGACGCATCCTTTAGCCAAAAACCCGTCTCGATGTTCCAGACTAATATCTCTGCAACCGTTTAAGATAAACTAGTGAAACTTTTTTTTTGTAGTTCGGGCTTTAAAAATCCTACAAAAATATGCATATCCCATATTTTGATGAGCAATACCTAAGCCCATGCCCAAAAAAATAAGAAAAAAAGACCCTGAGGCTTGATAATGAAGTATGTCAAGTTGCACACCATATTTTAGCATTTTTTCTGCTGAATATAATAGTGAAATCCCTTTTTCAATACGATCCAATTCATTATGAAGCCTCTTTTTTATGCATTTTTTGCACTTAGGTATTGTTCATAAAAACATGGAATATGCATCTTTTTGTAGGATTTTTAAATCTCGACCGACAGAAAAAAGTGTCACTAATTTTTCTCAAGTGATTGCTGAGATATTAGCCTGGAACATCGGTCTGGTACATGCTGTATATTCTCATTATTGTAGATCGTATCTATTATATTAAACAGAAAATAAGCTAAAATTGGGTGTGCAACTTGATATACTTCATTATGAAGCCGAGGCTTTTTTTTTTGTACTTGTTTGCACTTGCGCTTAGGTATTGGTCATAAAAATACGGGAGACTCATCTTTTTTTTTTAGAGGATTTTTAAAGCCCGAACTATAGAAAAACTTTTACATCCACTTCATTTCTCAACTTCAGAGCTATCTAGAGTTACCGTAGCATACTTCAAGTATTACTGCTTGTCAGTAGAGGGTATTTTAATCAAGTTTTTGGCTGTGTGAGCTATTCAGGCATATTACATCTTGTTCTCATATTCTTCTCAATCCTTGTCAAATTGCTTTAAGTTTTTATACCTCGGTCTATCCCCAACATCATGTTTATTGAGTTATTGAATATATATTTCACTTGTTTATTATTCATAACATATAGGACAAACGATAAATAGGAAGACTTAATTTTTTAGATGTATACAATATAACTTTTTTATAACTCTCTTTTACATAAAGCTATTTAACATAAAAATAATTCAATACACACTTTAAAATGAATTAAAGATAAATAAAAATTAATAATGATTGTAAACAAAACAAAACTCGGAATTATAAAAGATGAGTTTTAATTAGGCGAGATCGCTCAAAGTCAAGGCACTATGAGCGACAATGGCAAAAGTATCCCGTAATGGGGGGCTTGAGGCTGTGTGCAGGTATACCATACAGGAGAACCCTTCATTGCGTGCCCTCTCTTGATGCGCAAAGGATTAATACTGGTTCTCATTTTAATGCTCATTCCTTTTAAATTATTAGAAATGAGATTATTTATATTGACAACAAATATTTTCTTCCTTTTTAAATTTATTATATTTCATTGTCGGATGAGATCAATTGATGTTTAGTTGAGCTCTATAAATTTTATTTAATCAGACAAAATATATTTCATTAAAAGCTTAAAATATTGAGACCTAACCTGTCCTTCATTGGCATGAAAGTTGAAATGAATGAATAAAATTGCATTTGAGGAAATGTTGAGGCTGATGCATGACCTATTGCTTTTATATTATAATAAAACAAAATACAAGGTCAAATTATATTATACGACATAAATTTTGAATTTATTTTTATATTTGCATGCGTAAATTGTCACATTTTTATTTTATTATAATGCAGAAGTAAATACATTTTCATTTTCATTTTCTCTATTTGAAAGTAAGAATGCAGTTGTATGTGAATAAATTTAATGCTAGTTTATACTAAATTTTTCATTTTTAAATCAGTCAATTTACTCTCTTTAACACGTTCAGTGCGGATGGAAAAATTTGTAACTATCCACAAGTGCGACACAGGGTCAATTAACCCCATGCAGTAACTATCCATAAGTGCGTCACAGGGTCAATCGACCCTGTGTTCTTTCCTTAGTTCAAACATATTCAGCAAGCTAAAAATTGATTAATTTGGGCAAAAACATTTGTTTTCCCACTCCATAGGTTTAGGTGAGTATACCACAGCAGCAGGACGTTCAATGATTCATACAAACGTTCATTAACCTCATGGAAATCATAATCTTACATAAATTATTTTTGTTTTTGATTCAAAGCACCTTTTTCCTCCTTGAAATTTAATTTTATGAGATATTAGAGACAGGAAATGAATTTTATTTTTTTGTGAGGTTCTGTCTCCCCCCTCCCCCATAAACCATATCATGTTTCATATTTTATGAAAACAAAATTCACAACAACCTTTAATAACACTCACAATACCTTTAATTTTTATTTAATATGTTTACACTTCATTTGCGTAAAACATTGCTTTAAAATAATAGTATTTGAGAAAAAAAATAATAACACCACACTAAAACAAAATCAAATTATTCAAGCGGTTTATACAATAGGAAATAATGACTAGGGACTTGATTCGTGTCTATCATTGAAGCACGAAAGACAAAGACCTTCGTAGAGCTCTCCTCACAATATATGCGAACCTTTTTGACTTTTTTATCAGCTTCTTTAGAGGTCATAGTTTTTATAAGCTTTTCGTAGCAGCCTGAACATTTTTTCCTCTTCCTCTCAATGCTGTGAGCTAGCGTATGGATGTGTTTAGGGTTCCTGGGCTGTTCCTACACTTCTTGTTCAGCTTCCTGGGCTAATGCTTTTGACAATATCTCCTTGAACTGCATATATGGTCCGTAAAAAGGGTATGTGGACCTTTCCTCCGAGAAGAGTAGCACAGGGTCTTTTGACCTCGTGTTGCGCTAGAGGTCGAATTTTAAACCTCAGTCCGGCACGGGGTCACTTGACCCCGTTCTATTTTTTATTGGATTTTGATAGATTATCAAAGTTTGTAACATATAGACATATTGGTTTCACCCCTTTGAAATGTCTAAAGCTGAAACTGGTTCGAACATTTTTTGAAAGTTTACCTCTTACACCCTCAGCACTAGTGGAAAGTTAGACACGGAGTCAATCGACCCCATACTGCACGGAACGTGTTAATGTGAAATGTTTATGTAATCAACAATAGACTCAGTTTTAGATTTCTTTCCAGATCAAAGAATGCCCCCCAAATAAATTCTACTAATATTTAATTTGTTTGATATATTTATAAATGTAACAATGAGTGGTTCATTTGTATTTGATAAATCAAATAGTAGCTATTTCCAGAAAGAATAAATTGTCTTGGGTTATTTTCATTTGGCAACTTTTAATAATTTTTTTTTTCTTAAATTTATATTTATCACAAATCTAAAGTTATATTTTATTTAAATTTATAGAAAGTTGAAACTAATATGCTTATCAGTTTCTGTTTTTCTAAAAAAAATCTGTTTTAGTTACTTCTTAAAGCTGAATATTTTCTCTTGTAATGTTTAGAACAATCTGTTTTTTATATTGTTTGTTTTGCTTTATCTAAAATATTATTTTTAAAAAATATGGGCTTTGCTTATGTATATATAGTATATGGGAGTTGGGCATATTATATTCACGATTATAAATATAGAAAACTACTCTTGTATGCTGATTACATTTGTATTCAATTACTTCCACGTTCTAATGATTAAAGGTTACTACTTGTATACATACTTGCAAATACAAATACGTAATATTATCAAGCTGAGATGGCAAAGGATGCGGACAGAATTATGGAAAAAGGTCACATCACCATTGATATATATTTATAAAATCATTACCATCACACACAAATTGCATACACAGTTATCACTTTTTAATGCTAATGTGTCTGTAAACACAATTGATGAGTTATTATAATAAACACGTATGGGATTTCTCTTTGCTCATGACAGGAAAATTATTTAACCATGAATAAATCATATTTTTTTATTCATATATTAAAATAAAAAAATGTTCAAAAAATCAAAGAAATGAAAGTCCCTAGTATGTACTCGTTAACACTCTCATAAAAAAATGTTAACAATGTATAAAAATTATACAAAAAAGAGTATAATTTTTTTTTCCTTGCCACAAAAACAGCTATTTTATTTTAATAGTTTTATAGAATCCAGTATTTGAATATTTTGAGATTTCCAAAATTTTACTTGCCTAATATTTAAAATTATTTTCCGCCTTCACCCCCATTGTATGAAATTTTAATGATAGATTCTGGTTAATAGACTTACAAAATATCATCAATTAGAAAGAATTTATATATGAATTATACTTTCTTTTATAGTGTGTACACATTTCAGTGTTGTTCTAAGGCTAATTAATTTAATATATATGATGTCAATATTTATTGTGACCCAAAATCTCAGCTCTAATCATTAGTAGGGCAAAAAATAGATAAATTAAAAATGATTTGATTTAGTGGAGTGATTTATTTATTATTCTACTTAATTTCGGCACCTTATATATATATATATATATATATATATATATATATATATATATATATATATATATAACCAAAATAATGGTTATCATTTTCAAGATATATATTTTATAAATGTATTAATTTGCATTTATATAACTTTGAGAGAATTGTGTTGTCATTTGCGTTATTTTTTATTTATATTTGTTTGTCTGAAAGGAAATTGTTGACCCAAGATGAGCTCTTAGCTCTTCTTTTAATCTTATTTTTCAAGAGTATATTGGCAAATTAATTAAAGATTTTAACATTTTTAACAGCACCTTCAGGAGGTGTCTAATTTTTATAAATACTACTTTTTCCTCTGTTGTAAATGTGAAATGTTGATTAAATTATTTGAATTTTCAACTGGGAGTTGTCTATCAAATTCACATGAATACATTTTTTAAGGTGAAAAAATATTAAAAAATGCATTTTACTTTCATTACAAAAAGTACAAGTGTAATTATTGTCACCTCCTTGTAGTATATATTGATATAAAGTGAATAACTTATTGATGGTGACATAAACAGACACAGAGGTATTTAATTTATGTTCATTCTGTCTTTTAAGGAACCCCCTGGCCCAAATGGAAGAGGAAAAACGTGAGCATGATATTAAGATGAAAAAAATGGAAACTGAGATGGAGCAAGTTTTTGAAATGAAAGTAAAAGAAAAGAAACAAAAGTTAAAGGATTCTGAAGCAGAAGTAAATATTTAACATTTAGAAACTTACTTTTAGTTTTTAAGTTGAATATATTTGTTGTCCAGAGAATTCAATAGAATTGAAAGTTGAGGTTTCTCTACTCAGAAATAGATGTATTTCTGTAAACGTTAGAATTATTATTTTAATATAATAGTAAGGGAAAAACTATACCCATATGCAATATTAATTCAAAGTGTAGAGAAGTTCATCTTTTCTCTTATTGGATTAAAATGTATGCTGTGTTATACAACTGATAGAGGTTCATATTCTTAAATCAGATATTGAATACGCAGTTTGAAACCTCCACTCCTATAATTTCTTTAAAGCTTAGTGTGATTTCAAATTGAGGCCTCATCATCACGTGTGTTTCTCAGAGCCCTGATGATGATCCTTGTCCTCAAAAATGATCTCTAAGTGTTTGATAAATAACATTAGTGGAGGTTTTGGATAATTTAGTCGATACTAGTCTTGTGGATTAAAATTCATCTGATCCTTTACTAGTCATTCATCGAATATATTTTATATCACTCTTTTTAGCTGGATCTCCGAATCTTCAACCTAATTCTATGGATCCGAATTGCTTTCTCTGTCTCCCCTTTCCGTCTTGTGGATTAATTGTTCTGCATGGTGTCCTTGTACTGAAACATATTTTTTATTATAGTTTCCTGAATCTGTCATAAAAAGTTACCAATTACACTGTTTTCAACCTCTTCAACGCTTTGGCCTTTCGTGGTGTCCTTTAATGATACAAAAAGGTAGCTGTCAATCAGTGACCTATTTGATCTGCATGGTAGATTTCATTGCTAATCTCAATGAATTTCCTCCCATTCACTCTTAGTAACCTGGAAGACTCAAAAGTTTTTTGGAAAAGCTGCTCGGCCTCTGCTGATCTTAAGTTTTGATTGCCAAAATTCATATTTATATTTGAGTGACCCCTTTATTTAGTTCTAACAGCCCAGGGTGTGCCATGGCTTCCTTTATAATGAATGATGCTTAATAGTTTTATAGGACTTGCCTTTTATCATAAAAAATAAAAAATGTAAATTTATATGTTTCAGTTTTATTTTAGGGGCTATGCGCTTCAGCAGCCCCTGCCCCCATGCATATGCCCCCATGCAGAGCATATAGAAGATATATATAAAACACTTTGTTACAAATCAATAAAAATTTGAACCTTAACATTATGGCTGGAGTGAATAAAAGCTAGGATCTAGCAGGTAGAATCGAGTCCTTGGATGTAGCTGGGTCATTCCATATCGAGTGATCCAAAAACAAGGAAAAAATTTCCCTCATATTTTTTGATTTTTTTTTAAATTCGGCTCATCTATAGTACCCTATAAGACAATTAAAAATTCAAATTTTTAAACATTTTTCTTTATTAGTTTTTGATTTATGAAAGTTTAAGTTTTTTAAAAAAGCACATTTTAGGACAGTCATTTGATCATAAAATGTACCATAACTCCCAAACGAAATGAGCTAGAGAGGTGTGGTGAAAAGGATTCGTTAGTGTATTAAATGCTGATTAAAATGATATATATCATGACTTATTTATGAAAATTGAAATTTTAAAACTTTGAAATTTAAATTTCTCTTAAAACGTATGTTTAAAAATTTTCAAAAAAATTGTAATTTTTCTTTGATATTTTATCTCAGGTTTGTGTAAATTTCAAGTTGGGATCTCAATGGGATCTTATTTATTTTAATTAATAACATAATCAAAGGTAGCTTGGTATCTCGTTGGTACGTCAACAATTACAAATTTTCAGAAAATGAAATGAAATCCATCTAATATACACACAAGATGAAAAAAAAACAAAGAAAAAAAGTCCTTTGGCATACATCTCGTTTTGGCTTAGTGTCCGAGAAAAACGCAAAAACTAAAAGAAATTATGAAAAATACGTCTATTAAAAGGGATATCAATTTTTTTTAAAGTACATGTATACACCCCACCCCCTCCACTCACCCTTTCACCCCCATCTCCTTTAACCCCCCCCCAAATATAGGACGCCTCTGATTTTGTGTGTAATAATGAAATATTAGGTCCACATTTTTTTACCCTTCGGCTTAACGTAGAGTCTTTCCACACATTCCTCATTAATAAACTGTCGTCGTTCTTGGAGGAGATCCTTTTGACACAGAGATTGGGAACAGTTTGTAAATTGATTATTTAGAATTATTAGAAGAAGAAATGGGGGCGAGGTTAGCTCAGTGGTAGAGCACTCAACTAATGAACTGGAGGACCAGGTTCAAAACCCGAGCGCGCACTAAAGAGTTTTTCTTCTAGTGCTGTCTTTCGAGGGTTGGATTTGGGGTCCCAGATCGTCCGTAGGCCAACCCAGCCTTTAATTAATTTATCAATTGGTACCTTGGTGCTAATGACTCTAGCAGTCGAAGGAGCAAGGGAAAAATCAGGCCGGAGCATAGTATTGACCACACTATCTCCCTAGTGTGCCGTATGCTCAAGAATCAGATACCTCAACAGTATCTGCCCCTCTGGGCCCTTGTGGCCTGTTACGGGACTGATTTTTTTTTTTTTTTTTAGAAGAAGGAATTGTTATTTTATAATTATGTATGCGTACCGAGTTAAATTTAAAATGTTTTAAGAATTGAACATTTATTTTTATTAAGAATTTAAAGTTGTTTTTTTTGTGTGTGTGTTTTAGCAATTTCCTCAGAAGGAAAGTAGATATTTTAAATTATGTTGAACTTACTGCTTTACGTGGTGTCAGGTAATTTTTTCGAGCAAGAAATTTTGTTGTTGTTTTTTTTGGGGGGGGGGGGGTAGGTGGGTGGTTAGAGGGAGTGGAAGATGAAACGTACTTTTAATGATTTTTATGTAGGAAATAGTGAAATTATGAAATAGTGCCTTTTCACAATTGTGTTTTAGTTTTTTACGTTTTTCTCGGTAAGGAAGCAAATCGAGATATATGCCAAAGGACTTTTTTTCTTTCTTTTTTCATCCTGCATCGATTCCCAAAGTTAAGCAGTTTTGGGGGGGGGACCCTGTGTATGTTTGATGGATTTCATTTCATTTTCTAAAAATTTCAATTTTTTTAAGTACCAACATAAAGTTAATAATTAAAATAAATATGATCCCAATGCGATCCCAGCTTGAAATTTACACAAAACTGAGATAAAATATCAAAGAAAATTTACAATTTTTTTGAACATTTTTAAACATATGTTTTAAGAGAAATTTAAATTTTAAAGTTTTAAAAATTACCTTAAAATTTCAATTTTCATAAATAAGTCATGATATATATCATTTTAATCAGCATTTAATAAAATAACGAATCCTTTTCACCACACCTCTCTAGCTCATTTCGTTTGGGAGTTGTGGTACATTTTATGATCAAATGTCTGTCCTAAAATGTGCTTTTTTAAAAAACTTAAACATTCATAACTCGAAAACTAATAAAGATAAATTTCTAAACATTTGGATTTTTAATTGTCGTATGGGGTATTATTGATGAGCCAAATTAAAAAAAAAAATCAAAAAAATATGAGGGGAAAAACTGTGGATCACTTGATATGGAATGACCCAGCTCTTCCTCAATACGGAGTGAATAAACAAGAGCTACTTCTAGGTAGCAAGATCTAAGTAAGTTAGACTCAGCTCCTGATAAACTAAGGAGATGCTAAGGGTAGCTGGTGCTAACCCCCTAGCTGCAGCTAGGATTCCAACCTCCCTACCTCATCCCTATTCCTTCCTGTCGGGGTTTGTTGCTTGTCTTTCTCTCTCTCCTCATCGGGCTCATTTTGTCTTGTGCAACTGTCGACAAGCATGGGCCCTATGGGGGGGGGGCTGAGGGGGCTGCAGTCCCCTCCGAAATTGGTAAAATTGTGTCATAAAAACCTTAAAAATAAATTAAATGAGACCACTTTGGTCAAAAAAAAATAATTTCTTTTTGGTGTAATAGCATTTTAATTGGCTAACTATTCCAAATTCTAGGTTGATAATATTCCATACCCCCCAAATGCTCTCAGCCCTCCCCCCAAATACGTCCAGCCCCTCCCAAAATTATTTTCTATATACGCCCATGCCGACCTGGATCGGTCACTTTTTATAACGGTATTACTCAATGATCCTGTGCTAATGGAAAAATCTAAATTACCAGCTGCTATTAAAGAAAGAAAACATGCTTGGGACAGAATTAGTAGTGAATTTTCAATTGCTATAGGGAAAACGGTCACTGTTGCACAGTTAAATAAGTAGCTGAGTAACATGAAATCAAGCATAAAGAAGAAAACCGGCCAAATAAGCCTATAAAATTGAAGCAGTGGGGAAAATCTTTTTACAAATTATTGATTAAGAGCAAAAATCCGAGGAAGAATCGCTGTTAGATTCACCGACTCATCGACAAGCATTGAACAAGGAAGTAGGAACCCAGCACTGCTTCACAACAAATAGCAAATAAAAAATTAAAAAAGTGCGAAAATGCTTGAGGTTTACAGTATGGAAGAAAAAAAGAGATCTATCAATTCCAGAACTTCAAAGAATCGTTTTACTTCAGAAAATGCAGCTAAACAAGATGAAAATAAAATGTGAAGACGTCTCAGCGCATACAATACTTTTTTTTGCTTACGAACATGCATAAACTCTGCCATGATTGAGGTAAAAGAAACGACTAACTAAAAAGCTAGCATGAGCCAGACCAGACTAGCTTTTTTCTTAGCTATTGCTAACCTTAGAACTTAGTCACAGCTCTTTATTCACACCTTCTACCTAGCTGCAACTAGGAACCGTGATAAACTAAGCTAGTGCTAGGCCTAGTTGGAGCTAACATTTTTATTCACTTGGAACTAAGCAATTGCTTGGAAAATACTTAGTCCTAGCAACTGCTAGCTTTTATTCACTCCACCCAAGCTTTTTCTTATGAGCTTTTTCTTAACAAGTTTCACTCAATATTTACAATTCTTATTGCATGGACATTTTATCCAGCATGCTTTAATAAATTGACATTTATGAACCCTGACTCTTGATTCATTGGAATAATTTTTGAAAAACAAGCCATTTTTCTTTCTCAAAACTTTGAGTGAATTATCGGTTAAGTTTGAGTAATAATAATAATAAAGCCTTTTATTATGTTCATAGCTCAATTACAAACCAAATTATTTTTACAGTAAATATTTACAAGCCGTAATAAATAAATAAATGAAAATAAATTTACAACTTCAATCCTAGAAATGCTTCTCTGAGTTTGAACATAGGCCTTCCATGAAGGAGTACAGGTCTAGACTTTCCCAGGTGACCAGCCTAATGGGAAGCCGAGGTTCCTATCTGGACCCACTTCTCCTTCCAGCCATCTCTGTCTCTCGCCAATCTCCACCATAATGGACCAGCCATCGTCTTGAAGAAGTCGCTCCACCTTTTCATTGGTCTTCCTCGTCGCCTCTTGTGACCATAGGGTGTCCAAACAGTCACCTCCCTTGACCATCTCTTATCTGCTCTTCTTAATACGTGATCAGCCCATTCCCATTTTAGCTTCCTAACCTGATGGATTATATCCTTCAGACCTGTCCTCTCTCTGATGACACTGCTTCTAACCTTGTCCTTCCTTCTTATGTTTGTCATACTCCTTTCTACTGACCTTTGCCAGGTTATCAATTTTCTTGATTGGGCTTCAGTTAAGGTCCAAGTTTGACTAGCATAGGAGACGGCAGGGAGTATACAGGTATCAAACACTACTTTTTTAACTTCTTTCGGGAAATTGTTTTTCATTATTTCTCTAAGTGCCCAGTACTTTCCCCATCCTATTGATATTCTTCTGTCCAATTCTTTCTGCGACTTGTTGGCAAATGAGTACTGTACCAATAATCAGCAGTGCATATATCTTTGCTTTTCTTTATCCATAATACTTTTCGACCTTCATATTTGATGAACGCAGTGATTCTGCTTTGAATCGAAACTGGTTGTTGTTTCAGTCTTGCTGAAAAGTGTGTTTATTTTTCCATCTATGAAAGGTGGCAAATAGCCCTCCATGAAAAAATCTTACGTTATATTCTTGTTCTATTTGTCATTTCCCAGGACCTTTTTATTTAACTCTTCAATAATCTTTTTATCTCCTAGTTCTTTTATAACAGCAGCCTAGTTTAGGTTTTTAAACTTTTCTAAATCCTAGGAATTTACTATTAGGTGATATCTATAGCTGTTAGATCTTCTGGCAACCTAACTTCTTCACCTAAGGAGGAAGTGCATGGTGAATTCAAGTAAGGTAATGCACAATTTAGGACCGTCCTCGTCCAAAAGTGTTTTGTAGCTCAATTATTCAATAATTTCCCCAAGTTGTATATTACACCAGGGGAACAAATTAGCTTCCGTATAAGTGAATAACTGAATATCGCATAAGTGAATAATTCATTATACAGGATTAAATGGAGTTCCGCCGGGGAACGAAAAATTCTTTGTATAACTGAATGTTCCGTATAAGTAAGACTCCACTGTATGTATTCTAGTTTATATGCCAGGAAAAAATATTCTCTTCCTATTCTCAATCTATTCAGTGCAAATCTCTTCCTTGATAATCAGACAATCAGATGTTTTAATTGTTTCCTGAACTGGTCCTTTGTAGATTCTTTTATTTTATTATTGAATTTAAGAGCACTCAAGGGAGTGAAGAGGGCTTTTTTTCTTAGTGCTTCATTTTTTGTTGAAACTTGTAACATAAGACATCAAGTCAATAAGAATCACATTCAAAAATCGTTTATCAAGATCAACAAATCAAATACATGATTTAATAAAAATGATTTATTGATCTCGGTTGTACTAGTTTTGTTACTTCAGTTCCTTACTAGGAGCTAAAATTGAAAATATTTACAGCCACAGTAAACAATGGAATCTTCGACTTTTTGGGATATAAATATATATATATATATCAGTCCTGTAACAGGCCACATGGGCCCTGAGAGGCAGATACTGTAGAGGTATCTGATTCATGACCATAAGGCACGCTAGGGAGATAGTGTTATCTCGTTTACATATCGTTCTAAAAACTGACGTCTGCGTTTTGCCGACGTCAAACTTCATGCCCAGGTGTCAAACACAAAGCTTTAAACTATCATACACTTTTAAAACTTCCACTTTATTTTTTAGAGTTACACGCGTTATTTTCGGAGTTCATGACTAGATACAAACTGAATAAAACCTGCTGAAAAATGGTGTAGCAAAAAAAGATGTGGTTCCTGGAACAGTAGGTTAAGGTTTACTCTTGACATATTGTATGAATTTTACTGGCTATGCCCGCCAGGGTGTGCTTTTTCTTGAGATTCGTAGAATCCAATTAAATATTTTACCCTGCTGTCTGCTATCGAGAGTTGAAATCAGCTATTTTATGTGTCTGTTGTCCGTAAGTAGAGGGTCCGCTATTGAGAGGTGCTAATGCATTGATTTAAAGGAGTTTTCGCCGGGACCATGGATATTCTGTCCGTTCCTAGAGGTGTCCGCTATTTGGAGGTGTCCGTTACAGGAGGTTTCACTGTATATATATATATATAATTAATTTACATTTATATACAGGGTGTATCGCAAGTTAATCACAATACTCCAGGGAGGGGGGAAACTAGACAAAAAAAATAAAATTGTTTAGAGCCTTCTGGTCAAATTCAGGAACATAAATATGCTTTACGTCCACCCGACAAACCTATGTAATGTACTGTATTACATATAGTCTTATTTTTTGTACATGGCCACTGCGCATGCACGAACACCAGCAGACACTTTTTTGTAACGCTTAGGTTCACCCAACAAACCTATGTAATGTACTCTATAACATACAGTCTTCTTTTTTGTACATGGCCACTGCGCATACACGAACGCCAGCAGACACTTTTTTGTGACTCATACAGTCTTCTTTTTCGTACATACCCACTGCGCATGCGCAAACGCAACTGTGCGTGCGCGAATGCTACTGCGCATGCGGGAACGCCAGCGGACACTTTTTTGTTACTGTTTTTTCCAGTTTAGTCACCACTAACTCATATTTATGCTAAAATGTAGTTCAACACCCCCAACCACACATCTCTATCTCACTTTGTTCCAGACGTTCTTATAACTGGTCTTCTTGCTTAACACACTGACGACACACGGCTGATGTAATCCTTGTGATCAGGTGGTTTATGTCCTAAATGGGTATTTTGTACACTCACGACTTAAGCCGACCATCACTGCTGGAAAATGGATTGCAAGATTTGGACCTGTGCATTGAGCAGCCGAAAACCCAGATCCGACGTTTGATTTTTTAGGCTCAGGGTTGGCTTAAATCGCAAGTATACAAAGAACAACCCATTCAGGATAACCCCCCTGATCGCAAAGATTCCCTAATCATTTGTGGAAATGAGGGGTAACCATGATGAGATTGTGAGGAATACATCAGCTGTGTGATAAGGAGTCGTCAGTGTGTTCCAAGAAGAACGTTTATCTTTTTCTGCATATTTTTTTTTTCAACATTTATGTAAGACTTACTATAATAATTAAATATCAATTTCATCTAGAATAATTTTCATGTATTTCTGATAATATCACAAAAATAAACATAATATTACTTTTAATTATTTGATGTTTTTTAACTCTAGAATTCCAATTACATTATGATATTGAGAGATAATCTCAGTTAATCAGCATCAAAGCTGATTAAATTTTCCAACTTTTGTGAAATTCGGAAGCCTGCACTGCAGGATGGTTTTAGAAGGAGTAATTATTTTCAAAATGTTTTCTCTGACCAGAACCTTTTATTAATTTCTACTTTTTGAATTGATTTTGTGGTTTGAATGAGATACTTCTGAACATTGGATGAGCATTAGCCTTAAAGAAAAGTTAATACTGATTTTAAAAATGTTATGAGACGTTGAAAAAAAAATGTGTACAAGTAGAGAAAATTGTAATTGTATTTCAAAAAACATGGTTTTCTCTAAAGAACTTTTAGAACGGTATATATGTCTGGAATGGTGTGAGATAGAAATGTATGGTTGGCAGTAGTGAACTACCTTTTTTGTCTAGTTTCACCCTCTGGAGTATTGTCATTAACATGCGATAAACGTTGTTTATATATTTTACATCCTAGAAGAACAAGGGTTTTAACCAAAGATGTTAAATCCCACCAAGCGATTGCTCACTGACACAAAATCAAAAATTAAATCCCCTATTGTTATTCTAGATTTTTTAATACTCTTTGGACTACATAGATTCTCTTTTATAGATTTTATTCACTAATAAAACTCGTTTCATATATATTAGTATGTGTGGGTGTGTTTTATTACATATTATTCTTTTCAGTTACAAAGGCGGCATGAACAAATGAAGAAAAGTTTAGAATTACAAATTAAAGAGCTTGAAGATAAAAGAAAGGCTCTTGAAGCAGAAAGAGCTGCATGGGAACAATCCAATGGCATTACTATTGAAGAATTGAGAAGACGAAGTTTGGAAAGAGAGTGAGTATAGTCTTATGTATATATATATATATATATATATATATATATATTGTAAAATGCATTTTTCCTTTTGAGGCTTTGTTTGTATTCTCTGAGTAATTTGATTTATTAAATATTGTATATACACCACTTAGAATTTTGAAATATCAAATATTAGCAGACTAGACTAGTTCATTTAATATGAAATGCTCCTGAAACTTTTTTTATTTTATTTATTTATTTTTTTTTTTTACGGCACATCTGCATCTTTGAGCTAGATTTTTATTTTTCCCTTCTTTGGCTTAGTTTGCTCTGAAATTGAATGCACTGGATTTTTATTTTTTGCAAAAATAATAATATCATTTTTTGTGTTTGTAAATGAAGAAATAAAATAGTGAATCATCTTATCAGATAATAGGTATTTACACTATGTCCCCATGAAAAACCTGTGTCGGGACTATGAATAAATATAAATGCAAGGGGGGGGGGGGTTGTCAATTGAGAATATAAAACAAATTCAAATAATGTCGATTGACTATTTATTATTGGCAGACGTACTAATAACAACATATAATATAAATACAAAAGCAATAATATTTTCATTAATCAACTGGGATATGCACATAAAAGAAAATTTAAAACAATGTACTCTTAAAAACAGATAACAAAATAATTTAGAATAAATTTATATTGCAACTGATGGCTTTTGAAAAATTACACAATTCATATTTACTTAGTTTTTAAATATATATAAAGAGAGGAAATAAAAATATTTACATAAACAAAATCACCAGCTCGGTCTATGTACCTTCTCTTTCCAAATGATTTTTTTTTTTTTTGGGTGAGGAAATTAACCCTTTAATGGACAAATTTCCCTGTTGGTTCTAAAATGTTTATATTGCCTGATTTCTTATAATGGGCGGCCTATTTAAGTAAATAAAACAGTTTTAACCATAAAAAAAAGTGTGCTTCCGGTTTTTGTGACATTCTGATATAGCAGTGTATGTTCTTCGAGAGATATGCAGGAGTAGGCAACCCTCAACACATTTACATGTCTTACGTACGCAACATGTTTATACCTTTTAGCGCGGTTCCTCCCTCCCTTCATCGGGAGGAACCCCGCTTATAAGGTTGATCTCACGAAACAATCCGGAAGTGCCGACTAGAAAATTTCGCGTTTCAGAACCCCTAGAGACAGAAAATAACGATGGTTCAAATTTGTATATATATATATATATATATATATATATATATATATATAACTTATATGTCGTACGAAAGAATAGACGTTTTTAAAAAAGAACTATTATCATACACAGGGAGTATAGACAACACGAGTGCTAGACAAGAACTGATTTATTCATCCTGGCTGGGCTCTATTTATAGGCCCAGCCTTTTTGTTTTCCTTTTACACTTCCTTACACCCCTAACAATCCCCCCCCCAGTTTCTGACAACTGTTCAGAAACTCTTATACAATATACAATAGCAGAATAAGGACAATCATAACCCCAAAACTTACAAGTAATGTAAAATAAATAAAACTAAAAACTACAAGAATCTAAATGATAATAAGAAAGCTAAAGAAAACTACAACTTACAAAAAGAAATTATCCCTGATTGCAACAACTAAAAATAAAAATATAAAAATACGTATATACACAACACAAAAATAATAATCAATACTTGTTGATAGTTTCTGTCACATAATTACACTCACTGTACTGGAATACGAAGTTGTTCCAGATGAACTGTGCGTTGTCGTGATGGTTGTTCTTGTGACCGGATGGTCACGATGTTGTGTTCTCGCAATGCAATGACTGTATACGGTCCGTCGTAACGAATCACCTGTTTGGCTCGGTTCGTTGGAATTTTCCGATAAACGACGTCTCCTATTTTGAGCGGTGTCCTCACTTCCTTCACTTGTAGATTGTGTTTACGAACTCGTCGTGCTTTTTCTGTTTGTAACCGGTTCCTGGTTTCCCGGGTTATCCTCCTCTGGTTCTCCCAACGCTGAAGTATCGCTGCCACGACGCCTGGTTCACCGGATGAATCTTGGACATCCCTTCCCACTCGCAGAGTTCCAAAAAGTACCTCAAACGGTGTGAAACCCGTTACCTTGTGCACTGAGTGATTATAGGCTGCTACCGCTATTTCCATAGCTTCCTCGCCTGAGATTCCATATTGGAGCTTCAATTATGCGCAAGTGCTCGCTTAATGTATTGTGCAACCGTTCAATGTCACCGTGGCTTTGTGGATGTCCTGGAGTCGTTATATGATGTTTTGTGCCCCACTGTCGTAATAGGCTCTGTAATTCCCCGTTTCGGAACTCCCGGCCGCCATCTGTCACGAGAAGTTCCGGTGTTCCGTAGACTTGACTCCACCGTCGGAGGGCTCGCACTATTTCTTTTGCCGACTTTGTCTCTATGTGTTGTGCCATGGCAACCTTGCTGAATGAATCGACGATGGTGGTCCACAGCATGCCCTTCCACGTAAAAATATCTGCTTGAAGCAATAATAATGGAGTTTCTGCGGTTGGTGTTTCTTCTTGCTGAGCTTGGATCGGATGTCGTACGTACTTTGTTTGGTTACATATGTTGCAGTGTCCAATTACGTCGCGCACCATTTTCGTCATCCCTTTCCAGTGATACTTCCGGCGTAAACTCGCCAAGGTTTCCGTAATTCCTCGGTGGTTAGTCTTACCTTGGTGATGAGCGACCACGATATCTCGGTGCGTCTGGGGATCTTCAACGACCTCTCCTAAGTTTGTGCAACGGACGAACGATCTGTCAGTCCCTATCCGTTCTTGACTCCAGAGGTGCGCTATCTTGGCCCACACTGTGGTGTTGCCCACATAAAGATAGGTGGTGGTACCTGGTATCGATGCGTCATTAAGAAACCGACAAAGAGTTTCATCTGTTGCCGTAACTGGTGCTCGCACTGTGCATTTGAGGCTGGAACGTGTTTTTCGACCATATGTGATTTGTGGAGATCCTTGTGAGGTTGCTATCCAGATTATGTGTCTCCTTTTAGCGACGACGAGGTCGTCGATTTCCGTCATGGTCTCACCTCGTTCATCTGCTGACACGGTGTCTTCGCTGTCACGGCTGACTGTTTGGTCGCCATCAGGATTCCAGTCCTTGAAAAACTGCCGTAATGACTGTCCGCTTACTTCTCCGTCCTTTGTTGTGACATTGACATGTTGGAGGCGGGACAACCAGTCCGCCACTACGTTGTCTTTTCCGGGTGTATATCTAACCTCGAAATTGTACTGGTTAAGCAATTCCTTCCATCTGTGCACTCTGGCTGACTTTTCTTTTAGCGTTGAGACCCACTGTAGCGGCTTGTGATCTGTATGTACTATGAAGTGCCTGCCATATAAATAAGGCCTAAAATGATCCACAGCCCAAACGACTCCCAGAAGTTCTCGTTCCAGAGCACTATATCTTTCCTCGGTCTCGGTGAGTCGCCTACTTGCGAATGCGACGGGTCGTTCGCCTTCCGGCCACGCTTGTGCGAGTACTGCTTCTAATGCATACTGACTTGCGTCGGTGGTTAAAATGAAGTCTTTTCGAAAATCTGGGAAGACTAATATAGGTTCCTTTTGTAGCAATTCGACACACTCTTCGACGTTTTTCTTCATTTGTTCGCTCAATTTAACTTTGCGGCCCTTTTTGAGAAGATCGTTAATTCCCGCTAACTTATGGGCCATGCTCGGAACGAATCTTCGATAGTAATTCAGGGCTCCGAGTACACGTCTGATCCCTTTTATATCTGTGGGTGCTTTCAACTTCGTGAGGGTTTCGACTTTCGCCGGGTCGGGGTGTATTCCCTCTCTTGAGACGACATGTCCCAGGAAGTGGACTTCTGGCAATCCAATATGAATTTTCTCTCGAGATAGTTTGAGTCCGAATTCCCTGAGCCTCGTGAACAGTTGCCGCAAATGCTGTTCGTGTTCATGAATTGATTTACTAAAGACCAACACATCGTCCATGTAGCCCTGGCACCAGTTCGGATTTAGTTCGCTCAGCATTTCATCCATCAGCCGCTGGAATGTGATGGGCGCATTCTTAAGTCCGAAGGGCATCCGAGTAAACTGGAAGTGACCTCTCTCTCAAATGAGAACGCCGTCTTCTCTTCATCCCTGGGATGCATGCGGATCTGATGGTAGCCGGCTTTCAGATCCAGAGTGCTGAATACCTGTGCTCCACTTAGGCGGTCTAAGATGTCATCTAGACGTGGCAATGGGTATTTTTCCTCCCGCGTGGCTTCGTTGAGTTTCCGGTAGTCTACTACGACTCGATATTTTCCTTGCGATCCGGCTTTCGGGACTGCCCATAGGGGGCTATTAAACGGGGACGCACTGGCTACAATTATTCCCTGCTCCAGCATTCGTTGGATTTCCTCTTCAACAACACCTTTAAGAGCCTGTGGGTACCTCCTCTCCTTAACATAAATAGCTCGGTCATCTTTGAGGTGAATTTCATGACGGGTTTTGCCCGTTGCGCTGAGAGGTTGATCGTCCTGATGGAAAACATCGTCGAATTCTGTTAAGACGTGCTGGAATTCACCTCTGTCAATACTTGCGACTCCTATTATCTCGTTTACCTCGCTCTCGTTGTGGAGGCCGGAATATCTTCTGTTCCCAATTTTCAATTTCCAACTTCCTCTGACCACTTTCAACCGTCCATTCAGGGCTGCCAGGGCATCGCACCCTAAGATGCCTTGATACTCCGGAGGCATTTCCGGGACTACGTGTGCTGTGACCCTTTTCTTCTGGATCCCCCACATTTCGGCAGGAACTTTTATTTCTCCAAGCACTTCGCATAATCCTTCTAGAGTCACTAGTTTACATCGGCACTTTTGCATTTCATGTTTCACCCACTTCGGAGATATTTTCGCTAATGTCTCTTTACTCACTAAGGTACACGTGCTCCCCGTGTCCACGAGCCAGTGTACTCCATCCTCCTCGATGATCGGCAACCCGTATCGCGCAACTCTAACACTTTTCTCTGGGCTGCCGCGCGACGCACACTTTTCTCAGATATTTTTGCGGCGAATCTGGGCACTTCGCAGAGTCGCCGCGTATGACTTCAGCACTGTAGGTGGATTCTGCTTCCTGTCGACCTCAGAATCACTACTATCATCCGAGTCCAGTTGAGATCTCTCGTCCCGGTGGCTTGGGGCTCTGCGACGTACCTCGTGGAAATTCACTTCCATTGGTTCTCCATAATCCTTCGTCTGCTTACGCATGTAGGGGCAATGTCTTGCTACATGCCCAACGTTGTCGCATTCAAAGCATTTGATTTCTGGACAACGCGCCGCGATATGTCCAGACCTTCCACACTCATAACACTTCTTTACTTGATCTCTCCTGTCGCCTTCCCGCTTCTTGAATGGTGTGTGTCTGTCCCCGTCTCGTCGTCCTTCATCTCGCGGGCCTTTCCAACCTTGCCTTCGTCTGTTGGCGTCCGGCTCCATAGACCTGGTGTAATCTCCTCGTCCGCGTCTTACTTTTACTCTGGTCATGCTTCTTCTTCACGCCTCGCGGAGTGCATTTCTGCTTCTTTTTCACTTTTGTCTACCATGGCCTGCGCTATCTTCACGAACTCTTGTGTACTGTCTATTACTCGTCCCGTTTCTTGACTTAATTCCACTTTCAAGATCCTCTCCATGACGATTTGGGTCGCCGCAGCTTCGGGGGTCCCGTGGCTTTCGCTTAGCTTATCTAGGATTTTATTTCGCCAGGCTATTAGTGTGGCTGCGAAAGCTCCTGATGATTGGCGTGACCCTTTCGTTTCTCTTAACATTTTTAAGAGATCTTCTTCGGGTGCCCATCGTCCTCCACCATAGGCTTTCTTCAAACGTGTCTTCATGGTTGCCCAATCTGTGTTTGTATCGCACTGAATTTGGTTCAACACTCGTCTCCTCACTCTGCCTATGAGCGCTGCTCTCAGGGTCACCACGTCGCTAGGGTCCAACCATCTCGCCGCTACTTTACTATCAATAGTGCTCAAAATCCTATCACCATCCTTAAGGAAATGTGTCAGTTCTCCTGCGTCGCCCGAGAACACCTCGATTTGGCTTATCGCCGTACGCATGTCTTGAGCAGCCGTGGCTTTAAATTTCAGTGCTTCGATAGTTTCTATAACCACAGCTTCTTCCTGTTCATCCGCCATCCTGTTCTGATTTAACCTGTCTTGCACAGTAAGTCTCGCCCGCCTCACCGTCATAAACTCTCGGTACGCTTATCACTACGGCACTCCCGGGTTTCGGCACCACTTATATGTCGTACGAAAGAATAGACGTTTTTAAAAAAGAACTATATCATACACAGGGAGTATAGACAACACGAGTGCTAGACAAGAACTGATTTATTCATCCTGGCTGGGCTCTATTTATAGGCCCAGCCTGTTTGTTTTCCTTTTACACTTCCTTACACCCCTAACATATATATATATATATATATATATATATATATATATATATATATATATATATATATATGTCTGTTCGCAGATTTCCGGCGTCCCTGATGGTCCGATTTTGATGAAATTTGGTACAAAAATCCGTCGTCCAATTTGAAAGGTCAAGTTCGTTAACCAGCAAAATCCGCCCACTGGAAGATGGCGTTTGGGGCGAAATTCGCGCAAAAAAAATTGTAACGCTTATGTTTTTGAGTTCATATGCTTGTAAGTACTCGTTTTATAGGCTTCCTGGGCTAGTAAAACGAATGAAACCATTTTTAAGGCGATAGCTTTAACCGTTTCTGAGAAAATCGGAAAAAAACTTTGTTAAATCAAGTTTTTGGTTTGGTTACTTAGAATCATGGGATTCAGTTAAAACATTTTTTGCATGTTTGAATTTCATCAAAACTAACATGTTAAACTTTTGGTTACGTTTGGAGTTAAGGAAGGGTTAGAATAAAATATTTATGAACAGACATGAAAAGTTTTGGAAACTTCGTATAATTTCTTTAATATCTCGAACACGGTTGGGAAATCGTGATAAGTGGATAGGAATTATTTGAAAGCTTTATAAATTCTCTGCAAAAAAGATTCTGAAACAATTTTTGATTAGGTGATGTCAATCGGAGAAATAAGTGCTTAAACTTTGAAGTAATTGATTTCGTTTATTCGAACGGTTCTTTTTGTCTGTTTTTATTCCTTGTTATTTTTTAATTGCTTATATTTGGATAATGTATTTGACAATAAAACAGATTAGGTAAAATAAGAAAGACAATTCATTGTTAGAAATATAACTTGCCAAGACAAAGAGATTCGATGACGTCTTTTGAATATTTTCATTTTCCTTCATGCTGTTGTTTTTTTTATTTTATTTTTTAATTGATTTTATTTGTAGAATTATTACTATAGTAAAAGAACACAGGACTATGTGAAAAATTTTGATATTTTCCAATTCATTGAAACATATGAAATGAAGTATCGGTAGAAGAGGATTCTAGGGTCTGGCGGGCCCGACCAGGTAAAGCCATAAAACCCATTGAAGAAATGCCGAAGAAAATATTATCTGTTACTATTCTAAGCTTTTCAAATGACAATAGGGATATGAACAGGAACCGCACTAAGATGATGCAGTTCCTGCGAGTCGAACTTTTTTTTATTTACGTGTCAACATTTGTTGGCAATTTTCTTATTTTTCTTCATACTGTTCCTGTTTTTTAGAAGCCAGAAGTGATATTCTACGTTTTCATTTGAGAAGAAATTTCCAAGATAGGAGTTGTAAAGTACAAAATTTACTTTCATAAAATACTATAATATATATATATATCATGGCGCACATGGGCTAACTTAACTTGGCATTAATATAATATTCAACAAGATTGATTGACATGTTTCTTTACAAAGAGATTCACACATAATTCGTGATTTTTGTATGTATGAATTTATGAGTGTATAGTTATAAATGTTAAATGATTTATTTATCTTTTGAAGAGTATAATCAATGAAATGGCTTCTTTTAATTACAATCAATAAAAAAAGAAACCATCAAAAATCCATACAAAATACAAAACGTCAACTATTAATTTGATATTGTTTTGTAGTTAAATAAAAAATAACTCTTAAATTCAATAATTTAAGTATTTATGGAATTATTCAACTGTTAATAAAATAAAACTACAAAAAATATAAGAATTATCCACCAAAAAGACAATTACAATAAAAGAGGCAAGTTATTTCCATCACAATTTATGATAAATAGGCTAATAACAAGTACGCGACAAGTCCTATAAGTAATTGACCACTCAAAATATATTTTGTAATACATAAAGGATTAGAAACAAATCTTATTAGCAGTACAAGTCTTGAAGAGCAATCTCTAAACAAGGTAATACATAAAGAGTGGGACGCAGAAGGGTGCAAAGTGGGGTACCTGGGATGAACATAGACCCCTCTAGTGGTGACGTTTTCCGTTTCTCAGTAAAAGAGTAGCTCCAGATTCCCCACTCTATTTTTTACGTCTTCCTGGCATCCAGCGGGGATGTTTAAAACTATTCCAGCGGAGCTGCCGCTAATTTGAAAATTTCCAGACTAAAAGCTGCTAAATCGATGATTGTTCAATAAAGAATTAAATTGTTAATCAACCCATATTTTGCTATCATTTGTTATTATTAGAGGATAAAAGTTGTAGGAAATGCCTGAAATACCTAGATTGTGTACATGGCAGTTTTTATGAACAGGAACCCTAATGAACAGTCCACAGAAATACATGTAGTCCTATTTTGAAATGAGTAATTTTAGACTTATGGAAATAAATTGAACAAAAAAGTGCAAAGCCTACCCAATAGAGCTAATTACTCAATAGATTTTCAATCTGATTAAAGAACAGAGGTTCAGTAAAAAATCAAAAATAACTTACTTGTCTAAAAATATCAATATTTCTATGATTTGTCTCATATCCAGGCTCTAATCTTTGAAAAACTAGTAATTTAAATACCAATTTTGTGTAGTATTAATATTAACTGTTTGTTACTATTTATTTATTTTTCCCCAAAATGTTAAATTTGATTCAGCATGTTTTTTATACTTTAAAATTAATTTTAATGTTAAATTTGTTATTAAAATCTTAGATTCTTGTAAACATAGTGATGTATGCCAAACATTTTTCAAAAATTTATTTGAAGTAAGCTTCATCTGATAACTTTTTGTTGTTTTCTTTTTATTTTTGATCACTATGTTTTTGTATTGTAACTTTCTCTACTTAATTTCAATTTTAGTAATATCACACTATATTTAATAAACTATCTTGTAATTACATTGACAATATTTATTGAGAATATTTTTACCTGCTGCATACCGGGGGGGGGGGGGGGTTACTAAAACATTTTTCAACATATTTTAAATGTGCATACATAAACAAATTAACCCAGTGCTGCTAATTAATGAATAAACTAATAGTTTGTTTTAATTATTAGTTTCACCTAAATTGTTTGAAATGAAATTTCGCATGTTCTCTTGTGAGCTCATTTATTTTATTCATTACGCAAACGAGATGCTAATGGCCATTGCCACTGATGCACCTAAATAAAAAAAAAAAATTAGGACCTAGTTTAAAAACAGTTTTCAGAGTATTTGTGTATGATGAGGTAGCTAAACTTGACTGAGCTTTAATTTTTGATATTTAATTTATTTCCACGTTGATTTATAAGCTGTCAAAATAGTGCATGCTTAATAGTGAAATGAATTTATTTATGCATTTCATATATGTGGTATTACCGATCATTTCACATTTTGTTTAGTTGTATTTATTTTTTATGCTTTTACTCTTATGCTCCATAACTGGCTATTGGCACCAGTGTCTCTCCTGTTAGCAAGTCCTAAGATAGGAGTAGGCTGCTTAAAAGGCTTTAAAGTAGACTGTTTTATTGCTCAACATTTTACAGTGCCAGTTTTCAAATATTTTTGGAGGGACTATTTCTGGCATTTGATTTGAATAGAGAGTCCATGCTTTTTTCTATTTTTTTATAATCACCTTGTCACCGGGATTAAATAAGATGTCTTACGTCGAACAAGAAATTTGTAACAACAATTAAAATGAGGTTGCTATTATAGTTAGCTGGCCGAAAAATACCTGCTAAAAAGACATAATAAAGTTATCCAAAAATACTTTGGACTTTTACATCAGAAAGCGTAAATGGGCTCTTATTTTTATGTTACTCTTATCTATTTATTTCAGTACAAATAGTGGTTGTAAAACAATATTTACTCATTCAAATGGAGTATAAAGCTTCTTTTTATTAATATTATTATTTTCAAAATGAGAAAGTTAAACTTGAGAGCATTTCTATGATGTATGTGCTGTGGATCACAGATTTGTTTCAGAGTTACAAAATTAATATTCATAGCACATATTTATTACCAACATTTTGAACTAGGCTTAGGTCATCATTAAGATTCAACATAATTATAAAAAAATCAGGGGGAGCCGAGTCCGGGCTGTACGGAGGCTTGAGGGACATTGGCACTTTGACTGAGCTTCTTGCTTTGACTGGGTAGTCGGTGAGGATGAAGGCACTGTGGGCTGGCTCATCATTGTGCTGCAATTTCCAGTTGTCTGCGATTTCTGGCCAAATGTATTGTTCCCTGTGTATTAGTCTTTTGAGGACTTCCGTTTAAAATTTGATTTCACAGTGTTTCAAGGTTCTACAATCTTGTTATGAACAAGTCAGTGGAAAGACATGATGAGCATGATCTTCATCTTTGATTTGCTCATCCTGGTTTTCTTTATGTGAGGGGACGAGGGAAGTTACCATTCAATGATTTTGGTCTCCGGGTCATATTCTGAAACCCAAATCTTGTCACCTTTAATGACATAGTCAAAAAATGTTCTATCACCTTTCACATGTTGTGATTTTCTTGGCACTTTTCAATGTGCCTGGATTGGTTGTCAGTGAGAACTTTTGGAGCCATTTTTACGAAAACCTTAAGCATTCAGATATGGTTTGTAACAATTGCATGAGGGGTCTCCCGTGGTCTAGTGGCTAGCGCCTTAGATTCATAAGTGGGAGATGGTGGGTTCGATCCCCACCAGCGGCAGGAATTTTCTCATTTCAGGGCTCGCTGAGAAAATTCCTGGCTGCACCCTGGATGTCGGCACTAATAGCCCAGATTTGTCGATGCGCTGTTAAAAAAAAAAAATCATGAACTTGCATTTTTGGAATGTTTAACATGCTGGCCATTTAACAAACTCAGTCATTGGTCTGAGCTTAGCAGTTCTGTCATTCGTGTCACATTATCAGCCATGGTGGACATGGATGGTCGTTGAGCACCGTCTAGTCGAGCTCTTCCCGGCCTTTCAAAAAGGCCTTGTACCACCAAAACACTTGCCAAGGCATGTTCTTTGTAAGCATTCTTGGCCATAGTAACAGTTTCTGTAGCGGTCTTGCCAAGTTCACACTAAACTTGATCACAAATATTTGTTCTAATGAGCACTGCATTTTCACTTGCACAAGATCAAAGAACAACTCACAGACCAGCCTGTCCTTATTCTCCAGACGTTAGAAGCACACTGAGTGAAGGCTTCCTGCTTAGCTGTGTTCCCCCACCACCAGGTTCAACCAGTTAGACCACGCTCCTACCTACAGTCGCGTCACTATAAATTCATTGACATTTCTTTTATTACAGACCCTGTATACATACATATATTTATATATTTCGATTTAAATCTATTTATTGATAATTTATAAAATAACTTTGCTTCACTAAATTATTTGAAGTTTATATACATAGCCATTTTCAATATGTGTTCTTTTTGAAAAATGATATTTACTGAGCACCGTTAAAATTTATCCTTTTTAAGTTCAAAGATATTCTAGAAATGATAACTATGTATTTAAATCTTAACCACACTCCTTACAATGATTCTGTAATATAGTTAATGTTAACTTGATTTCACTTGGTACTTGTTGAGAATGGCTGAATAATTTACATAAAGGTAATTTTATTAGTAACATAAATGGCAAATGTAGGTATTACTTATTACTTTCAAATCAACTGGAATTATTATTTGGAAGCCATTATTATATGCAAATAAGTAATTAACTCATTTGAAACTGTTCATTGATAATTTATATTTGTCATATTCATTTTCATTGAATCTGAATAATCATTATTTGCCTTATATTATCTCAAAATTACACTGTTATTTAACATGGTCCATTATTGCTTTGTTTTGTTGCATGCATTTAAAAAAAAAAAAAAAAAAAAAAAAAAAAAAAAAAACAAGAAGGGCTCTGCATGAGAGTGTGTTATATTTAGGTGCCCTGTCATCAGACGTGCAAGTTCTGCAACTTTAGCTAGGCGCCACTCCTTCCAACATCGTAGTGAATGCAAACAACAATGATTTTTATTGTTTAATTGATTATTATTTGATCCTTCTATTTTGTTCTGGACTGGAATCTTTCGAATAAATTGAATCCCTGTTTCTCTTAGATAATGTATTTTCATGTCAAACTCTCACTTCTGTTGAAGTCGAACTTCATCAATGAATGTCACAATATTTTAGAACAGCAAAATCTCTCCGAAAATTAAGCTTTTTAACACATGGATGTTTTTTTTAAAAAAAACTTGAATGTGTTGTTTTAACAAGTTAATACAATAATTTTAAATTTGTCGAAGTGTGCAATTTATTTATTTAAGTATTATTTTGTTTATAGAGAAGTTCAAATTTTCTGAACTTATCTTCTTTGGACCATTAAGGATAAAATCCTATACACCGCATATTTACATATTCATGTTTGTATAAACGCATTGAGTAATAATGTGTTTTCTGTACATACTCTACATGGCATTAAAAATTTTAGTAATTTCATTTATTACTTTACTATATTAATACGTAACTGATATACAAATTGCTTCTGAAATCTCATTACTCAGTTTATATTTTTCAAATTTCTAGGAGATGAGGGAGAATAATGAAATAAATTTCCTACAGGGTACTCCCTGTCTTTTCTTGTTGTGAGTGCTAACCTCATATAAAGTATTTTCTGTTAGAGCTACCAGTCCACAACCCACTAATCAAATATATGTGTATTCTTAGCAATATTTATAAATTAAAGTTATGTTTTGTATTTGTTGTATGTGTCTGCATGAATCAAATTTGCTTTATTTAGTAATGTTGCATGTTCTACTGTAACTGCTTTCAAGTAATACATAAGCTGCCAGATAGTCTTATGTTATCTTCTTATACATACAATTTCTGAGTGTTTTATTAAAAGACTTACCTCCTAGGAAAATCAACAATTTGTATTTATTATACTTAATTAATTCTTATTATCAAATGTAAATATTTTACTGTTATTCAATATTTTCTTTGAAAATATTATATTTTTGCCTTATATAAACTTCAGATTTTATAAGTTCTAAACTTTTAGTATAATTACCCACAATAGTGCTAATGGCCCCAGTAGCAGATGCACTTAAAAAAAATTACCCACAATATAAATGTTCTTCCTTCCCTATGCATGGCTTTGATCAATGAAAAAGCAGCACTTCATTTTCCTTCTTTACCACTTTATTTCACAATTCTGCCCTACATATTTCGTGGCCCAATGGGGCCACTAGCTAGAACCTTAGCAATTTTTTGTATCCATGCAGTTATATGGATTAAGACATTCTATACTACCACTAACCTCTCTGACCATGGCATTCAGCCTTATTCTTTTAACTTACCATTCATTTTATAAAATCAAAAACAGCCTGTATTGAACCTCAGAAAAATGTAGCCTAAACATTTTCATATATAATATTTATCACATTTAATATACTATTAATTGTAAAAATGTATAAATCATAAACTAATGTTCATATATTTGTTTGTCAGTATAAAAAATTTAAAATATTGTTCATACTGTATGTGATCTGCTTTTCATCCATACCTAGACTGAGGCTAGGGCTCATAATCTGGTAGAAAGTTTAGTAATCAGAGTGTCTTTATTACTTACTACCACTATTTTCAATTACGTAGTGTAGATGGAGATAGTTAGCCGGAGATAGTTGGGATTCGGCTAGGAGAAAAACGTCAGACTTTCAAAAAGAGATCTGTATTTTGGACGTTTCGACTGCAACAATGGCAGCCTTCTTCAGCTAAAAAATATATACAACTTATAAGTAAAGAAAATGTATAACTAGTAAGTAAAAGACAGGCAGAAATGAGCGGAGTATATATATCAATACAACAAATTTTAACCAATCTTATTTTTAAAAAACAATGAAAATACGGTAGTTGGAAAGAAAACAGCATGTAGAAAGTGTTAGTAAAAACAGTACAAAAAAAATTAAACAGTAAAAACAACGAACATTTTTTATGTAGTGAAAAACAAAATCTATTTTATAAGTGAATACAATTTATAACAATTAATATATAGATACATACCACTAGAGAATGCCTAGGGGGGAGGGAGGAAGACCTCGAGGACAACTTAGGTAACCATGGTTAGAAGTATGAACGACAGCAACTACACCGGTGGTCTTTATAGTTATGAAAAAGGGTGGGGAGGCGGTAAATCGGTGAAGATGAAAGGTACAATTGCTGGGTTGTAAAGGCGGGTTGTAAAGGAGGTTGTAAAAGGTGTTAAGAGCTTTGGGACACACAAGTAGAAAAATTGTCTGGAGCCTGGGAACAAAGATAAAAAAGGAGGTCAGGACAATTTATGGAAGACGGAGGAGTAAGCAGGGGAGATGTTTTGTTTGCCGGTTTTGTAATTAATGTTATTGGGGTTTAAGTTAATGTGGACGCATTCGGAAATCTGTCGCTTTTTGGTGTTTCGTTCAGTGGAAAGTATTTTAGTGTCGTCAAAGTTGAAAGTGTGTTTTTTAGTTATGGCGTGTTTTGCGAGGGCGGATTTGTGGATTTCTTTGTTTTTTATTGTCCGTTTGTGTTGTGTTATGCGGGAGTGAATATAATTTTTGGTTTCACCTATGTATACAGCATTAAAGGAGGGGGTTTGGCAGGGTATTTGGTAAACACAGTGGGTGGCGCAGTCATAACTACAACCCAGCAATTGTACCTTTCATCTTCACCGATTTACCGCCTCCCCACCCTTTTTCATAACTATAAAGACCACCGGTGTAGTTGCTGTCGTTCATACTTCTAACCATGGTTACCTAAGTTGTCCTCGAGGTCTTCCTCCCTCCCCTCTAGGCATTCTCTAGTGGTATGTATCTATATATTAATTGTTATAAATTGTATTCACTTATAAAATAGATTTTGTTTTTCACTACATAAAAAATGTTCGTTGTTTTTACTGTTTAATTTTTTTTGTACTGTTTTTACTAACACTTTCTACATGCTGTTTTCTTTCCAACTACCGTATTTTCATTGTTTTTTAAAAATAAGATTGGTTAAAATTTATTGTATTGATATATATACTCCGCTCATTTCTGCCTGTCTTTTACTTACTAGTTGTACATTTTCTTTACTTATAAGTTGTATATATTTTTTAGCTGAAGAAGGCTGCCATTGTTGCAGTCGAAACGTCCAAAATACAGATCTCTTTTTGAAAGTCTGACGTTTTTCTCCTAGCCGAATCCCAACTATACCTGTCTTCGTATTTTCAATTACTTCTTACTCTTTGATATTTTTATTATATATCTTATTAAAAAGAAATAATTTGTGTTTTTTTCTTCTTTTAAACAAACGTCTATAGTTTTTTATAATATGAATAACTTCCTTTATTATTTGATTAATGTTATTCTTGTCTTTATCTACTATCATTGTATTGATAAAGTCAAATGAATGTCTGTGTTTGAAAGAGAGTTTTGAACATAATAGCTCCAACAGACCTGGCTTTCAAAATAAGACATTCATTTGACTTTTACAAAATAATGACATTAGATAAATACAAGAATGACATTAACCATAAAATATGTGCATTGTAAAAAGTAATAGAACTTTGGTAAATAAAATCATAAATTACATTTTAAAATTTAAATAAGATATTTTATAAATGTATCTCAAAGTAAGAAATAATTGATTATAAAATATTGATAATAAATGATAAGGAGCAAGGAGCAATGATAAACTAATAGCTGATGACTAAACTCCTCTATCTGATGTTTATGAGCAGACCCCCTTGATATGATGAGCAGATCACTAACAATACATAAAAATGTTTTGTTTTTTATTTCATCTACTGACAAACAAATACATGAATTATGACCTATGATTTTGACAGTTAATAATATAATAAATGTGTAGTGTTATAAATAAATAACAAAACAAATATAAAATTTAGGTTCTCGTGGCCACTGAAGAGATGCCATTTGAGGCCATCAAACATGTAGGCAACAATTGTGAAATAAAGATAATCAGAAGGAAAATTTAATTTGATATAAAAATTTTAAATGAATATTTTATTTTCATGCAACATTATCTTGTGGCAGCTTATGTGTTATCATGTAGTTATAATTTACCTAGATTAGAATTTGTTTTTAGTACCCCTCATATATTGCCATAAATTGTGGTAGAATAAAAATAGATACTTTATTGGTGATTCTTAGTTATTGGGCCACTTTTATATCCAAACCATTTGAAAATATATGTGCATGTGAATTGGAATGTGTATAAATACGTAATACAATACTTAACTTCAATGAATATAAATATAATTGTCAAGTTGTACCTATGCCTATTTTAAATGATAGTCTTGCATTTTTATATGTCAATTAAAATTTCTTGTATATTTTTACTTTTTTTTATATTATTCCCTTTTAATCGCATTCAAATTTATATTTTCTAGTTATATAATTTAGTAACTATTCAACACTTATAACATCAAGACATTCTCTACTACACTAACCTCTCTCAATGTGGTATTTAGCCTTATTCTCTTAATTTTCCATTCATTTTATTAAATCAAAAACAACCTGCATTGAGCCTCAGAAAAATTTAGCTCAAACATATCTTGTGAAAGTATATTTTATGCATAGAAGGCCTAGTCTGCCTAGCCCTCAGTTTTTGTTTTTTTTTTTGTTATTGTGGAAACAGTTGATTTGTTTAAAGTTTTGAATTTTTCTACAGCATTTCATTAAAAAAAAAAAATAATTCAGTATTTATTATTTTTGTTACTATTTTTTACTTGGAAAGAAAAGTTGGCCTTAATATCTAAGAATAGAAGTTAGATATTTATATTGTCCTGCCTAGCATGCCTTTCTTTTGAAAAAAAAGAAAGAAAATCATATGTACAATTATTTTGGTGTGTACTGCTTTAATAGATATATGTTCTCACTATCTGTTTTCTTTTGTTATTATTTATTATATAGAATATGTACTGTGTAAATAAACCTTTGTAAGATTCTACTTTTCGTGCAGTATTCAATAAATGTTTCAATTAGTAATGAGATGGTTTCTAGACTGCTTACCTATTTTTATGTGGTATCTATTTAGAACCTTCCTATTTTATATATATATATATATATATATATATATATATATATATATATACACACACACACATATATACACACATACATACACTGAATTACAAAAAAAGTGTCACTTGGAAAATGTTTTAGTGAGAGAAACATAAGACACCACAATTTCAAATAATAAACTAAAAAATTAACAATTTTCAAAAAGTCAGTCAACAAAGAATTTAGTTTTGTTTTTTTTACTGCATATTTTATCAGTTACACCATTATACTCAATAAAGTTTGTATCCACCTGCACACAGTAAAAATTAAACTTTGGATAAAATAAACGCCCATATTCTCCCATTCTTCTCTTAAATCTATGTTGAGCTCATTCAGGGTCCCAGGAAGAGCAGCTCTGGATCCAACAACTCTCTCAAACTCATCCCAGGCATGTTCAATCAGATTCAGGTTAGGGCTCCAAGGAGGTCAGTCCTTAACTTTGATTATTACTTCCTGAAGATAATCCCTAAAACATCTGATCACATGGGGTTTTGCATTATCATGTATCAAAATGAATTTATCACCTATAAATGGTTCAATTGAGACTACACAGTCTCATTTGTGACACGCAGTATGTGTGTTTTGTAAGTATTGGCGTTACAAGAGTGCCCTTCTAAAATGTACAGCTCAGTTTTATTACCAAATGGAATGCTAGCCCTTCCCATAACTGAGCCGCCCCTATAATTTCTTTTTTCAGTGACAGTGGATGGAGCATAACTCTCACCTTGTCTTTTCCAGACTCTATGGGGTCCGTCTAGTGGATTCGTCTGTAAACAAGACTCAACTCCAGTCGTCCTCCCAACTCCCAACCCCAACTCTTGTGATCCTTGCAAATTCCAAACGATGTCGGTGCTGTAAAGTTAGTTTCAGTACCTGGTTATCTGACATTTAAGCCATAATCTATTAGCCATGGGCTCACGGTTTGTGGATTTGCTGCTTTTTCACAAAATTCCTCAGTCGTTAGCCAGATGATTTTCAGTAGAATTATGATCTCGGAGGCTCTTCAACACCAGAAACTGGTTGTCATGAAGCAATGTCGTTCTCGGTTATCCCGTGTGGTTGTCCTTGTCTGGTGTATGAATTAGTTACTCATAAGCATAATGAGGAAACTTCATAAAACAAGTGGATTAAAATGGCCCCTCTTAAACTGAATATGTAATGTATGATTTAAATGCATAAAAATCTAAATTTTCCGGGTGTGCCACTTTTTTTGTAACTCAGTGTATATGTATATATATACAGGGTGTCCCCAAAATAAATGGTAAAACTTCGGGAGCCGATGCAGGATGAAAAACGAAAGAAAAAAAGCCCTTTGACATTTTTCTCGTTTTTGCTTCGTTTCCGAGAAAAACGCAAAAACTAAAACACAATTCTGAATAGCATTCTTTCATAATTCCTATATAAGAATCATTATAAGTATATTTTTATCTTCCACCCCCTCCACCCAACCACCTCCCCCCATAAACAAAACAAAAAAATCTTCTTGGTCGAAAAAATTAAATGGTAGCATTTAAAGCTGCAAGTACAAAATGATTTAAAATAACTACTTTTCTTTGGAGGAAAGTTCCAAATTTCCAAGTTTCAATTCTTAAAACAGTTTAACATTTAACACTGGATGCATACATAATTATAAAAAATAATAATTTATTCTTCTAATAATTCCTGACGATCAATTCAGAAACTGTTCAAAGATTTGTCCCCTTGCAGCAATACAGGCATCACAACGCACCTTGACAGACTGGTTGGAATTTGTGCACTGCTCTTCTGTAATCTGTTCCCAGGCCCATCTGATGCAACAGATGAGGTGCTCCCTTGAGCCAACGGGCTCTCTGTAGACCAAATCTTTAATGTGTCCCCAAGCGAAGAAATCCAAGGGCATGAGGTCTGAAGATCGAGTCGGCCAAACACGTCCTTTTCAATGCCATAGATAGTTACTCTCCAACCAATTTCGGACAGCCCTCCTGTAGTGGGCTGGACAACTGTCAAGTATGAACCAGCTTCCCAATCTTTGTACCAAAAGTACTTCCTCCAAGAACGACAGTTTATTATCGAGGTATGCGTGGAAAAACTCTGCGTTAAGTCGAGGGGTCAAAAAATGGAGACCCATTATTTCATTATTTCTTAGAAAATCAGAGGCATACACCCTTTTATATTTTTGGGGTGGTGATTAAAGGAGGTGGTGGTGGGGCTGAGAGGGTGAGATGAGGGGTTAGAAGATAAAACCTATACTTTTAATGATTTTTAAAAGAATGCCTATTCACAACTGTGTTTTAGTTCAGGATGTCTACTGCACGAAAAAGTCACGAAAATCATGAAAATGTCATGAAATTGAAAATGGGGCACGAAAGTCACGAAAGGGTCATGAATTTTGAATCCATGTATCCAAATTTCAGTTTTACTGGGGTCAAACATAATCTGAGAACTTCTGCGCATTCATAATTGTGGTCTTTCATTCATATTCAGTCTTTAATATCGAAATTATTTACACTTTAATTTACTAGACTATGTACATTGACAATAAATATTTAGTTAGTAATATGTTTAGATATTGTCCGAAATTTTTGAGGCTTCTAATTCAATATTCAATCTTAAATGTTTAGTACCATCGTTTCTTCACTTTTATAATTAATGTAACTATCCTCTTTAATATACTTCATGCAGTTTTAAATTGTAATTTTATAGATTTCATGGTAATCTGTGTAGGGTTACAATTTATTTTATATTTAAAGTTAAAGCTTTTTCTTTTTAATTATTTTTGTTTTAGTGGGCATGAAATTTGAATTTAAAGTCATGAATATGTCACGAAAAGTCATGAAATTGGCTTTTACAAAAGTAGTAGACACACTGTAGTTTCTTGCGTTTTTCTCGGAAACAAAGCAAAAACGAGAAAAATGCCAAAGGACTTTTTTTCATTGCTTCATCGACTCCCGAAGTTTTGCCGTTTATTTTGGGGACACCCTGTATATATATATATATATATATATATATATATATATATATATATATATATATATATATGTGTGTGTGTGTGTGTGTGTGTTTGAATAGTTATTAGCTATTTATTTATTAATAATTCTTGGGTAAATAAAATTGTTGTAGGACAAAGGGACTTCCTGAATTAACATTTAGTCCTAAAAAAATCAAAAAATTTACATGTGTAATTTTTTTAGCATTATCTTATACTAAAATTGAAACACCCTTTTTAAGAATTTATATCCATGTAGTCCCCCACCTTATTTAAAAATATTTTCAGATGAGCAATGTTTCCAGGTTATAATTTGTCAACTATTTTGCAATGGCATAAATTAATCTTCCATTTTTCGTTGTCATATATATGATTTGATTTCTCTCTGGCGATCTGGCTTTGAGTTGACACCAAAATACCCATTTGAGGGGGCTTTATATACTCCCTCCCCCAGTTTCTAAGGACTTGCTTTTTATTTGATTAATTTTTAATTTACATACCTATTAAATTTTTAGTTTTAATTATTTTTTTAATTAAATTTCTTAATCACTATATTGGTATTAGTATATGTACTTTTCATATACTAAGTTGGTGAAATGTTTCAGTGATCAATGGAAAGACAGAAGTCTTACATATCCATAGGAGATGGACTATTGGGTAGATCAAAATAATTTTTTTCAATATATGAAAAAAAAATTTTTTTCTTAAGAAATAAATGGTGTATATGTGCCTTCAAACTGTTTTGAATAGCTGATTTTTAATATTTTATAGTATATATAAAATAATAATATAACATAATTTTGTTATATTTTTTTATTACATTTAATATTAAATTTTATTGAGTTGTCTAAGCATAAGACTATTTTTTTTATGACAATATTTTTAAAAAGTTACAAATATAATTTAAATTAATTTTTTTACTTCTTGACATTTAATATGAAAATATTAGTTTATAATAAATACCTACAACAAATACTTGTTATAATAAAATCCTCAACTTTATATCATACAGTTAAAAACTTAACAAAATCAGGTGAATGGGTCCTAAGCTAATTAAGTTAGTTAAGAAAGTGAGCTTGTTATAAGCCTTTTACAGATGGAAATAATTTTTAGAAATGGAATTGCAAAAACAGAGAAAAAGGTGCAAATAAGATATAAAAACACTTTTCACATAAGATAAAAAACAAATTAAAAAAAAAAAAAAAAACAAAAAAAAAAAAAAAAAAACGTAAATGACTTTTTGTTGCATGTAGGCTTGGTATATTTTCATTACTAAGGGTTAAAATGGAATTGTAGATTTAATTAATCAGTTACTATGTTTTTCTTCAAATTTTAATATTGTTTCTTTCATGTAAACATCATTACTTAAATAATATATATATACATACATACATACACTTAATCTGGTATTAGATTAGCGGAAATATTGAAATAGAGTCAATAATTTCTCCTCTTGGTGTTTGCTTCCAAGTTTTCCAGTTTTTTCTTAATTGAGATCATAGTTTCCATTTATAATAGATTAGATGAATTATGCACTTCCACAATTTCTTACTTAGGGGGCTAATACTACATTGTGGGGTCAAAATCAAATTAATTTTCTCCAATTTATGTATAACAAATAAATCAATATTTTTTTATTCCCAAAAAATTAAGTTTTTATTCTTCGAAAACAAAATGATGGTGTTGTGTCTGATGAACGGAATGTCTCTTTTTACACAAGCGGTAATTTTAATTCTAGAACAAAGAAACTAAAATTATTTTTTTAAAAAAAGGTTAAATCTTGTAAAGGACATAAGATTTTTAAGAAATATTACTTTTTTTTCGGAAATGGTGAACAATTCTTGATTTTGGGGCCTCCCCGTGGTCTAGTAGCTAACGCCTTAGTTTCTCATGTAGGATGTGGTGGGTTTGATTCCCACCAGCTGCAGGAATTTTCTCACCTCATGGCTCGTTCCTTCCTGCCCCTTGGATGTTGGCGCTAATGGCCCACATGTCAATGCGCTGTAAAAAAAAAAAAAAAAAAAAAAAAAAAAAATTTCAGAATAGAAATCTCCTGCCGTACTTTTCTAGCAAATATCATTGGATACCTGCAGTTAAAATTTTAAGTTGGTCTGGTGAAAATTAAAGGCTCTAGCGTATCGCCCGATTTGAAGAAGTATGTTTTGAGAAAATCAACTTTAAAATTCAGTATACCGGAAAGACAATTTTTTTTATTTTCATAATTTCTTGTAATAAGCATTAAAAAAACGGTTTTTAATTTTGAAATGTATCAGGACATTGTTGAAAAATCAAATTTTTGGCACATTTAAAAACTGTTCCAGCACATAAACACTCTTGGATATCATTTTTTATTAGTTAAGGAAGCATTGAAGCCCATAAAAAAGAAAATGGTAAAATAGAAAGTTGCAAGGTAGTATTAGCACTTTCCTCTGAAGGAAAGTAGCTATTGAGGTTGGACTCATGACGGAATTTTTGAAAAATTTCTTTAAATCTTTATCGATCCTACCTAGTAGACACCGAAAATGACGCCGTTAAAATTTATTTATATCTATATATATATATATATATATATATATATATATATATATATATATATATATGTGTGTGTGTGTGTGTCTGTTAACACGATAGCGGCCAGAGTTTTTGTTTTTTCGTCACGAAACTTGGTATATAGCATTCAATTAGCAAACGATTGAACGAGTTCGTTAACCACCAAAGTTGGTCCACCGGAAGGGGGGTTTACCCCAAAACCAAAACACTAATTTGACCATGTCAGCCGTAATATTTGTTATATTTCAACGAAACTTGGTATTCGTAGTGGTAATATATAGAGAAAAGTGAGATATAAAAATGAACTAAATCGGTTCATTAGGAGGGGGGGTTTACTCCGGATCCACAATACCAATTCGCCACTACCAGCCTTGATTTTTGGTATATTTTGACGAAACTCTGTATTCCTAGTGGTAATCCACAGGTAAATATGTGTTGTAAAAATAAACTAAATCGGTTCATTAGGAGGGGGGGGGGGTTTACTCCGGACCCACAATACCAATTCGCCACTACCAGCCGTGATTTTTTGTATATTTCGACGAAACTCGGTATTCGTAGTGGTAATCTACAGGTAAATATGTGTTGTAAAAATAAACTAAATCGGTTCATTAGAAGGAGGGGTTTACTCCGGACCCAAATTCCTAATATACTCTTACCGGTCGTAATCTCTGCTGTATTGTAACGAAACGTGGTATACGTCGTGGGTAACTCATGAGAAAGAAGTGTTGTAAAAATGAGCTGAATCGGTCAATCGGAAAGCGGGGGTTTACTTTGTAATATATTTCAATAGAAAAGCCCGCCAGATGTAGGTTCACAAAGCCGCCGCAAGGAGCGCTTTCTGCCACTAGAGGGACTGTATCCTGTTCCTGCGTTAGATCAAAATACAATAATATGAGGTTTTTTGTATTACGTAGTATAGTAGGTACCATGTGTAAACATAACTCTGGAAGCAAATTAATAATTGATCAGTTACTCATTACAAATTTAAAAGAGAACTATTCATGTTTTTATTTTATTTATGCAGGATATTTTAAGCAAATTGTTCTGGAAAGCAGTCTACACTACCCAAATTCTGAGGAAAGTGCTTAGTTATGCAGCTCCTGCGTGATGGACTTTTACCCCTTTAGTGTGATTTTTTTTTAGTTCATGAGTTGCCCACATTGGCCTCACTTTTTCAGTGGGGTCTAATCTTCAAGTTCGACCTTTGTGGGTGAAGTGGTTGGGTGTGCATTTGTGCTGCCTCTTCTGCTGCTTTGTCTGCCTTCTCGTTGTTCTCAATGCCTACGTGAGAAGGCGTCCATAAAAATGTGATGGATTTTTTTTGTTCCCCTATGATCCTGAGGTAATGCTTTATTTTATTTAGTACTATCCCTTCTTTGGTTGTACGGTATATGCTATTGATGGAAGAGAGAGAGTCTGTACAAATTATGAAGTTGGTTTCTGTAGATTCTATTGCTTTATAGATTGCAGTTGCTATTGCTTGTAATTCTGCTGTATAGATTGAGGCTGAGGTGTGGAGCTTCTGTTTGATTATCTGATCTTGATGTACTATTGTGCATCCAATCATGTCTTCTTTGTTTGAGCCATCTGTGTAGATCAGGATGCTATTTGGGTGTTTGAGACAGATTTTTTTTAAATTCATTTTGTTTGATAACAGGTATGTCTTTATTGTACTTCCGGAGGGTAAGGTCAATTTTAATTTTTGATGCGTTCCATGGTTCTGTTGCATATCCATGGCCTTCGTTCTTTAAATGTCGGATATTACTTATGAAATTTGTTTGCCTGATCGCCAGCGGAGCTGGGTGACGTGGTTTCTCTGCATAAAGCCTTGTATGCAGGGGGTTCATAACAAATTTGTAGGCTGGGTTTGAAGGTTGGTTGTTTAATCTCCCGAGATAGGTACTGACGAGTTCCTGTTGTCGAAAGATGAGTGGCGGCACTCCTGACTCTGCGCATAAACTAATAACTGGACTGGTTCTGAAAGCCCCTGTTGCGAGGCGGAGACCCCGTGTGGAGAACTGTATCTATATTGAGGAGAAGGGATGATTTTGCAGATGAATATACGATACTGCCATAGTCTAGTTTGGACTGGATCGCGCTTTTATACAACATTAACATGGCTTTCCTATCTGCACCCTATGTTGCCCTGGTTAATACTTTCATTATATTCATCCGCTTCAGGTAGTCCTCCTTCAACTGTTTGATGTGCGTTCTCCATGTCAGCTTCTTATCTATGGTTAGTCCCAAAAATCTGGCATCATCATGAAATGTTAATTGTGTGTTATTTAAAAGCAGTACTGGGTTGTGGCTTGAATTCCTCTTTCTTGAAAAAAGTATACACTTACTCTTCTCAGTTGAAAATTTTATTGAGTTATCTTCTGCCCAGGCTTGCAGTTTATTCAATGCTCTTTGTATAAATTGTCCGGCCCATTCTATGTTATGGAATTTCAGAAATATATTTATGTCATCCACAAATATGAATGCTCTCATTGGTCTGGGTATCACTTGTGATACAGAATTGATGGCAACGGCAAAGAGGATGCAACTTAAAACACTTCCCTGGGGAATTCCTGCTTGTGTTGATTTTCTGCTCGAATGTGATCCCCCAACTCTCACTATGATGTGTCGGCGAGCAAGAAATTTCTTAATAAAGTTCAGGAGGTGGCCTCTGAATCCCCAGAGATGGAGTTGCTTTAAGATGTTACTTCTTTTAATCGTATCGTACGCTTTTTCGACATAAAAAAACATTCCTATGGATTCTTTCCCCTCCATGAAGGCATTCAATATCTCAGCTTCAATGCTGACTAGATGATCCAACGTGGATCGCCCTTTACGAAAGCCGCACTGTGCTGGAATGAGGAGTTTGGATTTTTCTATGACCCACAAAAGTCTTCTGCTTACTACTTTTTCCATGAGTTTGCTATTTGGTTGATATGGAGCTAGTCAGTGAGATAGGCCTATAGCTGTGGATAGAAAGCTTATCTTTTCCTGATTTCTTTATAGGAATGATAATGGATTCTCGCCACGATTCAGGGAATTCAGATCCAGTCCATATTTCATTAAATGTTGTCTTTAGAGCTTCTATAGTTTCTGGTGCGGCGTTTTTCAGCATGAGGTTGTGAATGTCATATGGAACAGGAGCAGATTCTTTTAGTTCATGAACAGCGTTCATAATTTCTTGATGGGTGATGGGGCGATTGTAATCTACACCTCCTTCTTGTACTACTTCATCGAAGTTTATTTGATGACAATACAGTTCATCATTATTGGATTCTGGTCTGTTTGATATTGCAGCAAAATGCTCTACAAACGCTTCTGAAATTTGTTGAGGGTCTGATGTTATTATTCCGTTTATATTTAGAATAGGATTTTCTACTGTTTTGGTGCCTGTTATACTATTAATCTTTTTCCAGATGGTTCTGATCGGGGTGTTAACGTTGATAGTTTCAAGGAACATCCGCCACGATTCGCGCCTTTTTTTCTTGACTTAATTTTGATTTTGCTTCCTTATATTTCATTAAATTTTCACGGGAAATGTCATTTTGAAATTTTCTGAGCGCTCGGTTCCTTAAGTTCTTGAGAACTCTGCATTCTTGGTCATGCCAACATGCAAAGTTTTTCTTGGGCTGGCCAGAAGTCCTAGGTATTGTTTGGGAGCCTGCATTATATAATATACTTCTGATATGCTCTATTTTGGATTCCAATCCCTGTGGAAGGTCGGCCGAATTTATCAATGATAGCCTTTTGTACGTGGTCCAGTCTGCCCTATCTACTATCCATTTAGGATACCTGTTAAAGCTAGGTAGCTCTAAGTTCATTGATAGTTTGATTGGAAAATGGTCACTGCCATATTGTTCGGGGCATGTGTCCCAGAAATAATGAAATATCAGGTTGGCTGAGCAGAAAGTTAGGTCAAGTGCTGACGGCGTTCCATATGCTGGGCTTATGTATGTGATTTTACCATTATTCATCAGCACACAGTCGGAGGAATCTATAATCCTCCTGATAATATTTCCTCTGGTATTGGACGGCGCTGGGGACCAAGAATGGTGAGAACCATTTAAATCTCCTGTAACTATGAATGGCTGTGGCAGGTTGTTAATAAGTGTTAGAATATGTGCCTCTTGTATGGGCTCAGTAGGTGGCAGATATATGTTGAGGATAGTGATAGGCATAGTGGGGAGGCGTACTCTAACAGCGAGGGCTTGAAGTTGAGTAGGAACTGCTAGAATCTCCGAGTGATAGTCACTACTGACACATGTCATCACTCCTCCTGAAGCTTGTAGGCCATCTTCCTTGTCTTTCCTATAACAGATAAATTTCCTAAGGTTGAATTTCATGTTGCCACGGAGGTGAGTTTCCTGAAGACACAGTATTACTGGATTATGGTCATTCAATAGTAGTTTCAGTTCCTCGTATTGGGTCCTTAATCCATTACAGTTCCAAGATATTATTGTCATAGTTGTAATAAATATTTTGGTTGAAAAATCAACCCGGTAGCGTTAATGTACTTTAAGATGTGGTAATCCTTTGTGTTATGAGCTTTGCTAGGTATATTTGTTTCTTTGTTTGAAGTAGTTACTTTTGACGGGAGCTCCATATAAAAAAGGAATAGAAAAATAAAATAAAATAAAAAATATACATATATATATATATATGTATATATATATATATATATATATATATATATATATATATATATAATAAATAAATAAATAAATGGGATATTAAAAGGCGATTTCTGGATCATCGCTGCTTGTTTCGTCCTCAGTTGCCATATATTCAACGTGTGCGGGGCTGAATTCTGTTTTGTCAATGGATTTTTTTCTATTTCGACGAAAGCGTGAATCTTGCTTCCAGTCATTTTCATTTTTGAACGCTGGGGCAGCCAGAGCAGCAGGAGACTGAGTTCTAATCTTATCTCTAGGAGCAAGGAGGGAGTCCTTGTTATAGGAGGGGAAGGGAGTCTTAGGAGGGGAGGGTGGAGGGGTTCTCCTTGGGATAGGGGTGCGGGGTAGGGGATGGTGGAGGGGTAGCCTGAGTCTGCGCTGGCTTATCAGATTTCTTATCGGCTGTAGTGATAGCGCTCTCAGCCAATTCTAATGATGTAGTGAAGATAGCGTCTGTTTGACACGCTATTTCTTTTTTATTTGAGTTTTTTAATAAATTTCCAGCATTTCCTACTATGTTCGCAAAAGATCGGCTAAATTTTGGAGCTTCTTTTTCTTTGTAAATCTTTTTTGCAATGTGATAGGGAACTTTTTCTGTAAATTGAATCTCCTTTATTTTCCTTTCTTCAAGAAATCTTGGGCAATCTCTACTTGTGCTTGGATGAGATAATTTACAATTTACGCAGGTAGGTGTAGGAGTGTTACATATCCCATTGTGTTTCTTCCCGGCACAAAAATAGCAGAGGGATTCGCTTTTGCAGTTTTGTATGAAATGACCAAATTGAAAGCATTGTATGCACCTTATAGGATTAGGTATATACAACCTTACTTCTACTTTGTCAAACCCAATGTTTATGTCCCGAGGGAGCTTGGGTTGATTGAAAGTTAATTTATATAGATTTGTTTTTATCTCAGTCCCATTCCTTTTTGATATTATTCTTTTTACTTCAACTACATATTGAGCCTTTAATTCCTCCTTAATTTCATCCTCCGATATTTCGTCTAAGTCCCTATTATAGATTATTCCTATTGATTGATTTAATTTTTCATGAGGCTTAGACTCAACACGGATGCTATCTCCTATATTTTTTATATTCAGAAGTTTTTCTGCATTTTGAGCATTTGAAGCTTCGATTAGGAGACTTCCATTCCTTAATTTTTTAACAGATTTAGGCCCCATTAGATTTAGAGCCCATTGATTACTTTGTATAAAAGGAACGGCGAAATCTTAGCTAAGCTATCACCATCCTCTCTGGTTATAGTTATAAATTTAATTTTTTCCTCCACCCCTTTATTGAAAAATAAGCCTGCACCTGCAGCATAATCTTGCCGTTGCCGGACCCTTTTTTTTAGTTGGTGAGATGTCAGGTGGCCTTTTCATATTTTAGAGATGTTACCTCTACACACAGTATTTTCACTGTTTTTTTTTTTTGTATTTTCTCCTGATTTTGTTTTAAAATATTTTAAAACTAGTAAACTTGAAAAAAGATTGAATTAATTTCCCTAAAATGCGAGATATCTAATTTTTGAGATCCCTATTGGATAACCGCACTTAACCTTCCTACTCTTCTTTGATATGGTGTTTAATATTTTTTCTCAAAATAAAAAATAAAAAAATGTTCATGCATAATATGTTTGTATTGAACCCAATAAAATTGTTTGTTTCTCAATGTATATTAAAATTAAATTGTTTTATTACCAGGTCCTATTAAATAACATAAAAAAACTTAGCAATGAATGTATGATCGTCAAGATCCGTTGAAATTCAGTATGTAATTTTTAACAACAAAAACACTGCATTTTATTTCCTTTTAAAAATGCTGCATTATCTTTCTGGGTCTCGCCATGGTAGTGTTGATAGCATATCCGATTCCTACCTAAAGGGAGCCCTGAGATGAGAAAATTTCTGGCGCCGGTGGGGATCGAACCCACCATCTTCCGCTTATGAATCTAGCGTGCTAGCCACTAGACCACGGGAGACCCCAAGTACCTTACTCTCGTGAGACTGGAAGGAAAAAATACTTTTTTTGGCATTCCTAATGAAATGTTTTTCTCAATTCTGTCTTAAATGATATTGTGGACTAGCATTATACTATTATTATAATTTTTTTTTTTTTTTTTTTTTTTGTTAAAGCCTGCCAATCTTAGGGTAACGCCATCCGAATGAACCATTTTCATTTTCGGGATCTTTGCGACTTAGAATCGGCTTTACGATGTATCGCGTGCATTGCATATCAGGGATTCCCGATGCCTGGAATGGGCAAGGGCCATTCAAGCGGCCTACCTCATATTTATGGATACAATTTTTTTTTAACATCCTGGGTTCATATTTAGTAAATGGATGCCCCCAGACTCCCAAATATAAATTAAAAAAATTCCAACATAGCTAGTGAAATGTGCCCGTTAAAGGGTTAAACTTCTTTTAAGAAATGGATTATAAATAATATTACTATTTGTGTGTGTGAGTATTTATATATATATATATATATATATATATATATATATATATATATATATATATATATATATATATATATAAGGTTATGTAAAGTGGTATGGTGGACTGAAATAACATCTGCTTAGGAAAGTTTCATATCTAAATTTCTAAACAGCATCACAAGAATTGTAAGTGTTAGATTTGTTTGATATTAAATATTCTATTACATCAACTTTTGTTGTGGCTTAGTAACTAATAATTAGGTAGACTTAAGTTCAATAAGTAAAACAACTTCACAGGATATGTATCATTGTTGATCCTACTAGTTCACACTTTTAGGGCGCTCCATTAGAAGCTCTAAACATTAAGACCTGTGATAGCCTACCCGTGATAAGAACCTTGGCTATTAACAATGGCTATGATTTGGCCTTTGTAGCAAAAAAGACTCTTTCTACAGAAAGGCTGTAAATATACTGTACAATTTTTTCTTGCTCCTGAAGAGATGTCCAAAAGATGTGTACTAGTACCGAAAATAGAGATATGTAACCTGTGAAGTAATTTTAATTATTCATCTTCTCCCTACTCAATTATTGATGTGGTATAAGATTGCCTGAATGTATGTGAGTGTGTGTTTTCTTTTCTCAACAAACTCAATATAATCATAATGATGAGTATTTTTTTTTTTTTTTTTTGTATGAGGTTGCATTAGTTATTCTGAAGAACATTACTTTCTTTAAATTTGTTTCCTTGATGTGACTCACTAGTGACAATCTAATTTGTCATGTTAAAAATTCTTAGACAACTTACACAGATAAAGAATACTATGAAAAGTTTTCCCTTGCAAATTAATCTTCTAATCAGCTGTTATCCCTTTGTACAATCTTTGCTATTTTTGTACAAATTTCAAAGAAACTTTAGATACAACGTAGTGACTTAGATATGTTTATAGAACACAACTTCATAATATTGCTATCTCTATTTTGTAAAAACTTTCATACTTAACCTCCATGTTGAGCAAATTTGTTTTTTATGTACTGAATATTTTGTGGTGTGTTGCAGTGTAATAAAATCAGCTTAGCTATGTTATATACCATAATTTCTGTATGGTAGTACAATAATAATATATAATAGACTTATTTGATATTAAATATTCTGTTATATTTAAGATTACATGACTGAAATGGTTGAATTTGAGCATGTTCTATTTTCTTATGTGAGTTTTATTATGTAGTTCTACTAACACCACTTAACCCCTGCACTTCTAATAACTTTTTCTAGATATGTAGCAAGTAATTATTTGGAATATAATGCTTCTTTTTGCATATTAACCTTAGTAAAGTTTTATATCTCTATGTTTGGCACCTGCTTAAATAAAAATGAACCTGACTTATTTATTATTGTATTTGATCGATGTTTTTAAGGAGATGTTGGGTATTATATCTAGTAAATACTTTTTGCATGATGCATAAAGGAGTTGGTTAGATTTTATAATAATATTTGTCTACTTTCTTTTGAAAAATTATTTTCTTACTGAAATTTTTACATTAACTACATTTTAACTCACAAAATTTAATATTTTTTGTAGTAGTTGCAAATGGTTGTCTATTTAGTGTCCCCTTTATTGACCTCAATTCCTGTGGTTATTAACATGCATTTATGAAAATCATAATACTTTTATGCACGGAGTGGTACTGGTTAAATAAGTGAGCAGGTAGTAAAGAGGCAGGACTGTTTCAGTCATGCCACAGGGACAAGCAAGTTCTGGGAAAGGGTCCTGTCCTCTGGGCTGTCTTGCATTTACTAACCTGCATTACATGATATATTTTCTCTTTTATTTTTCTTTTCTGAAAGGTTTTGATCATCTTTGTCTTAATATTAATTCTTAAATAGGGATCTAGGATTTCTTTAATATAATTTAATCATTGCTATGTGGTTTATAACTATATCTATAGGTTGGCTCTATTTGTATTTATAGTATGTGCATTATTTTTAACTCATTAAATAAAATTAGTTTTAAAATGACATCAGTAGTTTTAAAATCACATTTTAACACTAATAACTAATTTATGTGTTTTATTGAAAGTCATGCATTCTCAAATGATGAGTTGAAATTACCTAAATAAAAATACACCTTATATTCCATGAAAACGTTTTGTATAAAGGTAAACTTTAAAAAAAGTCATTTACAATGAATACAATACATAGAAAAATGTAGTAGAAAATATATAGCATTTTAAAAAATAGGCAAAATAAATAAACATTATTTTTTAAATAACAATTCCTGGTACTGCCTGAAACATGGGACCAAGCATAAGCCTGAATGGTCGAGGCAATCTGGTGTAAAAAAAAAAATGCATTCATTTTCGCTTCCCATTTTTGCATTGATGACAATCCTTATTTTTATGGCATTTCGAGTCACCTTTAAAACCTAAATTGTCTGGGTAATGATGCATTAATATTAACCGTTATGAGTTATGCGTTATTGGGTTTTCAGCAATTTATTATCTACAAGATTTTTTTTTTTTTTTTTAAATTATAGGTGCTCCGACTGCCAAGGTCGGCACTATATCAGGACCTTGGAAGAGTAAGGGCGAATCAGAAAAATTGACTCTTTTTTATTGTATTTTCTGATTCAGAAAGGTTTATGTGACATGAGGCTTCACCTTGTTTCTCTGGTTCCCCTTCAGTTCTCTCACAGTTTCAAGTCAATGTGAATAGCACCATCATCTATGAAAAATTCAACGTCCTATTTCATGGGCAAATCCTGGGTCTGAAACGTCCCTCCTTGCATTTTTTTACCCAAAGATAACTCGTAAAAGTTATAATTAAAACATTGAATTTCAATTGCATACTTTTTCAAATAGATTTTTGAATCAGCATTCCATAGAGTAAACAATCACCTTTGCTATTCTTAAGCACTTCTAGAACTTTGACTTTGATTTCCCAACATCCGGAATTTTAGATTCGCCCTAGCTCTTCCTAGGTCCTGATATGATCTACAAGATTTATGATAATGGATTCCCGAAGTTGTTTAATTTCTTCCCAAGCATACTTCTCCTAAAAAATAAAATTTCCTTAGTTAACATTGTTTGCATAATATAAAATACTCCTTTTTGTATCATCTGATGGCTTTTCTCAACATTAAATTGTAACTCAGGAGTTAATCTAGACAATTTTAAAGCCCTGCAATTATTAAAAGGCGCAAACCCAAACAAAATCTCAAACTAATTGAAATATTTTCACTGAAGAAGAAAAACAGTAAATATTTATTTAACTGTAAATGCTAGGTAATGACAAAAATAGGTAAGACCACATTCCTTCACTGCACAGGGCGTATGCTAACAGTTAGATAATTTCCTTATGGTGGGGGGCCAGCCAACTCTGCAGTACATAGCCGACCGGTACTAATTGTGCAAAAATGGTACGCGGTAGGGAAAAAAAACAATTACAGTTTTGGAATCAACGCATCGAATTTAGTAAAGTAGACCTATTTTCAAGGAAACCCCAGAATCATGCATATCGGTGTATTCGATGGTACCCAATAAATAAATAATGCATTCTTTTATTTTAATAATTTTGATTTATTAAAAACTCAAAATTGGTAGAAAAAAACCTTCCTCAAAACACTAGGGAGGCCCTGTGAGCCCGACCCAGGTATCTCTTGCTCCATTGTCACAAAAAGTTAATTCATCCGACATTTACTTGTGAAAGAAATAGCTAAGACTTCCCCCAGTCCTCCCTTGATAGCCAAGGTCTAACTGCTAGAAAAGTTAGCCATTGGAAAACAATCAGCCCTTTAAGGCCTAGTATTCTAATTCAAGTCTACTTTTTGTAAATTATGAATAACAGCTACATGATGTACAATGAGGCTCTGAAGAGGCATCTTACACAACCTATTCTGGACAGACCCCATCCAGAGAACATTAATTCACCACAATAATGTTAAACCTATACATTTGTAGAAGATGAAAAAAAAAAAGAGTCTACAGCCCATCCCTCTCATTACATATATTGTCAAGGGCAGTACCTATTAATATTCATGACATTATATCATAATCAAATGTTTGGTAATAGAAATGATAAAAAATTTATCAGAACCTGAGTTTAAAAATATGAAACAATATTATGGTAACTCTGTTTATGCTACTTATTATTCTTTTGTTGTTTTTTTAATTCATTTTCCCCCTATAAATGTTCTCGCTTAGACACACAAAAAGTTAATTATCATTAGCTGGCGTCGAAAAAACATTATTCTTATCTTTTTTTTTTACTTTTCTTAAACCACTGTATAACACACAGGACAATATAAGCCATCAGTGACTTAATTTTCAAAGCTTAGTTTAGATTAAGCCACTCAATCAAGTGTAAAATAGAAGGAAGGATCTGGCCTTAAATCTCAGACTAGTGAGTTAATTTTTCTAAAAAATAAAGGAAAAATTAGAAAAGGTTATTATTAACTTCGTTTTTCCCCATTTTTTTTTTTTTTTTTTTTTAATAATTATTAAGAACTTGTATTGTTTTTCTCTCTCTCTCTCTCTCTCTCTCTCTCTCTCTCTCTCTTTTTTAAATCATTATGTTTTGGCACACATCAATGGTCTGGGTTGATCATAATAGTTGAAGATGGAAAAAAAAAAGAGTCTACAGTCCATCCCTCTCATTGCATATATTGTCAAGGGCAGTACCTATTAATATTCATGACATTATATCATAATCAAATGTTTGGTAATAGAAATGATAAAAAATATATCAGAGCGTGAGTTTAAAAATATGAAACAATATTATGGCAATTCTTATCAGTTCTTCATCTTTTCATAGCCCTAATGAAAGCTTGATAATCAAGACGAAACGTTTGAATTTTGTAACAAAAAAGTGTTTTAAACTATTAAGACCTACCTTGGGATTACCTATGTTGGTTATCCCCACTATCAATAATACACTCTTTCAAATACATTCTTTCCAACTTAATTTCTGGCAATGCTCTAAAACTGTGCAACACAAAGAAACTTGCTAATAGAATCTTCCTTCTCATTTGTAATTGATATTTATACTGGTAAACTTATTTTACTGTTAAACAAATTTGAAACACAAAGGAAAAGAAACTGATAACACTGATAAACATGTAAATAATAATTATCTGCCATTATAATAAAAACATGATCCCCCCCCCCGTGTTTTTTTTTTTGTAGATTCGTGTTCAGGGGGGAAAAAAGATAAGAATAATAATAATGTTTTATTGACTCCAGCTAATGATCATTGACTTTTCGTGTCTCTATGTTGCCTTAAGCTAGAATATTTATAGAAAAAAAATGAATGAAAAAACTTATACTAAAATAAAAGAAAAGAGCCAACGGCCATAGCCACGTTGAATACACCGGTTCTCGTAGATCACCGAAGTTAAGCAACGTCGGGCGTGGTCAGTACCTGAATGGGTGACCGACCACGTGCTGTTGGCATTAGAAAAGGGTGGCAACCTGTAGATAGCCCGGCGCTAATAGCCACCCAGTTGATGCGCCGTAAAAAAAAAAAAAAAAAAAAAAAAAAAAAAAAAAAAAAAAAAAAAAAAAAAGTAGCAGACTGATTTACCATAATATTGTTTCATATTTTTAAACTCACGCTCTGATATATTTTTTATCATTTCTATTACCAAACATTTGATTATGATATAATGTCATGAATATTAATAGGTACTGCCCTTGACAATATATGCAATGAGAGGGATGGACTGTAGACTCTTTTTTTTTCATCTTCAACTATTATGATCAACCCAGACTATTGATGCGTGCCAAAACATAATGATTTAAAAAAGAAAGAGAGAGAGAAAAACAATACAAGTTCTTAATAATTATTAAAAAAAAAAAATAATAATAACCTTTTCTAATTTTTCCTTTATTTTTTAGAAAAATTAACTCACTAGGCTGAGATTTAAGGCCAGATCCTTCCTTCTATTTTACATTTGATTGAGTGGCTTAATCAAGGCTTGGTCCTGCATGTTATACAGTTGTTTAAGAAAAGAAAAAAAAAAGATAAGAATAATGTTTTTTCAACGCCAGCTAATGATAATTAACCTTTTGTGTGTCTAAGCAGAACATTTATAGGGGGAAAATGAATTAAAAAACAAAACTAAAGAATAATAAGTAACATAGACAGAGTTACCATAATATTGTTTCATATTTTTAAACTCATGTTCTGATAAACTTTTTATCATTTCTATTACCAAACCTTTGATTATGATAAAATGTCATGAATATTAATAGGGACTGCCCATGACAATATATGTAATGGGAGGGATGGTCTATAGACTCTTTTTGTCATCTTCTACAAATGTATAGGTTTTACATTATTGTGGTAAATTAATATTTTCTGGATGGGGTCTGTCCAGAATAAGTTGTGTGATTGAGATGCCTCTTCAGAGCCTCATTGTACATCATGTAACTTAAAGGGCTGATATAGAAGGGTGAAGGGTAGTATATTATCAGGAACTGGTATGGAAGAAATAATCCTATAAAATAAATAGCTGTGACAGGAGATCAATAGGAATGAAATAAGATTGTTGTCTCATGAAATGCGGAGTACTAGACTCCTGAAGTGAGTAGAATATTATTCACATGGTTGAGGACTATGCAGTTATTGTTTATTATTCTTCATTGTTAATGAGAAGAAATTGTTTAGGAGGAATATTAGTAGTTTGGTATTGTGTATTTCTTTTTTAGCGCGGTTCCTCCCTCCCCCAGAGGGAGGAACCCCGCTTATAGGGTTGATACAATGAAACAATCCGGAAGTGCCGACTAGAAAATTTCGCGTTTCAGAACCCCTAGAGACCGAAAATAACGGTGGTTCAAATTTGTATATATATATATATGTATATATATATATATATATATATGTATATATATATATATATATATATATATATATATATATATATATTTGTCTGTTCGCTCTCTAGATAGAAGACGAATGGTCCGATTTTGATGAAATTTGGTACAAAAATCCTTCGTCCAATTTGAAAGGTCAAGTTCGTTAACCAGCAAAATCCGCCTACTGGGAGATGGCGTTTGGGGCGAAATTCGCGCAAAAAAATCGTAACGCTTACGTTTTTGAGTTCATAAGCTTCTAAGTACTCGTTTTATATGATTCCTGGGCTAGGAAAACGAATGAAACCATTTTCAAGGCGATAGCTTTAACCGTTATCGAGAAAATTGGAAAAATATTTTTTGAATACCGTTTTTGGTTTGGGTACTTAGAATCACGGGACTCAGTTGAAACATTTTCTGCATGTTCTACTTTCATCAAAACTAATATGTTGAAATTTTGGTTACGTTTGGAGTTAAGGAAGGGTTAGAATAAAATATTTTATTAACAGACATAAAAAGTTTTAGTAACTTTGTTTACTTTCCTTAATATCTCGAAAAAGGTTGAGAATCTTGGTAAACGGAAGAATACCATTAGAAAGCTTATTAAATGCTCTAAAAAAAAGGTTCTAATGAAAGTTTTGATTAGGCGATGTCAATCGGAGAAATAAGAGCTTAAAACTTTAAAGTAATTGATTTCGCTTTTTCGAACTGTTCTTTTTGTCTGTTTTTTATTCCTTGTTATTTTTTAATTGCTTATTGTTGGATAATGTATTTGAAAATAAAACAGGTTAAGAAAAATAAGAAAAACAATTTAATGTTAGAGATATGGATTTCCAAGATATATAGCTTTTCAACTGCCTAGCGTCCTTCCTAGGGAGGGTTCTTTGTCTTTGATTTTGGTACTTAGAATTATGGGATACAGTTGAAACATTTTCTGCATGTTCGAGTTTCATCAACACTAATATGTTGAAATTTTTGTTACGTTTGGAGTTAAGGAAGGGATAGAATCAAATATTTTATTAACAGACATGAAAAGTTTTGGGAACTTTGTATACTTTCCTTAATATCTCGAAAAAGGTTGAGAATCTTGGTAAACGAAAGAATACCATTAGAAAGCTTACTAAGTGCTCTACAAAAAAGGTTCTAATGAATGTTTTGATTAGGCGATGTCAATCGGAGAAATAAGTGCTTAAAACTTTAAAGTAATTGATTTCCCTTATTCGAACTGTTCTTTTTGTCTTTGATTTTGGTACTTAGAATCATGGGATTCAGGTGAAACATTTTCTGCATGTTTGAATTTTATCAAAACTAATATGTTGAAAATTTGGTTACGTTTGGAGTAAAGTAATGATTAAAATAAAATATTTCATTTTTAGTCATGAAAAGTTTTGGGAACTTCGTATATTTTCATTAATATCACGTAAACGGTTCGGAATCTTGGCAAGCAAAAGATTACCCTTCGAAAGGTTACTAAATTCTCTACAAAAAATGTTTTGAAGACATTTGCGATGGGATGGTCATATTTGGAGAAATAAGTGCTTAAAACATAGGTAATTTCGTTCATTTGAACGAATCTTTTTGTGTGTTTCCTACAGTTTTTTTCACTGCTCGTTATTTTTGTGATTGCTTATAGTAGTCAAACGTATTATTCAATAAAACAGGATACGTATAAATAGAAACAATATTTTGTTTCAACGGCATCTTGGAATTCGAAGATGCCCTATGAATATCTAGATTACTGTACTGGTGTTGATTTCGTTCTTTAGAATTGTTTTTGGTATTTCCTATTTTCAGCAGTTTTTATCTATTTATTAATTTTTTTGTTTAAATTCATTGAACAAAATCATAGGAATTCCAAGGTGATGAGCTAGGAGGCGTAGGGTGGGGGGCATTTACCCTGTCACCAGGTAGCGGTGCCCAGTGTACCCTCGTCATCTGTAAGTCCCTTTCTAGAGTCATAAAGATAAGCCTCCAAACAACTTTAGGAATGTAGGATTTCTAATTTTTGCCAGTATCAGAACAGCCGCTCTTTAGAAACCACAGTGGTACTGACGTACCGGTCTATACTAGTTGCACTCCACACGGTGGTAGTACTTGGTGTATGCCACAGCGGATCGCTCATTATAACCTTATTTTATACGTATTAAATAGGTACCTAAAAAAATTTATTTGTGTATAAGAGTAGCGTTATTGGGATTAGAATAAAATATTTTATTAACAGACATGAAATGGTTCGGAATCTTCGTATATTGTCCTTTTTTTTATTTCTTTTATGGTGCATCGAAAATGAGCCATTAGCACCATTTTTTCCTTATGAGCTTATATAATACTTAGATTTAGCTAGCAACAATATTTTACACCGCAATTAAAGTGACTTGCTCTCCTTACAAATATAATATTTATATTATAATATAAACATAATACATAAATTTGTCTGAAAAAAAGTCCAACCCGCAGGAACTGCATCATCTTAGCACAGTTCCGTTCTTATCTCGAGTGCAATTAGTGAAGGAATATAGCAGCTATCGGTAGGTATTAGCACCATTTTTCCCCCTTAATATCTTCAAAACAGTGGGAAGTACGATATAACCATTCAAAACCTTACTAAATTCTCTACAAAAAAGATTCTGAAGAAAATTTCAATGGGGCAATGTCAGTCGGAGAAGTAAGTGCTTAAAATTACGAAAGTTTTAGTTTTGTTATTTTAAACGGGTTTTTGTCACTGTTTACCTCACTTTTGTTTTTTAAGTTTATTTAACGGTGGAATGAGTATTTCATTAAAGCTGAGAAAATAAGAATCATATTGGTAATAGAGTTTTCCTAGAGTGAGCGTCGCGATGACGGGAGAGTCCCATCCGCTTAGAAAACTGTCAGTTTCCATATGTGGCGCTTTAAGCTTCCTTCTTTTTGAGATTTTATTTTATATTTTTAACGAAAGATCAAAACCTACCGATAGCTGCTACTATTCCTTTACTAATCGCACTTCGGATAAGAACGGAACCGCGCTAAGATGATGCAGTTCCTGCGAATCAGACTTTTTTTTAATTGTTGGATGAGAGAGCTACATAGTCTACCTGATTCCTGGTGCCTGATTGTTTGTCTCTAGCGTAACTCAGTTGTTGTTTATTTATTTTTTAACGGTGCATCGACAAATCTGGGCCATTAGCGCCGGGTTGGAGTTATTATTGATATTTTTATTATTTATTAATTTTTTTTTATTTATTTGTGAGCACCCTGATCGAAGGCGATTTGCCTTACTATTGATATAATAAAGAGGTAAGGTTTTGGGAGTCTTGTGACCATTCTCCTCTGCTCTTCCTAAAAACTACACTGAGTAATTAAGGGATAACTAATATGATCATAAAAAAAAAAAAAATTCTAGTCGGCACTTCCGGATTGTGTCATGAGGTCAACCTTAAAGCGGGGTTCCTCCCTATGGAGGGAGGGAGGAAGGAACCGTGCTAAAACATTATACCCTCTAAATAGTGATAGTTGTCCTTACTTTTTACCAATATTTATCTTTATATTTTCTGTTTTATACTCATTGAATTATATCTCATTTTATTAGCGCGGTTCCTCCCTCCCCCATAGGGAGGAACCCCACTTATAAGGTTGATACAATGAAACAATCCGGAAGTGCCGACTAGAAAATTTCGCGTTTCAGAACCCATAGAGACCGAAAATAACGGTGGTTCAAATTTATATATATATATATATATATATATATATATATATTTTTTTGGATGGAACGGCATTTTTCTCCAGCGGTGGTACTCCTCCTCACTTCTTCCTGGAATATTTCGATGGATTCATCTCCATCTTCTTCAGCCAGGTACTTGTTTCTTCCTCGGTGGTAGCCAAGGGAATGACATTTTTCTCGATCTGGGCTCCTTTTATAAAAAAAAAAAAAAAAAAAAAAAAAAAAAAAAAAAAAAAAAAAAAAAAAGACGCAATACCATCAGCGCTACTAACGGACAGAATCCCAACTACACCAGGGAGCTTCAATACCATTCGTCCGCCGATACTGTGGCTAGAGGGGAGAAAAGGAGCCCAGATCGAGAAAAATGTCATTCCCTTGGCTACCACCGAGGAAGAAACAAGTACCTGGCTGAAGAAGATGGAGATGAATCCATCAAAATATTCCAGGAAGAAGTGAGGAGGAATACCACCGCTGGAGAAAAATGCCGTTCCATCCAAAAATACTATCCCAGCGACGAAAAATAACATCAAACATACATATATATATATATAAAAATCAGTCCCGTAACAGGCCACAAGGGCCCAGAGGGGCAGATACTGTAGAGGTATCTGATTCTTGACCATACGGCACACTAGGGAGATAGTGTGGTCAATACTATGCTCCGGCCGCCTGATTTTCCCCTTGGCTGCTTCGACTGCTAGAGTCATTAGCACCCAAGGTACCCATTATTAATTAAATTAATTAAAGGCTGGGTGAGCCTAGGGACGATCTGGGACCCCAAATCCAACCCTCGAACGGCAGCACTAGAAGAAAAAATCTTTAGTGCGCGCTCGGGTTTTGAACCTGGTCTTCCAGTTCATTAGTCGAGTGCTCTACCACTGAGCTAACCTCGCCCCCATATATATATATATATATATTTGTCTGTTCGCTCATTTCTGGCTTCCCTAATGGTCCGATTGTGATGAAATTTGGTACAAAAATCCGTCGTCCAATGTGAAAGGTCAAGTTCGTTAACCAGCAGAATCCGCCCACTGGAAGATGGCGTTTGGGGCGATATTCATGCAAAAAAAAATCGTAACGCTTACGTTTCTGAGTTCATAAGCTTGTAAGTACTCGTTTTATAGGCTTCTTGGGCTAAGAAAACGAATGAAACCATTTTCCAGGCAATAGCTTTAACCGTTTTCGAGAAAATTGGAAAAATAGTTTTTGAATACCGTTTTTGGTTTGGGTAATTAGAATCATGGGATTCAGTTCAAACATTTTCTGCATGTTCTACTTTCATTAAAACTAATATGTTGAAATTTTTGTTACGTTTGGAGTTTAGGAAGGGTTAGAATAAAATATTTTATTAACAGACATAAAAAGTTTTGGTAACTTTGTATACTCTCCTTAATATTTCGAAAAAGGTTGAGAATCTTGCGAAACATAAGATTACCATTAGAAAGCTTACTAAATGCTCTACAAAAATGGTTCTAATGAAAGTTTTGATTAGGCGATGTCAATCGGAGAAATAAGTGCTTAAACCTTTAAAGTAATTGATTTCGCTTATTTGAACTGTTCTTTTTGTCTTTCATTTTGATACTTAGAATTATGGGATACAGTTGAAACATTTTCTGCATGTTCGAGTTTCATCAACACTAATATGTTGAAATTTTTGTTACGTTTAGAGTAAAGGAAGGGTTAGAATAAAATATTTTATTAACAGACAAAAAGTTTTGGTAACTTTGTATACTTTCCTTAATATCTCGAAACAGGTTGAGAATCTTGGTAAACGGAAGCATACCATTAGAAAGCTTACTAAATGCTCGACAAAAAAGGTTCTGATGAAAGTTTTGATTAGGCGATGTCAATCGTAGAAATAAGTGCTTAAAACTTTAAAGTAATTGATTTCGCTTATTCGAACTGTTCTTTTTGTCCGTTTTTATTCCTTGTTATTTTTTAATTGCTTATAGTTGGATAATGTATTTGAAAATAAAACAGGTTAAGAAAAATAATTTAATGTTAGAGATATGGATTTCCAAGATATAGCTTTTCAACTGCCTAGCGTCCTTCCAAGGGAGGGTTGGCCGACCCATCCAGGTAAGATCGTAAATCAAGACCTTTCTAGAAATGTGGACCCAAAATAATAACAGTTTCTATTTTAATCGTTCTAAATAAATCTAGGGATATGAACAAAACTGCGCTAAGATGATGCAGTTCCTGCGAGACGGACTTTTTTTTTTTTTAAATTGAACTTAAATTAAATAACATTTTTCTAAGGAAGTTATTATTAGTACAGATGGCTTATTTGAAAGAGATAGAAGAAATATATGCATTTGAGGATGAAGGATTAATTCATTAATAAATATTTTCACATTGGCAGATGAATGTATTATTTTTCACATTTGATAAGAGCTGCAAACAGTGTCACACACTCATAGTTACTCACAGATTCTGAGTGATGGAATGCTCCCTAACCTAACCAACAACTACTTATGAGTGTATGGCACTGCTGTTCTTATGAAATGTGAAAAATATTATATTAATCTGTCTATGTCAAAATATTTATTAATGAATCACTATTCCAAATGCGCTTCAAATGCACATATTTCTTCTATTTATTAGCGGATCAGCAGAAAACATATTTTATTTGTCAGTAAACCAATTTTCCAACAAACCCTAAGTGTATACCTTCATCTGTTAGATGCCCAAACGTTGAATTTCCTGTTTCAAATCTCAGCGATGATGACGAATCAAATCTCAATGATAGTTTTACAACTCATTGATGAAAAGAAGGTGTTTATACAATATTGTAACAAGCAAAAGCTGTGAACCACAACATGAAGACCATTTGTGGGTATAGTATCGTTTATTTGTCTTTGAAAAACAGAGGTATTTGTGTTGGATGGAATTTAGAGAGCTTCACATTTTGATTTAGGTTCGTATATTATTGCTATTGGTCAATAACATGCTATTGACTTCTCTAGTTCATACTGATTTAGAAGGTAAGTCACTTTTCTCCAGATTTTAATACAGCTAGATCTATTAAAGTTCTACTAAAAAAAATCTTAATTTACTTAAGCTAAGTCTTCTTAGACATTTTCTTATTGTTTTAGTAAGCATTAGTATACGTATCAATTAACATAAGAAATCATTTTATAATTTAAGTTTTGTTATAATAATTTCTTGGCTAAAATTATAATTCTTCTCTATGTATTAGAGGGTGAACACCTAAATAATTATATATATATATATATATATATATATATATATATATATATATATATATATATAATTTATTCTTGCTATTGACCCAAAATATTTCTTAATATTTTAGTCCTTTCGAGGTTTTGGTAGCAGTAGTCCTTTATATTGCACCACTTTATTTATTATGAATACCCTGCATGTTTCGTGCCTTTATTTTTTTTGCACCTCATCAGGGGCACTTCTTGTAAAGATGTCCTCTCGTCCCATATACCCTCTACAGATAAAGCAAAAGAAAAAAAAGGCATGAAACATGTAGGGCATACATAATAAATAGTCTTTATATATATATATATATATATATATATATATATATATATATATATATATATATATCCAGTAAAAATTGATTATAACGGCATCGCTTAGAGCAACGAACCGGTTTTAACGTAGAAAATCCACGCCTTAGTTTGGCCTGGCATATAAATGCATTGTGAAAATATTGTTTAGAACGTCAGCGGATATAACAGCAAAATTTGGGGAATGTTCAGGCACCAAGATCGGTATGAGCGGCGGGTGTTTTTTTTTTTTTTTTTACGCCGCATCAACAAATCTTGGCTATTGGCGCTGAGCGGCGGGTGTTGTTCCCACTTCTGAGGTCCGGTCTCTCACACCTCCGACCTAGGACTCTTAGTTTAAGTTAGTGGAACTTAGTTTAATTCCCGGAATAAAAGAGATGTTCAGAGAATAGAAGGGATGTTATTAGTGTAATACATAAATGTAATGTCGAAACGGGGGTCCTTAAGTATTTAAGAAAAGGCGAATATTATTTGATTATTGTCTTTCGAATTCTAAGTTTCTCATTACAAAACACTTTGCGCTAACCAGGAGAAAATAAGAAGCAGCTTTGAAAACGACTCATTTCCTAGAAAAAGGATTAGAAGTTCTAAGCATTGTGATTTAGATGAATCATTGCTGAAGTGGTTAAAATTCAACAAATTCTCAGTGTACCTATTAATTGTCACATTTTACTTGGAAAGGCTCAAGAGTTTTCAGGCCTATTAAAAAATGATTTGATATTCGACAAATCTTGCCTCCAGTTTTTTCCAGTAAACGCCATGATATTCTTTTCATTAAAATCTATGCCGAGACTTCCTGTGTTCCTCCATCAGTTCTAAATTTGAGAAGGTTATATAGACGAAGTAATTTTCAATTACAATGAACCAGGCCTGTTATGTCGGTTGGCCCTTGATTAAACATTTATATTTGCTGGCGAAAAATTTCCAAGTGGGAAGCATTCTAAAGAAAGAGTAACTTTGTTAGTTGCTGCTAATATGACAGGGACAAACAAGAAAAACGTATTGTAAACGGCAAATTAAAAATCCTCGCTGGTGTAAAAATATTCCTCTGCAATATGTGAGTTACCGAAAATATTGGATGCCTTCTAAATTGTATGAAGAAATTTTGCAGTGGGAGGAAGAGCTGAAGAAAACTTTAAAAAAAAAAATAAATAAATAAAAATTTATCCTTTAGCTTGGGATAGAGTGGACAACAAGACAATTGCTAATTGCTTTCATCATAGTGGGTTTTATCTTAGCGAACTTAGAAACAAAAAATGTAACATCTTATTTTGAATCCTTTTCTTAAGTTTCTTTATTTTAATAATTGTACTTCATTTTACTTTCCGATATCTTTCATTTCAATTGAAATACCAACTAACAAAAATTTATTTTGACAAAATTACCCGATCTAAAGTTGGAGATTTGTTGATAATAACAATTTTCCCCGGAAGTTGTTGATAAGCAGTTGTTACGTCCATCAGTCCCTGCTGGGACGTTATAGGTGATTTCTACTGTATATATATATATATATATATATATATATATATATATATATTTATATATGTAGGGGAAGGTATTGTACCTTTGACCACCGAGGCTGTAGCAACATTTTATAAATTTTGGTGTAATTACTGTTTAGCTCCTTCACTAGAGGGCTTGTGTAACCTACTTTGGATTATTTTAAGTCAAAGAGGATTCTTGCAAAAAATACTTATCCATTTCTATCATAAAAATGTAAGTAATTTAGTGATGACGTTTTGCCTCATAATATTTTTTGTTATATCTTTTTAGATGAAAATCATTTGACAACGTAGCTATTACAATTAGAAATATGGTGTAGCTTCTGAAGTTGATTTATCTTAACCCTAAAATTTTTAGCATGCTTTTTAATTTACTCTACCAGGGTGTTGTACCTCTGACCACGACTAGTTGTTGTTCCTTTGACCAGGTCAAAGGTACAACAGACCTGAGTAATTGTTTCATAATTCAATTTTTATGTTCTTCTGCTACAAATTTTAAAAAAATAATTAATATTGGTTGCTTCAATTGTTCATCGAATTTGAAAAATAATAAATGAAATAAGTTCAAACTGACTTAATCAATCGTCAGTGTAGCAGTTCAAACCTATCGCCCCTTATCGTTACAGCTGAAGTTTTAAGGCCTCATCGAAAAGCGCAGGCAAGGAAAATGTCAAATAGGGGCCAGCCTAAAGGGAAACCTCGTATCTTGACAGATATTCCTGAAAAGCTAATTATTGAAGGTGAAAAAAAAAAAAAAAAACGAAAGCACCACACTAAACGTAAGACACTACATACAAATAAACCCCTTCCTAAAAAAAGTGGTAAATAAAAAGAAAATTATTCTAATGACAGTTCAGATTCTGATACTGACACCGAAATTTCTTCAGGAGAAAGTGACAATCTGGCTGATAAATTTCGTGAGTTAAGTCGATGACCCGCAACAATTTGAAAAATATGACTCGGAAAAAGTAAATTTTATACTTGTTAAAAATAAAAGTAAAAAGACTATTACATATTTAGTCGCAGAGATCTGTGGTATTAAATGTCCAATGTTTAAGATCCAATATTTGAAGAAACAAACTTTACGTGACAAGTTTTAGAGAGAAGATGAAAATTTGTATGATATTGATGTTGAAGACATTGTAGCTAAACTTCCATACCCTACTATTGCTTGTGGATCTGCTTGACACTTCAAACGTTTATCGATTGGACTGGATTTTACAGAATATAAACCATAACATAATGTCAATAATAGCTTTTTTTATTATGCTTACATCCTTGTCCTGCATATATTAAACTTACAATTAATTACAATATTACTGAATACAATTTTTTGTCTTCATTGATGTGTTGTTTTTACGTGGTCAGAGGTACAACACCCCATGGTCAAAGGTACGACTACATGTTGTACCTTTGACCACTGTACGATTATTTTTTTCAAAAATTAATAAAAAATATTAAATGTAAAGCTAGAACCTTGAAAAAATTAAATATGATAAGCAATAGAATACTAATTTCAATGAAATAAAAAAAAATTAATTTAGCTTTAATATTCAAGCTAAAAAAAAATCAATTTTGCAAAGTGGTCAAAGGTACAACCCCTTCCCCTATATATATATATATATACGGGCACTACAGTCCGTAAAGGATGTTGGCCTCAGCCAACAGCTTATTCCAGGCAGCTCTTATCTTTTGCAACACGCCTCCCCGAACAGACATATTTTTCCAGCAGCGGGCTTTAATGTCTGGCACTACATTGCACTCAGCTGAAATTATACTGCCCAAATACCTGAACTGACTGCAGATTTCGAAAATAACTCCTTCAAAATTCTTCAGTCTCTTGTTAGCCGTGCTTTGTTGCTTTTGGTGTGCTTATGTACAGTCTTGCTTTCATTGATTTTAAGTCCGAATTGTCCCTTTCCGAAAGGATATAATTATGAACAGTTGCCATTCATTAATTGTCTGCTGTATTTTTTTTTTTTTTTTTTTTTACGGCACATCGACAAATCGTGGCCATTAGCGCCGACGTCCAGGGTGCAGTCAGGAATTTTCTCAGTGAGCCCTGAGATGAGAAAATTCCTGTTGCCAGTGGGGATCGAACCCACCATCTCCCGCTTATGAATCTAGCACACTAGCCACTAGATCACGGGAGACCCCTGTCTGCTGTAATCTTAGGAAAATCTTAGCCTCCTAAAGTCCCTTATCCTTCCTTGAGGAAAATTAAATATAAAAATAAAAGTCATTTTAATCCATGGGAAGAATATTTTTGTGTCATCTGTCCCATGTCTTATGAGTTATGAATTACTTCATGAGAAGTTTATTTTTTTTTTTTTAATCTGTTCCAAAAATTATATCAAAATACACCAGTGAGAATCATTATTTTCAATAATATTTGGAGAAAATGAGGTTATAATTATTATCATTCAATTACTGAAATTCTCCTACTTCTTCATTGAAATTATTTCAATGCTGTGATTTCAAATTTTACTTGTGACAATTGATACCAATTGCAGGAGGTAACCACTGGTAAAACTATATCAACCATGAATCTCTTTAGATCAGATGTTGATTACATTTTCTAGCTAACTATGTCTACCAAATCCCTTTGTTTATAAATAATAATTTTTGTGAATTAACTGTATTTTAAGTTATACTTTAGTGAATATTATTCTAAATTTTAGCCAATAAAAATGATTTGTTCATTTAAATTGATTACTAGTATTAGGCTTAGTTCTTTATGGTTTAAAATCTTTTTGTTTACTGATTAGTTTAGAATCAAATATTAATTTTTCAACAACCTCCACAGAGTGACCTTTTTCTGCAGGAAAATGATTTTAAGGTAAGTGCAATGCACAAGGAACGAAATCCTTTGCACTAAATAAAATGTTAATCAGCAGAGGTTGCTGATTTTTATTTCAATCTTCGATAATGTCGACCCTCTTCCAGCCATTAATTTTTCTAAATAGATTCTGCTTGTACTAAGATGTAGGATTGATATGAACTTTATAATCTATGCTGGATTTTTAGATTTGTGCAATCATCTTTAGAAGATTGATTCCTGAAATAGTGATATAACATTAATTCTTATGAACATAGGTTCTTATAAACGTATTAAATATATGGTTAATTGTTACTTTTCATATTAAATTGTCCTACAAAGACCTCTCAGACACTCTAAATTGATTTTAACTTAAGATATATACAATCCTCAGACCTTGATGCCCACGTTTTTCTCTTTTAAATGATTGGATTCAAAGACCCCAGATGTCCTATCTGTGTTTGGCATGGTGCCTGGAAATTTAAAGTTTGTGACTTATTATTAAAGTAAGAAAAATTTTTTCTTTCTTTTAGTGATTTTTTATTTTGTGTAGAATATGTCAAATACAGTGCTGTCGTCTAAAGTGTGAGACAACCTGGATGGGAATTAATAATCCTTATTGAAATCTTGATAGCCTCATTTGACACCTGAAGATGGCAGTATTGTATGTCAAAAATATTTTTTCAATATCTTGGCTTGGTAGAAAGAAACATTTTCTCTTTATCTGCACAGATTTCCTTATTTTACTGCCTTGTATGAATTTATTTTTGAAAATTCCACATAAATAGCTTCATCATGGATTTCAAACAGTGTTGTAACAGATTAACCTTTAACTGTGTACCCTGTAATACCGAAGTTTTTGTTGTTTAGATTCAACATTAAGGCTATTAAGTTGACAGCATTGCCCAATGATGGTTTGAGTTGAGTTGTTTATTTATTAACTACCCACTTTTTTGCTTTAGCAGAGACGTGCAACTTTTTAATTTATCCATTGTAATTTCATAAAAAGTATTGCACCCTTCATTCTTATTGATGAAATTACAAGAACATAAATTAGAGCAAATTAGTACTTACAATAAAATTGTGTTTTATTGAAATACCTCATTATAACAAAAGGAGATCAAGGGGCTTTTATAATACTTATTCACTTCTAGCCCTATAACTATTGTATATTGAAAATTAGACAAAATTTTAATTATTTCTGTACATGATAATATATATTTGTTTCAGGTCTGTGGATGGAAAAGAAAAGAAAAATAAGAAAAAAGGGCTGTTTTGAGAAAATTATGAAGAATACATGTGCCAATATTTCTTATTTTTTCAAGGTCAATCATATTTATTATTTTTGTTTAATACTAGTCTTAAAATGCGATATGTACTTGTGTTTAAAATAAAAATAGAAAAGTATATGTGTGTGTATAATATATATATATATATATATATATATATATATATATATATATATATATATATATATATATATATATATATGTATGTATACACAAAACTACCTACAAAAATGAGGAAGTATAATATAATCCTTAAATTAAAGTTATTTCTGTGTTGAAAATGCAGTGGAGATGTTTTAAATAATGTACACTATAGCAAAACCTCATCTATAACACCTCTATTTAAATATTTGTGTTGTTTTCTCTGCCCTGGGAGATTTACTTATTGTCTGTTTTGTTTCTTCGTGAATTAAATTATTATTTTTTTCAATGAATTCATATTAAGATCTGATCATTTAATCTTTTTCACTTTTTAACCTGCTTTGAAAACCTAAATATTTGGTTTCCTTTGTCTAATGTAAATTTTGTGTTTGTATTTTTTATTTTTTGATTGTTTTGTTTGAAAATATAATTATATATAAATATGTTTATATTATTTATTTATTGACTTTATGCTGCATTACTAATGCTTTTGGTAATGAATACTTTATTTCTGTTGAATATTTGTTTTCATGTGACAAATATAGAAATACAAAATCATATTAGATATATCTTTATTGCTAATACAGTTACAAGTTGGCATTTCTAATATACACAAGTTCATACCAAAGATCTCATTTACCTGTATAAATTGTATATGTGTAAAAAAAAAAAAAAAAAAAAAAAGAAGGAAGGGAAGAAAAGAATAAAAAAATGGATTTATCAGGTTTGAGTCTGATATCCGAATTCCTATGTTTTACCAAAGTATAAAGCGTGCTGAATATAACTGATCAACATTAGTAGTTTGTGTTTGTATAGTATAAGTTAAGATAATATTCCTTAATTCTGTCAGTGTAAATTGTTCATTTTTTGTGTATAACCCAAAATGCTGTTATTTTTGTATTCTATTATGGCATTATTGTACAGTTCATATTTAAGGAAGAGGTTTTGCAACAGGAAAAGTATTTTTAACGAAATTTGTGTTATAAATTACAATAGTTTCAGCATGATTGCATATTTTAATTTAAGACTTATTCCCATATACATTTTATAGCTGTATGTAATACTGTTACTTTTGAAACTTTCTTGAAATTAAAATTAATATAGAGTTAAATATAATTTTAAAGACTTCTTGAGTTAAAAGTATCATATTCTCCAAAAATATTCCATGATTAAATTTCTATTGTTTTAAATAAGTGATAAAAGTATTTTTTCTTTATAGTTTTGTACTTTTTTTATGTTTATAAAATATAATTATAATCCTGGATATTAATGTTGTACATTTTTGTTTATATGTATTTCTGTGTGAAAATTATATTCCTGGAAGTTAATGTGTTTTTTTATTTTTTTTACTCACGTTTTACTATTTATGGGATTTTGAGATTATTTTACTTTAGGTAATAAAACATTCCTTGGGTTAGTTATTAGTTTTTAAAAATAAACTCCACAAACTTAAATTATGCCATTTCAGTTTATTAGCTAGACTCTTCTGTGCTCTATTTATCAAATAAATTAAACATGCTTTCTTTATCATTCTAATAAAATATTTATTCTATACAAAATTGTTAGTCAAAACCAATATAAACTACTACCCAACATTCTCAAGAGCATAAATAGAACATCCATTTTTCAGACTGAATAAGTTTAATTGATGTAAAACTTTGTCTTGGTCACTTTGAATATAATAGTAAATGCCATTACATTAAATCACAAACTTGGACTATTTTCTTAATGTTAATAAATCCCTTCGCTAGTTTCATGTATCCACTAAATCTACTCAGTTCCATTTAGTCTGCAGCTCATCTAACCTTAGATATCCCTCCTAGTGTTATTTATATCTTCATGTTACAATAATTGAATATATTTACGGTAAAATTTAATGATCCTAGCCTTCTTGGAATTTGTTGAAAGCACATCAGTCATATGAGAGACGAGTACCGTAACCGTTCCTACTTAGGATTCCTCAAATGCTGACAGGAATTGTATGGTCTTTAATGAAAGGTGGAATTTATATTTCTGACTGTTTACAATATTTAATATTGGAAGTATATAATATTTTTAAATTTTACTTCAAGAACAATCTAGAATTCTGAAACTTCAATGCTTTTGAATAAAACCAATTCATTGTCTTATTACTTGGTTATTTGTTTAAATAATAACTAAAATGAATAGAAGGTTGTAATTTTCTAGGATAACTAAATTATCTGTGAATTTATTCATCCAATTTAAAATTTAAACAAAATACTTTTATTTCAGTTATTATAGATTAATTTGTATATTCTATAACCCCTATTAGTATTTTCGCTTTTAATTTCAATAATGAGTCTTCATTTGACTTTCAGGGTCAATATAAAAAATTAATATAGCTGCTGGGCAGTAATTATTCATATTTTTTATTTTTCCATGAAAACATTCTGGCATTTACCACTTGGTTAACACAAAATTTATTTACTTTTACTCAAGCTGATTTCTTTGTTTTTTTTTTTATTATTTAAAGTTAATCATTTTAACTAACAGTTACATGGCAGTTTTAGTCAATACATTAACAGAATTTATTCCTCAGTAAAACAATAAGTGAAATTTAAATAAAGGAATATTCATTTTGAATTGTATTTGTTTATATATAAATGCAAAAAGTTGGACTTGACTAATGAAAATACTTTGTAATTTAAACTTATTAGGAAATCATTAAAATGGTAGTTTTTTTTTCTGTTCTTTACTTACATCATATTTTTACAACGATCTATCAGTTTCATTATTTTATTGTCTGGAGGACCACACTGCATTTACATAGGTTTTCAATTATTTTTACAATCGACTGTTTTAACATTACTGTAAATCTGCTGTCATCTTAATAATTTAAGACTTTTATATATCTGTATATATATTTCGTACGAAGCGATAAATCATATTTTAATTCTTATGTTGCTTCAACTTATTAATTTCCAAATTGTATTTAGTCATAAATAAATATATACAATTGTTTTTTAATAATTTCCCCCATTTATTTTTAAATCTTTATCTTATTTTTGTATGTTTTGTAAATATATTCAATATTGGTTGGCAGAATTTAATTTTCATCAACAATGTTTTCATTTGTGTAGAATAATTATTAAATACAGTTTAATTTTTTTATTATGCTTACATCCTTGTCCTGCATATATTAAACTTACAATTAATTACAATATTACTGAATACAATTTTTTTTCTTCACTGATGTGTTGTTTTTACGTGGTCAGAGGTACAACACCCCATGGTCAAAGGTACAACTACATGTTGTACCTTTGACCACTGTACGATTATTTTTTAAAAAATTAATAAAAAATATTTATTTTATATTATATATATCTTTATTTGTCAATTATACAATACATAATTCGTTTGTTTATGAATTAAAGTCATGATTTATCAATAGGGGAAAAAAGCCCTGAAAAAAATATTAAATGTAAAGCTAGAACCTTGAAAAAATTAAATATGATAAGCAATAGAATACTAATTTCAATGAAATAAAAAAAAATTAATTTAGCTTTAATATTCAAGCTAAAAAAAATTCAATTTTGCAAAGTGGTCAAAGGTACAACCCCTTCCCCTATATATATATATATATATATATATATATATATATATATATATATATATATATATATATATATACAGGCACTACAGTCCGTAAAGGATGTTGGCCTCAGCCAACAGCTTATTCCAGGCAGCTCTATCTTTTGCAACGCGCCTCCCCGAACAGACATCTTTTTCCAGCAGCGGGCTTTAATGTCTGGCACTACATTGCACTCAGCTGAAATTATACTGCCCAAATACCTGAACTGACTGCAGATTTCGAAAATAACTCCTTCAAAATTCTTCAGTCTCTTGTTAGCCGTGCTTTGTTGCTTTTGGTGTGCTTATGTACAGTCTTGCTTTCATTGATTTTAAGTCCGAATTGTCCCTTTCCGAAAGGATATAATTATGAACAGTTGCCATTCATTAATTGTCTGCTGTAATTTTTTTTTTTTACGGCACACTAGTGTCGATTAATCCGGCCATTAGCGCCAACATCCATGGTGCAGCGAGGAATTTTCTCAACAAGCCGTGAGATTAGAAAATTCCTGGTGCTGGTGGGACTCGAACCCACCATCTCCAGCATGAGAATCTATGGCGTTAGCCACTAGACCACGGGGAGACCCTTAATATAAATATCTAGTTATTTAATTTATTTTGAGTTTGAATTCATGAGTGAAATTTTCATCTGCTGACTCTTCTAGTAAACTTACTTTAAACATTCAAAAAAAAAAAAAAAAAATTGCCCGGTGGCCCAATATTTCATACCAAAAACATCAAATATGAAACTTGCCCATGAATTGTATTGTTTTTATGATAGTTTGTGGTAATAAAACCAATATTTTATTTTATTCATTTATCTACTAATTGTTTTTAAATAATATGACATTACTCAAAGTAATTGACTAACTGTAATACTGCAAGCGCACTTATACTTTCTATTTATATAACTGGCTGAGAGGGACTAATACTAACAAGTATCTGATTGACAACGATTAGAACAGTGCGGTAAAATGCTCCAGTCAACTGACTATCTACGTCCTAATTGGCAGGTCATAATTTTAGACTAAGTAAGTCGTATGTCATGGTAATCTGGTTTTATTTTATAGGTATACTACAAAAAGGTTTAACTGAATTTCTCAGAAATGTGCAGTTCATATTTAGTTGAGAAGAATTAGATGACTGAAGCATTATAAATTTTTATTTATAAAAAATAAAAACAGTTAGAGCACTCTTCTAAATATCTTCTCTGATTTGAGCCAAAATTTGCATATAATTGATCCTCCATCCTGATATATGGTTGAATTTAACAGCATAGAATAAATCAATCATATATAGTTTTAATCTTATTACATTAGAGTTTAACACCATGGACACAAGGAACCTTATGGATCTTTTGCTCCCCTTTAAAGCTCTTCTTTCCTTTGAAGGCAAAATAATTGCCCCACCAAAATATAGGCATCCAACAGCAGATAAAAGCTTTACACTTGCAGAAGATATATTTTCCAGTCTAGAAATGTGGAATTAGTTGAAATATGGCTACAAAGTAAATATATCAATCAAAACTAACTGGAATCATTAATTAAAAATGCAATTATTATTTTTGAAAACAATATAATTTTACCATTAGAACAATAACTCTTCAAAACAATAAATTAAATAACAAGAATACTGATCACAAGGGCTATGCTATTTCTTTAATACTTCAATTCTGCTGAACACATCGTAGGTGACTTCATCTGTAAAATAATTTCCAAAAATAAACAATAAATACTTGTGTTATTCACAAAAGTATGTTATTATTTTTTAGTTCTTTAACTTACTTTGTGAAAGAATTACATGGAACTAAGTTCTTTAGAGCAATGACAAATACTTTTCAGAATCTTAAAATAAATATCCTTTCTGTAGAAGACATGTAAGTGTTTTATATTAACAGAAATATATATTTATTTATTTTTTATATATGGCGCAGGTAAAAAGAATAGTATTACATTTTTATGTACTATTTTATTGAAAACAGGATATGGAACATGACGAAGCATGGCCAGATTCGATAAAAAAGAAGAGAACATTTATCCAGAAACAAATAAAACATTTTTTTTAATAATTCTGAAACCAAGAAAATTCATAAGGGAAGCACCATAAATAACCACATACTTAGTCAAAATAGGAGTAAAAACATTCAAGAAACCAGGAAAGTAAAAGAGAAATAGCACCCGGCAATAGCAAACAGGATTAAACTGGTCTGTAACGGGATTTGCAAAATAAGCTGGAAATATAATAACAAAATAGAAAAAAAAATCAGCAAAATTCAGGACCAAGTAAATAAAATTAATTCAAAATATAATGTATATAAGGTTAAATGTAAAGATTGTAACAAATGCTTCATAGGCGAATCATCACAAATACTAAAAAATAGAATTAAGCAACATGCCAAAAATTGACGAGAAATCAAATAAAACAGTTCTAACGGACCACGCATTTAAGAACAGACATACATTTGACTTAGACGACATAGCAACAGGGACAGAAACAACATTAAGTGAAAAATAAAGGGAAATATCCACATTATAAAAAAACAACAACTCAGTAAATAAGCAGACAGAAATTAAATTTTTAAATAAAATATTTTACAATAACATTAGAAGATAGTGAACAATCCATAGAAAACACAATAGTACAGACCTTTATAGAACTTATCGTAATAAGCTGATTACTAAGCCTCTCGACACAGGTGATTTGGCTAGCCTTAGTCGTAATATGGGTGGCGAGCTAACCACACATGGGGTATATACAATGTAACATTATTTTTATTATATTTTAACAATAGATTTAGGGTTAGGATTTAGTATAGGAAATGTAATGTGATTCTGTTTATAATATATTAATGACAAGGAATTATTGGATTTACGAAAATGAAAAACGTTTTATTAAAAATTTGTTAAAAAATTTTTAGGATGTAATGGCCCCTGAGGAGGCGGCATAAAGGACACGAAACATGTAAGGCGTGGCAACAATAAAATAGTACATAAAAAATGAAATACTATTCTTTTGACCTGCGCAATATATAAAAAATAAATAAATATACGTAAATAAAGGTCAGAAATACGTGGAAAATAATAAGAAATATATATATATATATATATATATATATATATATATATATATATATATATTCCACTTTTTCTTGTTTCTTTTTCTGGCAGGGGGTCGATAAAGTAGTACACTCTTGGTTCAAATTAACTACTTTATTTGGCTCGTTTCGCCCGACATGTTTCATGCCTTTTCGCACCTCATCAGGGGCTTTCCTTATCAGGAAGTCCTCTCGTCATGTTGTCTAGCTTGAGTCAGGCTAGACAAGATGACTATTTTTTTTTAAAACATCCATAACATTTACACTAGAGTAGTAACTGAAATGGTATAATTTGCATACAATTTTTATATTATTTTAAGTATATTACCTCTAAGTAAATAAAGACCATCAAGTAAAAAGGGTTTAACTGGGAAAGAGATCCCAGTAATCCCTGTCTCTACTCTCAATCGAATGAATTTATTTGTAGACTGTTCTTTGATATATACTTCATTGTTATCACAATTCACTGCATTGATAGCAAGTTTAAATCGTCTTCCATCGGCCTAAAAAAATTGAATAAGGAAACAGTGTTTTATATTTTAATAATTTAACAGAGTACAATAAATAGTAATAAAATAAATAGTGTTAATTAATAGTAATAGTGTTAATAGTATACATAGTAATAGTGTTAATTATTTAGCAAAGTACAGAAGCTATTAAGAGTGAATGAAAGGAAAACATTTCACTATGTACGTTTTTGCATTGTATCAAAGCAAATTTATTTTGTTTTATTTTAAAACAGAATAAAATCAACAATAATTATATAATTAAGCTTTTTTAATACATTATTCTAAAAAGTATAATTAGAATAAAATTTAATCATTTTTAGTTTTGAAAATTGTTAAATATTTAATGAATATTTTTCTCATTAAATTAAATTAGTTTTTTTATATATGTTCACTGAGTGTACAGACTTAGTAGGGAGACTGTACCTGATTTTTACAGCTTTATTGAATTAATTATATTAATCATGAGGAAATATTTGATGAAATGATTCAAAAGTCTAGTAGGAAATTTGTTTTGGACAACCAGGAAAAATAGATGAACTTCCAATTTTCGATCCCATAATTTCTATGAAAATAGGGAATTAACTCTTAATAAATGGATTTCTTTACTTTGTCAACTGATAAAGACTGTCTCGAATCTGACAGTCTGATCCAAGTTAATTCCTGTGGATGTCTAACAATTTATCTCCACAATGTCTGTCCTTCTTGTGAATCCATCCTCGGCTAAGCAGATCACAACCTCATACTAATCAAATCCAGTCCTCTTCCTAAATAAATCTGTAACATAGGTTTAGGCCTTATGGTGTCGATTTATTCTCAGAAGTTCTGATTTCTGACAGATGCCCACAACGTGGAAAATGTTTCAGGCTTGTTGCAGCCTCTGCAATGGAATCCTGAACTCCTGCCAGGATTCCTTTGAATTGGACTCGAGTTACAATTGAGCTTGATAGCCATGCTCCATTCGCTGCAAGACATTCCTATTTTTGCGAACATCCAGGAATCACTCTTTTATATTGAGAGAAGAGAATCATATTCTTTAAAACATGTATTTAAAGGACACATGGGTAATTTGTATTTCTGTTAGCCAACCATCTATATAGTTGAGAATAATCCATTTATTGCTAAAACTGTTTTATTTATTTCTAGTAATTAAAAAAAAAACTAATACAATGTTGTATTAAAGAAATTTTAGTACATGTTTAAGCAAATATTCTTAATACTTGAAAGATCAATAAAGAAAAACTACAAAAAAAAAAGAAAGAAAAAAAAACAGACATCAGTGCAATGATAATCAGTGAGATGGGTATAGAACTTGTGTAGCCTTGCTGTCTAGGCAGACAGATATTAGGTGAAGATGGAAAATTCTGGAACCACCTGCAATGGTCTCGAAGCTTAGTATAAAAGGGAGGGCAGAAAGATGAAAGCACTTCAGCCTTCTACCAGTTGTAATACAGGGAAAGAGTCTGTTAACTGTTGTCTTAATCACAGATTGTAACAGTTAATGCAGTTATTTACATTTCTAACCAGTGATTCTTATCTGAAATATTCTAAACTCATCGAATAAAGAAAACTTAAGGATAATAACCACAAGGCATTAATAGCCCAATCGTTGATACCCCGTTATACACACAATAAAAAAATAAATAATAGAAAAAAGTAATCACAATTTTCATAAGTGAATATTAATTTTGGAAGAGCTCTGTTCATTCATGAACTGATAGTGGTTGAATGTTTTGAAAATATTTGAAGACTAAAAAGCCTCCTTGCCAACATGGGCATATATAAGGGGGGCTGCAGCCCCCCGAAATTTTGATTTGATCGGTACAAATTTTATAAAACCCTTAAAAATAAATTAAATAAGATCATTTAGTTCATAAAATATATTCTATTTTGAGTGTAATAGCGTTTTAGTTGGCTAAAACTCTTCCAAGATCTAAATAGTTAGTATTCCATACACCGGGAATGGTTTCAGCCCCCCCCCCCCCAAATTTTACCAGCCCCCTCCGAAATTATTGCCCATGCTTGCCAATAAGTGTCTCAATAACTTTGTAAGAGAATTAATATTTAGTTAATTTTGGAAATGTTTCACTACTTCGGAAGAATTTTCTAAGTTGCATCTAATAGTATAATTATTATTAAGTTTAGTTCTAAATAGTAAATAAATAAAGATATTTCAATTATTTATAATAAGATATATTAATAATTTATAATTATTAAAAATTTATATATGTTTTAAAATTACTTTTGTTAATAATTATATATATATATATATATATATATAAATATATATATATATATACACACACATATGTGAAACTTAGCTGCAGAGTAAGTCCATAATAGAGAATTTCCGTAATTATACATACTACTGTTTGAACAGAAAGTCGACTTTGCCATCACTAACTGTACACCAAACCCACTTACTTAGCCAAGCTTTCATATATAAATCACATTTATCAATTCACAGTCTATATTTAAACATTCTGCCAGCTCAATGTATCATATTTTTTTTCCTGTAATGTGTTAACAATAGTTGACAAATTTATACTTTCTTCATTAGGATCAATTTGAATTTTGCAAATAATTATAATCACTCCATTTCTTATCCCTTACATTAAAAGTACTATGTAAGTTCTATTGCATTTTTTCTATTTCTTTGTTAAACTAAAGTGAATTAAATTTATTTTTCATATGAAGATTATATATGGGCTTGTCAAAAGATCCAATAGTTTTATAAATAATCTGAGTATTCATATTTACTGATTACTAGCAATACCTGTCACCAATTTACTCAACCAGAAACCACTTCATTTTCCAAATATGTTTTATTTATAAAAAAACATATTTGGAAATATTTAATAATAATATTTACAACAAGTCCGAGTCGCAGGAACTGTGTCATATAAGCGCGGTTCCGTTCATATTTCTAGTGGTATTAGTAAAGGAATAGTAGCAATTATTGGTGGAGTTTGATCGTTCCTGAAAGATATAAAATAAAATCTCAAAGAGAAAATAGATTTAAGGTCCCACAACAGGAAGCTGACAATATCTTGGCGACTTCCCCCACCTTCTCAACGTTCGCTCTTGGACACACTATAACAATGTTTCACATTTTCTTACCTTGTTTTAGTCAAATACTCGTTATACTGTTAAATACAATTAAAATGGGAAACAAGCAGTTATAACTTTAGGTAAACAAATACATAAACCCGTTCAAAAGAGTAAAACTAACAATTGCGAATTTTGAAGTCCTTATTTCTCCGATTGACATCGCCTAATCGAAAATTACATCAGGACAATTTTTGTGGGGAATTTAGTAAGCTTTTGAATGGTCACCTTCCACTTACCACGATTTCCTAACCGTTTTTGAGATATTTTAAAAAATATACAAAAATCCCAAAACTTTTCATGCCTGTTAATGAAATATTTTATTTCTAGTAGGTACTTCCTTAACTCAAAATGGAAACAAAATTTACTTATCATAGATTAGTTTAATATCAAATGGGGGGGGGGGGGTAGATGGGCGGGCTAAAGGGTTGCTGGAGCGGACGTGCGGATATGGTAGCCGTCCGACTTCTTTTGGGAGCTCTGCTAAGCTACAGTGCCCTATTCCACTGCTTAGCACCTCCTAGTATACCTGATTCCCGTCAACGCCTACTGCTTTTCCTCCCCGTGGTACCCCCTGGGCAACGTTCTTTTGGTGAACCCATAAGGACGGCGAAAAGCAGAGGCGGGGATCCGTGATGAGGCAGGGACACCTCCCCTGCTGAGTGGATCCTCTCCTTCGGGAGGAACTGTGCCGGTCTGCCGGCCTAGGTGGCAGCCCCACCAGCAGACTCGGTGACGAGCATTAGGGGTCTGAGTCACCAAAATATAGTCTCCCTACAACCAGCAATAACAATATAGCCGGATTGCTTATAATGGATAACTCAGAGGCAAAGCAGGCCCCTCTGGGAGACCTCGGCATGGAAACGGACCCCACAATTGTTTTTGGAAAACGAACCATTACCCCCACAAAGGGCGGTAAGGAAACGAGTGATATCCAGGTTCTTGGCATTGAATCGACTGGGTCGGCTCAGAGCCATGGACTGGTTAATGAAAGTGTTACGGGACAAATCTCTGGTTCTCGCTTTACTTTGGAGCCGTATTTAACGCCTTCAAGGTCACCTGAGAAAAAGAGGACTAAAAGAGGAAGGAAAAGGTTACTCAAAGTATTAAGTCTTAAAGAAGTCAAATTTTCAAAATTCGTCGTACTAAGCAGAACGGATGGACAAACATTTTCCAAAGTCTCCCCGTTTCTTATCAACAAATTAATATTACAAGAGTTCGGGACAGTCATTGGAATTAGTAAAATTCCTAACGGTTCCTTATTGATTGAGGCGTCTAGCAAGGTGCAAAGTGACAAATTAATTAAGACAGAATCCCTGGGTGAATTTAGTGTTAAAGCAGAACTGCATAAAACACTAAACTCATCCAAAGGTATGATAACCTGTTTTGATTTCGAGCATTGCACCGATGAAGAAATATTAGAAGGTTTGAAAGACCAGGGCGTCATCGGTGTTCGCAGATTTTTTCGGAAGAAAACATCTGTGAACGGAGCAGAAGATGTAGCACAATTTACTGGAAGCGTGATGCTCACTTTTGATCGACCTGAGATCCCTTCCAGTATCCAGGCTGCTTTCTATAAACTTAAAGTGAGACCATACGTTCCACCTCCATTGCGGTGCTATAAGTGTCAGAAGTTTGGACGTTCGGCAGTAAGATGTCGGTCAACCGTAGAGATTTGTGTCTGCGGTTATGCGGTACACAGCCCCAATCCCTGTCCGGCTGAACCCAAATGTCCAAATTGTGACGGACCTCATAACGCCCGCTCAAAAGACTGTCAAGAATACAAAATTGAATTAGAAATACAAAAATTACGTTCCGAAATTAAAGACATTACATTTAAACAAGCTCGTGTATTGGTCAACAGTGCGTCATATGCCTGGAGGGGAAGTTACTCCAGTGCTGTACAAAACGAGACACATGCTAGAAAATTGACTACCAAATCTGTCCCCAAATCTACCAGTAACCCTATTCCACTCCCCTCCAACCCTTATCCACCCCCTCCTACATCACTCCCAATCCCATCTCCTATACTCCCTCCTCCTCCTTTCCCCTCTAGTTCATCTGCTTTGGTGGATGAAGAAAAGCAATCGGGGAGACCAACTCCCCGTAAAACTGAGGAAAACGAAAGAGACACCCCGCTATCTCTTCCTTCAAGCCCCGGGGCTGAAGGCCCTGAGGACCAGGAGGATGATGGCGGTGGCGGGCCATATACAATTCAATGGCAAAAGAAAAAAAGGTTGGCACAAAGGAAAGAAGCGAAGGCCAAAGAATGTAATTACAGAGTCGGAAAAAAATTAAAATGATCCCAACATGCTATTTAATAATTTTCTACAATGGAATATCCGAGGTTTTGTCGAACATAGTGACAAATTACGCTTTCGTATGCAAACATATAAGCCATTGATTGTAGCTCTTCAGGAAACTAAATTTCCTGAAGGTACAGCCCGGCCATTGAGAGGTTACAAGTGTACCCATAAAGAACCTCGTGTTCTCCAAGGTGGACAGAGTCACGGTGGAGTGGCTCTGTACACAATGGAGAACCTAGGAGCACAGGAAGTACCTATAAACACTGATTTGCAGGCTGTCGCTGTGCGATTGGAGACCCCAATCTCCGCTACGCTGTGTTCGTTGTACCTCCCAGACGGCAGATGATACTGCATTGGAGATGTGAAGATCATGATAGAACAGTTGCCTCCTCCAGTAATAATTTTTGGAGATTTAAACACTCATCATGTGTCATGGGGCTCAAGGAGAACTTCACCTCAAGGACGCCTACTATATTCCTATATTCGATGATAGAGGAGTTGGACCTAGTTTTTCTAAATGATGGAAGGCCCACCCATTTCACTGAATCTTCAGGGAATCTGGACGCTATAGATTTAACAATCGCAAGTACTCCAGTGTTGAGGCACCTCTCGTGGACTGTTGTGGATGATCTTCACCGCTCTGATCATTTCCCTATATTGGTTAGCCAAGCTGGGAGATACAACGAATTCAGAAAACCTACGAAATGGAATATAAGTAAGGCAAATTGGGAAAAATTCCGAGAATTGTTTGTTTCCCCTTCCTTCAGTTATTCTGCGCATGAGGCACTTCAAATGTTATTGAAGTCTCTTACTGATGCAGCAGAAAAGGCGATCCCTCGCACCTCATCTCATACAAGAAAAATTCCGGTCCCTTGGTGGGATGAGGAGTGTAGGGCCGTTAACAGAAGCAAAAAGAGTGCGTTTAATCGCTTTAAACGATATCCTACTGAGGCAAACTTAATCGCCTTTAAAAAGGCAAGGGCATTAGAAAGACGAATGAAACTCAAGAAAAAGAGAGAGTCCTGGGCTTCTTACGTAAGTACGATAACTCGAGATGCGTCTCCGTCCGAAGTTTGGAGTAAAATAAGAGCAATTTCTGGAAGAACATCTAAAAGTCAAAATCCTATATTGCTAAATGCAGGCGCGTACGTTAGCGATCCGCAAGGTGTTGCTGACGTCTTCGCTGACTATTTTTGCTTTTTGTTTGGCCAATCAGCTTACTCGAAAGACTTCCAGGTCATCAAAGCAAACGAAGAAAAATTTACTCTAAATTTCGGACCAGTTGACGATGCCACAAATGACTACTCGTATAATACCTCTTTTACTATGCAAGAATTGGATAGGGCACTCCAGGCTTCTTCTCAGAAAACATCCCCAGGCTGTGATGGCTTACCGTATGAAATAATAACCAACCTACCAGATGCAGGGAAAGAATTCATACTTAAGTTGTACAACTTACTCTGGACCAATGGAGAATACCCTACTGCTTGGAAGGAATCTATCATCATCCCAATTCTGAAACCCGGTAAAGACCCCATGGATCCAGGAAGCTACAGGCCCATATCACTTCTCTGCTGTATGGGAAAGCTTCTGGAGGCCATGGTGAATTATCGGATCGTTCATGAATTGGAGAAAAATAATTTTTTATTGAAGTATCAAGCGAGATTTAGACAAGGATTTTCCACCCAGGACCAACTAGCATTATTAGAGCACCATATCCAAAATGCCTTTTACTCTCGTCAGCATGTTACTGCCATTTTTTTCGACATGAAACAGGCTTACGACAGGGCATGGAGATATGATATTCTCCGATGCCTCAGTGAGTGGGGGTTTAAAGGTAAATTGCCTTTATTCCTAAAGAGTTTCCTCGAAGAAAGGACTTTTAGAGTCCGAATTGGAGACACTTTATCATCCAAGAAGGTGCAGGTAACCGGAGTACCCCAAGGATCCATCCTAAGTGTAACCCTGTTTCTTGTCGCAATCAATGGCATCGCTGACAGTATAGAACCAGAGATTGGTCGATCACTTTATGCCGACGATCTGGCCCTTTTTCATACGCATACAGCCGAAGATTGTGAAGCCCATAAATTACAGAAAGCTATTAGTACAACAAATGCCATTGCAACTAAGCGAGGATTCACATTCTCTTCCGAAAAAACTGTTGCTATTCATTTCTGTAGACTTCGAAGGCCACACAACCCTCCAAAACTTACTTTGGGTGGTTGTGGGGTATCTTTCAAGGACAATCATAAATTTCTTGGCCTAATAATGGATGCACAGTTAAGGTGGAGACATCACATCAATTATGTTATAAAAAGGTGTGAATCTTCTCTCAATGTTCTAAAAATGCTTTCTAGATTGCACTGGGGAGCCGAAAAATATATTTTATTACGGATGTTTGATGCTCTAATTAGGTCAAGGATTGACTATGGGTGTGGCATATACGGATCAGCACGCAAGTCGTGGCTCCGCCAGCTGGACAGGCTGTACAATGCGGGGCTGCGAGTTGCGATTGGTGCGTTCCGCACGAGCCCATTGGACTCTATTTATGTAGAAGCAGGTCATATTCCGACAGAACACAGGAGAAACCAGATGATGCTAACTTATGTATCGTCTTTACGCACAAAGATCAACCACTTTCTCCGAGAAAGATTCGGCAACCAGCTGTTAGTCCATGGGCCAGCTGTTAGACCTCACACTGTCTCGTCTAAGTAAAAAGGATACCTCTCCTTCAGTTTACAAGTGTCTATTCCTGGAAAGAATGGAGAAATATGAACAGCAAATTAAGATCTTCACAGACGGTTCTAAGACGGAGGATGGAGCCGGGTGTGGCATATTTATAAACAGTGAAAAACAAATCTCGGCACCTCTTCATCGAAATACTAGTGCGTATCATGCGGAAATGTTAGCAATAAAATTAGCTCTTGAGCATTACGGTAGCCTCGAAAATGCAAATATTGTTCTGTGTACGGACTCATATAGTTCTCTTGCATCATTAAAGGATAAATTCCCCAGGGACCCGTTATTACTGGAAATCCATCAGCTAGTATGGGACATAGAGGAAAGGAAAAATAAAGTGACATTTCTGTGGATTCCAGGCCATTCTTACATTGAGGGGAACGAAAAAGCAGATTACCTAGCAAAGCTGGCTGCTCGCATGAGCCCCGTTTCGTCATCCCCACTACACATAAATGATTGCAAACGATTATTGAAAAATTTGGTGCAAGAAAAATGGCAAGATGAGTATAATAACAAAGAGCTTTTTTTGAAAAATATTCAGGCATCTGTAATGAACAAGAGCACTGCTGACAAAACCAACAGACGTGATGATGTTGTTTTGACACGACTTAGAATAGGCCACACCCGCCTGACCAGTGGGCATCATCTCGTGGGCCGACGCCGTCCTCAGTGTGAGCACTGCGATGGCCTACTGGATGTCCGGCACATTCTGGTGGACTGCCCGGCTCTCGAAGATGCTAGGAGACGGCATCGACTACCTAATAATCTTAGTGACCTGTTAGACAGAAGCGAAGAATCAGTGAAAACAGTAACTAATTTTCTTCGAGATATTAAACTGTATAGTCTTATATAACGAATAAAGGCATAAATATTTATTTTCATTTATAACAATGAGTAACTGTGTTATAAATCAGCATGTATAGAGTGTTTGCAATTATTGTGTGAATGTATTTATTGTGTGATTGTATTTATTGTATGAGTATAATTTTAATCTGAGTGTGTGTGATTTTATGTGATATATTAGTGTAAATAAGTATTTATTAATTCTAGGTTTAAGTTTAGGTTTAGATTTAGGTTTAGGTGTAAGGTTAGTTCCTATATATGTTTCAAATGGAACTACCTTCTGTATATAAGTAGATGTGTAAATATGTAAGTTTAGGTTTAGGTTTAGATTTAGGTTTAGGTGTAAGGTTAGTTCCTATATATGTTTCAAACGGAACAACGTTCTGTATATAACTACAAGTGTAAATATTTGTTTAGATTTAGTTCATAGGTTTTACTTTATTTCCGACATTTGTCTAAAACGGAACTAATAATAAAAAACACACATAGGTATATATTTTGTTAAAACATAATATGAAACAATTCTAATAGATTGAATTGGGTGTGTGCTAATGGCCTCGGCAGCAGATGCACAAAAAAAAAAAAAAAAAAAAAAAATATCAAACGTCTGGAACAAGTTCCAACTGAATTAAGCGTTTCTGAATACCCAAACTGAAAATTAGTTTGGAAAAGTAGGTGTTTTAATGTTTCTCGAAAACAGTTACAGATATCACTTTAAAAATGGTTTCTTTCGTTTTTCCTTGTTAAGAAACCTATAAAACGATTTTGTTCGTGTGAAATTCACTCCAAAAAGCATCTTCCGTTGGACGGATTCTGCTGGTTAACAAACTTGACCTTTCAAATTAGACAAAAGATTTTTGTACCAAATTTCATCAAAATCGGACCATTTGTCTGGCACCTAGAGAACAGACAAATATATACAGGGTGGTCCCGAAGGAAATTGCCATACTTATGTGGTGTGTACTCCGACTACAGTGTAGTTGAATGCCAGGAAGGGGAAATTTTTACTTGCATTATTTACCTAGATACAGGCATTTCCGTCTTTTTTGTCTAAACGCTAGTTTTTGACCATATTTGTGTTATTTGTCGTTCTCACCATAGGAAAAATTTAATTCTGATGACGTTTTCAAAAACTCCATCAAACTTCCTTGAAGATGTCAATGAAATTTTTGCACAAGGTACATTAGATCTTATAGGAATAATGCTGATTTTGAAAATGTCATCAGAATTAAACTTAAACTTTCCATATGGCGCAAACGACAAATAACACAAAAATGGTCAAAAACTGGTGTTTAGACAAAAAAAAAAAAGAAAAAAAAAAAAAAAAAAAAAAAAAAAAAAAAAAAAAAAAAATTCCTATATCTAGGGAAATAATGCAAGTAAAAATTTCTCCTTGGTGGCATTCAACTACACTTTAGCCAGAGTAGACATGCCTCAAGTATGGCGATTTCCATCGGGACCACCCTATATATATATATATATATATATATATATATATATATATATATATATATATATTGTGATGTTTTGGTTTGGGAAGAAAAAGAAAAATGGATATATTTTTAAGTTATTATAGGAAAAGTTTATTTAGAAAAGTTTATATTATATTTTCATTATATCTCAGGGTTCATTTAAAATTACCAAACTCACCACATACGGATTTATGAATAAAACCATTTTCAATAATTAATGTTGATTTAATAAATTTCCTGAAATAAAAAGCATGAGAAATATATTATTAGAACCACTTCTTACCATCTGTCCTTTTAGGTGTTGAGACCATATTAAATACCAGGAGAAAGGTTCATTATAAATAAAATAGAGTTGGAAATAATTGACTTATATTGAATAAAAAATATATAATTTATGATTTGGCATGGCTGTGATATAAAAAGAATATAAAAAATTGCTTGACTCACATAATTGTATCAATGTTGGGTTATTAAGAAATGTTAGAACATATTTAAATTATTATTATATATACAAAAAGATAAAATTTGGCCATTATTAGATTTTAGATAGCTTTTAGAATTTAGTTAAAGATTGGCAGTGAGTGAGCTATACTCAGCTTATTTTACGGATGATGTTCTGGAAGTGAAGAGGCAGGCTGCTTGTAGTTGTTTTGAGGAGAATGATGGTCGGCTGCTAGATCTTGGAGTTGTGTCTGGCCATCATGTCCAGGTGAAGTGCTTGGTGTCGGCTGGCCAGCTGGTTCTCCAGCGAGGCTCGGTCCTCAGCCTCTGGTGGTGGAATGGGTGTGCTCTGGCCCTTGGCTGGCGTTGAAATGAGCGAGTGGTGGGGGAAGGCCCTTTTTATAGAGGCGTTACTCCCACCACACCAAGAGTGTCTGACTTCAGCGATTGCTCCCTGGATGTTCAAAGTGCGTTTTTTGAAAGCACGTTTATTCTTATCTTCTTGAGAACTTGTATACCTTATCGCTCCTAGCTGAGATATTTGGACACTTCTTTTATTTAACACTGCCTTTTTAAAAAAAAAAAAAATAAATACTGCCAAACTAAGCACTGCCAAATGCTATCTCTTTTATTACTCTTTTAATTATTTAATTGATTGACAAAGGAGAATATTTGTGATGGACTTATGGAATATATGGAACTTAGCCTTTATTTTGAATAGGAATGCTACTCTTTGCTATGCCAGAAACTGACTCTTTCTAGAGCACCCCCTTTTAGATCATTACAATATATATATATATATATATATATATATATATATATATATATATATATATATAGGGGAAGGTGTTGTACCTCTGACCATATTGTACCTTTGACCACCAAGGCTGTGGCGGCATGTAGCAACATTTTTTTAAATTTAGCTTTAACCAGTATTTAGCTCCTTCACTAGAGGGCTTGAGTAACCTACTTTGGATAGTTCAAGTCAAAGAGGATTCTTGCAAAAAATACTTATCCATTTCTATCATAAAAAAGTCCGTCTCGCAGGACTGCATCATCTTAGCGCGGTTCCGTTCATATCCCTAGTCTAATTTGGAAAGATTAAATAGAAGCAGTTATTATTTTGGTTCCACCAGTCTTTTTTTTTAATTAATTATTATAATGGCGTGTCAACCCTTAAGGTCACTAACGCCATTCCTGTGAGAAGTAAAGTCTTGAAAGGTCATGATTTACAATCTTACCTGGAACGGTCTGCTACACTAGAAACGGACCCGCTAGTGACAAGGTCTTGGAATCTTGGAAATCCATATCTCTAATATTAAATTGTTTTTCCTATTTTTCTTAACTTGTTTTATTGTCAAATACATTATCTGACTATAAGCAATTTAAAAATAACAAGGAATAAAACAGACAAAAAGAACAGTTCGAATAAGCGAAATCAATTACTTTAAAGTTTTAAGCACTTATTTCTCCGATTGACATCGCCTAATCAAAACTTTCATCAGAACCATTTTTGTAGAGCATTTAGTGAGCTTTCTAATGGTCATCTTCCGTTTCCCAAGCTTCTCAACCTTTTTCAAGATATTAAGGAAAGTATACAAAGTTACCAAAACTTTTTATGTCTGTTAATAAAATATTTTATTCTAACCCTTCCTAAACTCCAAACGTAACAAAAATTTCAACATATTAATTTTAATGAATGTAGAACATGCAGAAAATTTTTCAACTGAATCCCATAATTCTAAGTACCAAAATCAAAGAGAAAAAGAACAGTTCGAATAAGCGAAATCAATTACTTTAAAGTTTTATGCAATTATTTCTCCGATTGACATCGCCTAATCAAAACTTTCTTTAGAACCATTTTTGTAGAGCATTTAGTGACCTTTCTAATGGTCATCTTCCGTTTCCCAAGATTCTCAACCTTATTCAAGATATTAAGGAAAGTGGGGTCTCCCGTAGTCTAGTGGCTAGCGCGCTGGATTCATAAGCGGGAGATGGTGGGTTCGATTCCCACCTCCGGCAGGAATTTTCTCATCTCAAGGCTCGCTGGGAAAATTCCTCGCTGCACCCTGGATGTCGGCGCTAATGACCTAGAAGTAGATGCGCCGTAAAAAAATAAAAAAAAAAAAAAAAAAAAATTAAGGAAAGTATACAAAGTTACCAAAACTTTTCATGTCAGTTCATAAAATATTTTATTCTAACCCTTCCTTAACTCCAAACGTAACAAAACTTTCAACATATTAGTTTTAATGAAATTAGAACATGCAGATAATGTTTCAACTGAATCCCGTGATTCTAAGTACCCAAACCAAAAACTATTTTTCCAATTTTCACGACAACGGTTAAAGCTATCGCCTTGAAAATGGTTTCATTCGTTTTTCTAGCCCAAGAAGCCTATAAAAAGAGTACTTACAAGCTTATGAACTCAAAAACGTAAGCGTTACGATTTTTTCTGCGCGAATTTCGCCCCAAACGCCATCTTCCAGTGGGCGGATTTTGCTGGTTAACGAACTTGACCTTTCAAATTGGACGACGGATTTTTGTACCAAATTTCATTAAAATCGGACCATCAGGGAAGCCAGAAATGAGCGAACAGACAAATATATATATATATATATATATATATATATATATATATAAATAAATATATACATATATATATATATATACAAATTTGAACCACCGTTATTTTCGGTCTCTAGGGGTTCTGAAACGCGAAATTTTCTAGTCGGCACTTCCGGATGGTTTCATTGTATCAACCCTATAAGCGGGGTTCCTCCCTATGGGGGAGGGAGGAACCGCGCTAATATGCCTAATAAAGCCAATCTAGTGAATACAGAAGGATCAAGAACAAGTTCTCAAAATTGAGTAGATACCACTCCCTAATAAAGCCTATATAGAATAATATGCCTAATAAAGCCAATCTAGTGGATACAGAAGGATCAAGAACAAGTTCTCAAAATTGAGTAGATACCACTCCCTAATAAAGCCTATATAGAATAATATGCCTAATAAAGCCAATCTAGTGGATACAGAAGGATCAAGAACAAGTTCTTAAAACTGAGTAGATACCACTCCCTAATAACGCCTATATAGAATAATATGCCTAATAAAGCCAATCTAGTGAATACAGAAGGATCAAGAACAAGTTCTCAAAATTGAGTAGATACCACTGCCTAAACAAGCCTATATAGAAGAATATAACTTATAAAGCCAATCTAGTGGATACAGAAGGATCAAGAACAAGTTCTCAAAATTGAGTAGATACCACTTCCTAATAAAGCCTATATAGAAGAATATAACTTATAAAGCCAATCTAGTGGATACAGAAGGATCAAGAACAAGTTCTCAAAATTGAGTAGATACCACTCCCTAATAAAGCCTATATAGAATAATATGCCTAATTAAGCCAATCTAGTGGATACAGAAGGATCAAGAACAAGTTCTCAAAATTGAGTAGGTACCACTTCCTAATAAAGCCTATATAGAATAATATGCCTAATAAAGTCAATAGAGTAAATACAAATTGAACAAGAACAAGTCTTGAGGAAATCTTTTTTTCTTCAATTTAAATACTTTTATCAATATTTAGTCAATGAACCTGTGTTTTTTAATCGCTAATTTATGAATCGGTTCATAACTAAACAGTCTTTATAATTGGTTAGTATATATCCAGTGTTTAAAAATATTGATTGCTTATTGATGAATCGGTTTACAACCAAATAGTCTTTATGAATATTTAATAAATATCTAATATGGAATCACCTGCAACTTTTGATCGCTAAATTATGGATCGGCTCATAACTAAATAGTCGTTAATAATAGTCGTACAAAGAAAACTGTTGGTTGCTAATTTATGTATATGTTGACAACTAATTAATCTTTATCAATATTTACAATATAATCTATATTATGTTATGTCTGAATCTAGGTCAGTTTAAGAAATTTTAGTGAACGAAATCTTAAAGTTGCTCTACCTACTCTTGCAAGGCTTTGTATTTGTGTCGGCAGATACCTGTGTTATATTACCCTACAAGGGTTACTTCTCTTGAGGATTAACTCCTAGCAGGTAAATTTATAGTAAACCCTCTGTTTGTTTGGGACTGAACCGACTGTCTATTCGTTCATAGTATCTAACCGTTGTAAAGTTTATTTTCTACATTTAGGAATTAATATACATATGTAGACTAAATCATAGCAATTGTCTACCTTCGCCGTCGGTGATCTTAACAATGTAGACTCGCTAATGTTACCTGACCTTAGATAAATCGTAATTACAATTTGCTGCGACAACACGACATTTTATCAGAATTCCCTGCCTAATAAAGCCTATGAAGAATAATATGTCTAATAAAGCCTATCTAGTTGATAAAGAAGGACAAAGAACAAGTCTTCAAGATTAAGTAGTATCTCCTGCCTTATAAAGCCTATATAGAATAATACGGCTAATAAAGCCTATCAGGTCGATACAGTAGTACTAAGAACAAGTCTTTAAGATTGAGTAGAATCCCCTGCCTAATAAAGCCTACATAGAATAATACGGGTAATAAAGCCTATCTTGTCGATACAGAAGGACCAAGAAAATGTATTTAAGATCGACTAGAATCCCCTTCCTAATAACGCCTATATAGAATAATAAAGCCTAAATAGTACGGCTTATAAAGCCTATCTAGTCGATAGAGAAGGATCAAGAACAAGTCTTCAAGATTGAGTAAAATCCCCCGCCTAATAAAGCCTATATAGAATAATACGGCTAATAAAGCCTATCTAATGGATACAGAAGGACCAAGAACAAGTATTCAAGATTAAATGGAACCCCTGCGTAATAAAAGATTGAGTAGAATCTCAAGCGTAATAAAACCTATATAGAATAACCTAATAAGGCCTATGTAGTGGATACAGAAGGATCAAAAACCAGTATTCAAGATTAAATGGAATTCCCTGAGTAATAAAACCTATATAGAATAATGTGCCTAATAAAGCCTTTCTATTGGATACATAAGGACCAAGAACAAGTTTTCAAGATTGAGTAGAATCCCCTGCCTAATAAAGCCTATATAGAATAATATGCCTAATAAAGCCTATCTAGTAGATACAGAAGGATGAAATACAAGTATTCAAGATTAAATGGAATCTCCTTCGTAATAAAACCTATATAGAATAATACGGCTAATAAAGCCTATCAGGTCGATACAGTAGTACTAAGAACAAGTCTTTAAGATTGAGTAGAATCCCCTGCCTAATAAAGCCTACATAGAATAATACGGGTAATAAAGCTTATTTAGTGGATACAGAAGGACCAAGATTAAGAATCTATGATTGAGTAGAATCCTCTGCCTAATAAATCCTATATAGGACAATATGACTAATAAAGCCTATCTTGTCGATACAGAAGGACCAAGAAAATGTATTTAAGATCGACTAGAATCCCCTTCCTAATAACGCCTATATAGAATAATAAAGCCTAAATAATACGGCTTATAAAGCCTATCTAGTCGATAGAGAAGGATCAAGAACAAGTCTTCAAGATTGAGTAAAATCCCCCGCCTAATAAAGCCTATATAGAATAATACGGCTAATAAAGCCTATCTAATGGATACAGAAGGACCAAGAACAAGTATTCAAGATTAAATGGAATCCCCTGCGTAATAAAAGATTGAGTAGAATCTCAAGCGTAATAAAACCTATATAGAATAACCTAATAAGGCCTATGTAGTGGATACAGAAGGATCAAAAACCAGTATTCAAGATTAAATGGAATTCCCTGAGTAATAAAACCTATATAGAATAATGTGCCTAATAAAGCCTTTCTATTGGATACATAAGGACCAAGAACAAGTTTTCAAGATTGAGTAGAATCCCCTGCCTAATAAAGCCTATATAGAATAATATGCCTAATAAAGCCTATCTAGTAGATACAGAAGGATGAAATACAAGTATTCAAGATTAAATGGAATCTCCTTCGTAATAAAACCTATATAGAATAATATGCCTAATAAAGCCTATCTAGTCGATACTGTAGGACCAAGAACAAGTCTTCAAGATCGACTAGATTCCCCTGCCTAATAAAGCGTAAAAAGAATAATACGGCTAATATAGCCTATCTAGTAGATGCAGAAGGATCAATAACGAGTCTTCAAGTAGAATTATTATAGAATCATAGTAGAATCCCCTGCCTAATAATACCTATATAGAAAAATATGCCTAATAAAGCCTATCTAATGGATACAGAAGGACAAAGAACAAGTCTTCAAGATCTAGGTGATGCAAAAATACTAAAAACACGTTTTCAAGATTAAGTAGGTTCCCCTCCCTAATAAAGCCCCTATAGAATAATATGCCTAATAACGCCTATCAGGTAGATAAGGAGGACCAAGAACAAGTATTCAAGATTAAATGGAATCCCCTGCGTAATAAAAGATTGAGTAGAATCTCAAGCGTAATAAAACCTATATAGAATAACCTAATAAAGCCTATGTAGTGGATACAGAAGGATCAAAAACCAGTATTCAAGATTAAATGGAATCCCCTGAGTAATAAAACCTATATAGAATAATGTGCCTAATAAAGCCTATCTAGTAGATACAGAAGGATGAAATACAAGTATTCAAGATTAAATGGAATCCCCTGCGTAATAAAACCTATATAGAATAATATGCCTAATAAAGCCTATCTAGTAGATACAGAAGGATGAAATACAAGTATTCAAGATTAAATGGAATCCCCTGCGTAATAAAACCTATATAGAATAATATGCCTAATAAAGGCTATCTATTGGATACATAAGGACCAAGAACAAATCTTCAAGATTGAGTAGAATCCCCTGCCTAATAAAGCCATAATAGAATAATATGCCTAATAAAGCCTATCTAGTCGATATATAAGGACCAAGAACAAGTCTTCGAGATGTAGCAGAATCCCCTGCTTATGTAGAATAATATGCCTAATATAGCCTATCTAGTAGATAAGGAGGACCAAGAACAAGTATTCAAGATTGAGTAGAATCTCATGCGTAATAAAACCTGTATAGAATAATATACTTAATAAAGCGTATCAAGTAGATAAGGAGGAACAAAAACAAGTCTTCAAGATTAAGTAGAATGCCATGCCTAATAAAGCCCTTATAGAATAATATGCCTAAAAAAGCCCATCTAGTGGATACATCAAGACCAAGAAGAGGCCTTCAAGTTTGAGTAGAATCCTCTGCCTATGAATACCTATATAGAATGATATGCCTAATGAAGCCTAACTAGTGGATACAGAAGGACCAAAAACAAGTATCCAAGATTGAGTAGAATCCTCTGTCTAATAAAACCTATATAGAATAATATGCCTAATAAAGCCTGTCTGGTAGATACAGAAGGATGAAATACAAGTATTCAAGATTAAGTAGAATCCCCTGCCTAATAAAGCCTATCTAGGGGATACAGAAATACCAAAAAAAGTCTTCGAGATTAGTAGAATCCTCTGCCTAATAAAACCTATGTAGAAGAATATGCAAATAAAGCCTATCTAGTCGATACTGAAGGATCAAAGACAAGTCTTCAAGATTGAATAGAATCGCCTGCCTTATAAAAATCTATATAGAATAATATGCCTAATAAAGCCTATCTAGTGGATATGTAAGGACGAAGAACAAGTATTCAAAATTGAGTAGTATCTCCTACCTTATAAAGCCTATATAGAATAATATGCCTAATAAAGCCTATCTAGTCGATACAGAAGGATGAAAGACAAGTGTTCAAGATTGAATAGAATCCCCTGCCTAATAAAACCTATATAGAATAATATGCCTAATTAAGCCTATATAGTGGATATGTAAGGACTAAGAACAAGTATTCAAGATTGAGTCGAATCCCCTGCCTAATAATGCCTATGTAGAATAATATGCCTAATAAAGCTGATAATTTTTTTGTGGTTTCTAAAATGTTTTTATTGTTAGAATACTGCTGTGTTTGGGGACCTTTATACTTAAGGTAATAATAATAATGTTAGAAAGGAGTAATATTATTGACTTATTTGATACAAATAAATAAATTAAAAGTGATATAGAACGACTTGGCTAAAATGTTAAGAGGCAGATAAAAAATAATAAAAAAATAACTTAAACTAAGATGGATTAAATTAAGATGGATGTACTAGAATGTCACTACAGTCTTGTAGAGATATAAAATTTCAGGCACTTTCAACACTTGTTCACACTGAGTAAAACAATATAAACAGATCTAAGGTGTTACACGGGAGCTGGTGAAAGAACGAATGAAAAGGTTTCGTATTGCAATTCTCTCTATGCAGGGTCTACTTCCAGTTAAAGTCATATACTTTTACTGCCCTTTACCGTTATTCAGAAAGCTCTTTGTGTTTACATACAAAGGACTCGGTACAGACCACCCGTATTAGCTCAAAAGTTTCTATATAAAGCTTGATAAACTTTCTGAATTAAATGAAGGAATTTAAGATTGCTTAAATTAGGTTCTTGATCTAGTAAAAAAATTCAAGGAGAATTAGATCATGAATAGAAAATCTTGGCCAATTAGAGGGAAAATAACAATACCAAGGATGTTCAAACTTCGTTTTCAAAGATTGTTAGTTGTAACACAAAAAAGAATCACTCATGATTCTAATAACTTAACGGTGAAGGGCGATTACACAAATATTCCTGTTGAGACTTTAAAGCCATATGAACCCACAGGAATTATAGATAGGCCTAAAAACATAAAATCATTGAAAAACGGATTTCTTATTATTGATTCAAACAAAAACGACATAGAGGTTACATCAGCAGAGTTTTCAAATATATGCAAACACCTGTTGATCAATAAAATTAAAATAAAAAATAAAGTTCTCTGTAAAAGGTTTTCTGAATTCTATTAAATACATATTTTCCAATTTCCATTAATACTTACAATTTTAACTATTGGAATTTTTATCCAAAGATTCATATAATTACTCAACAATAGATTCTAATTTAAAAACAGCTATTTTCGATATCTACCTGTTCTAAAAAGTTAAATCATTTATTTTTTTTCCTTGAAGTTTAAAGGCCAGTCAACCACTATTGGGTCATTTGTGCCTCCTGGTCGGTCTGTTGGTAGTATCCAAAGCGGAAACAGAGCCCGACGGCCAGCGGAAGGCGGACCCAGCCAAGGTCGAGTAGAGTCCCCCGTGCCAGTTCTACCTTAGTGGCCCGCATCTGGTGACTGGCTGCTAGGTCTATGATAGAAGGTGTGCTTGCTGGTGCCAGGGCAACCAAACCTTCACAGACCGCATGGGGGGGCACGTCCTCAACCCCAACCAAGCCCATCGCTCCCGCCGACCCACGCGCCCGGCCCCCGCCCCGAACGCCACCAACAGTTAAAACAAAAATATGTTTAACGAAACGTTAAATCATTTATAAGGCACTTCGGATTACGTCATTGGGTCGACGTCAGAAGCGTGTTTCCTATCTGTGAAGTGAAGCAGGAAACAAGCTAAAAACAGCAACCAATTAAAATGTGAGGTAAATAGAGGAAAAACGCCGTTCGTGGTGGTAGACAATCTTACAAGGCATTTCGCTCAGAAATACCCGAAATATTGTTTCTAATTTTACGTATCCTATTTTATTGCCAAATAGATTTATATTCTATAATCAATAAAAAAAAAAAAAAAACTACTAGCAATAAAGAACTAAGGGTAATACATGAAAATAGGGAATAACAAGAACAATTCTAAAATACGAAATCAAAACCAGTACTGTAATCTAGATATTCATACGGCATCTTCGAATTCTAACAAACAAAATAATGCTTTTAATTATACATATCCTGTTTACTGAAAAATACATTAGACTACTATAAGCAAGTACAAAAATAACGAGCAGTGAAAAAAAAACTTCGGGAAACACACAAATAGATCCGTTTAAATAAAGGAAACTAATTAAGTTTTAAGCACTTATTTCTCCTAATGTGACGACCCCATCAAACATTTCTGTAAAACATTTTTTGTAGAGAATTTAGTAAGCTTTCGAACTGTTACATTTCAATTGCCACGATCTCCTAACACTTTTCGAGATATTAAGGAAAAAATACGAAGGGGGCCTAATAGATCTGAAGGGATCTGAGAACCACAAGATTCCGCAAAAATAAAATATTCTAATTATACGTATCCTGTTTTATTGGCAAATACATTTGACTACTATAAGCAATTGCAAACAATAGGGAATATGCCAAAGAACTCGGATTAGGAGCCTCGACAGTTTCAAGACATTTGAAGGAAATCGGCAAATCCAAAACTGACATTTCATACGGTACAGCCTGATATATTTCTAACAATGAATTGTTTTTATTTTAATTAATCTATTTTATTGTCAAATACATTATCCAACTATAAGCAATGTAAAAATAGGAATAAAAACAGACAAAAAGAACTGTTCGAATAAACGAAATCAATTACTTCAAATTTTAAGCACTTATTTCTCCGATTGACATCGCTTATTCAAAACTTTCTTTAGAACCTTTCTTGTAGACCATTTAGTAAGCTTTCGAATGGTAACCTTTCGCTTCCCAAGATTTTCAACCGTTTTCGAGATATTAAGAAATTATACGAAGTTCCCAAAACTTTTCATTATTTCTGACAACAGAAAATTGGTCTCATTTTACCTATCCTGTTTTACACACACACACATTTTCCTTACAAATACAACATAAGAAATTAAAAAAATAAAAAGCAATAAAAAACCAAGGGAAAGAGACAAAATTTACAAAAAGAACGACAAAAACCCGTTCTTAAGAACAAAACAGACGTATTTGAAGTTTTAAGCATTTATTTCTCCGATTGACATAACCAAACCAAAAATAGTTTTAGAATCATTTTTGTAGAGAATTTAGTAAGCTTTCAAATAGTTTCAATCCACTTACCACGATTTCCCAACCGTGTTCGAGATATTAATGAAAGTATACGAAGTTTCCAAAACTTTTCATATCTGTTAATAAAATATTTTATTCTAACCCTTCCTTAACTCCAAACGTAACATAACTTTCAACATATTAGTTTTAATGAAAGTAGAACATGCAGATAATGTTTCAACTGAATCCCGTGATTCTAAGTACCCAAACCAAAAACGGTATTCAAAAATTATTTTTCCAATTTTCTCGACAACGGTTAAAGCTATCGCCTTGAAAATGGTTTCATTCGTTTTTCTAGCCCAAGAAGCCTATAAAACGAGTACTTACAAGCTTATGAACTCAAAAACGTAAGCGTTACGATTTTTTCTGCGCGAATTTCGCCCCAAACGCCATCTTCCAGTGGGCGGATTTTGGTTAACGAACTTGACCTTTCTAATTGGACGACAGATTTTTGTACCAAATTTCATCAAAATCGGACCATTCGTCTTCTATTTAGAGAGCGAACAGACAAATATATATATATATATATATATATATATATATATATATATATATATATAAATATATACATATATATATATATACAAATTTGAACCACCGTTATTTTCGGTTTCTAGGGGTTCTGAAACGCAAAATTTTCTAGTCGGCACTTCCGGATTGTTTCATTGTATCAACCTTATAAGCGGGGTTCCTCCCTATGGGGGAGGGAGGAACCGCGCTAAAATGTAAGTTATTTATTGATGATGTTTTGCCTCATAATATTTTTTGTATTACGTCTTTTTAGATGGAAATCATTTGACAAAGTAGCTATTACAATAAGAAACATGGCATAGCTTTCGAAATTGATTTATCTTAACCCTAAAATTTTTAGAATACTTTTTTATTTTCACTACCAGGGTGTTGTACCTCTGACCATGACTAGGTGTTGTTCCTTTGACCAGGTCAAAGGTACAACACACCTGAGTAATTTTTTCATAATTCAATTTTTATGATCTTCTGCCACATATTTTTTAAAAAAAATACTTAATATTGGTTGCTTCAATTATCCAAAGAATTTAAAAAATAATAAATTAATAATTTCAAACTGAATTTATCAATCCTTGGTGTAGCAGATCAAACTTATCGCCCCTTATCGTTCCTCCTGAAGTTGTAAGGCCTCATCGAAAAGCTCATGCAAGGAAAATGCCAAATAGGGAACAGCCTCGTATCCTGACAGATATTCGTGAAAAGCTAATTATTGAAAGTGAAAAAAAAACAAAAAAAAAAAAAAAACGAAAGCATCACCCTAAACTTAAGACACCACATACAAATAAACCCCTTCCAAAAAAAAGTGGTAAATGAAAAGAAAATTATTCTAATGACAGGTCAGATTTTGATACTAACACCGAAATTTCTTCAGGAGGAAGTGACGTTGATTCGTCTGATAAATGTTGTGAGTTATGTCGATGACCACTAACCACTTGAAAAATATGATTTGGAAAAAGGAAATGCTTTCCTTTTTAAAAGTAAAAGTAAAAATACTATTACATACCTAGTAAGATATCTGTGGTATTAAATTTCCAATGTTTAAGATCAAATATTTGAAAAAAAAAAATCTTTAAGTGACACGTTTACGAGAGAAGATGAAAATTTGCATGATATTGATGTTGAAGACATTGTGGCTTAACTTCCATACCCTACTATTGCTAGTGGATCTGCTTGACAGTTAAAACGTTTATCAACTGGACTGGATTTTTCAGCACATTAAGGTTAACATTCCCAGGGCTTCCCCCGGCTACTGGGCGGGTCCACAGGTGGCGGATGGTGGAAAGGCCTGCAGATATGCAGGCTAGCTGCGAATAAGGGCTACCAAATAAGCAGTCCTGGACCTGGGGGAACAGCATTAGCAGGAGTGGGCGTTTGGTCATCGGCAAGGCTAAGTGCTTTAAAAACCACATAATTCAATGACGATGCTGTGACGTGGCGAGTAAGTGCCGCCACTAAATATGCACTGCCCCGTACTGCCTTGTACGGTTTGGGAGGGGATCCCAAAGGCTAAGAGAAGGTACTCCGAAAATAAACCAGTGGTGGTCTGGACTCTAAGCTGTAGTGAAAGCAACCAGACTAGGGGACGAAAACCCCAAAATCAAATGACCTGGCCCTCCAGGTTGGGGGTTGGGCGTGGGGCCAACAACTCCACCTTGTAAAAAGTCAACCCGTTAAGAAACCTAAAAATAGCAAGCTGGATGGAAATAAAGGCAAAAGACAAAGGAACCCGGATTTGGATTTAACAGTCACTACATGGAATGTCCGTACAATGCTCCAGCCCGGTAAGATGGCAGAGATAGCGGAGCAGATATTAAAATACAAAATAGATGTTACAGCATTACAAGAGATTCGATGGAATGGGCAAGGTAGAATCGATAAGAAAGATTATACGAAGGTGTTTAGTGGCGAGAATACCAATAAAGGAAGAAATGGCACTGGATTCATTGTGGCAGGAAAAGCAAGACGGAGTATATTATCATTTGAGCCAGTTAATGCAAGGATTTGCAAAATGAGGCTGAGGGGAAGATTTAGAAATGTTACCTTAATATAGACGAGATAAAACTAGACTTTTATCAAAATCTTGAAAGGGCATTTTTGGCAACTCCACGTTCGGATATAAAAATTGTTCTAGGTGATTTGAATGCGCAAATAGGGAAAGAAAGCTTTGTTAGTACAGTGTCTGGTCGTTTCACTCTCCATAGTGAGACAAATGATAATGGAAGGCTTCTTTGCCAGTTTGCGGAAGCCAATAATGTGGTTATAAGGAGCACTACTTTCCAGCATAGAAATATACATCTAGGAACATGGAAATCCCCGAACGGAACAATTACTCAAATTGATCATGTATTGGTGCAGAAAAGACACGCAACTCCCATTGTTGATGTCAGGGCAGCAAGGGGGCCAAACTGCGACTCAGATCACTATATGGTAAAACTGAAGCTCAGACAACGTCTTGCAGTGATAAGGACTGCCCAACGGCACTGTAGGAAAAGATGGGAGATAGATAAGATGAAAGATCCTGAAATTGCTGAGAAATTCAGAACGCCACTGAATAAGAATCTGATGGAGGGATGGGTGGATAGGGAAGAGGAATGTGTGGATGAAAAGTGGAAGAGAATTAAAGGAGCTATTGAAAAGGCAGCAGAGGAGGAGATAGGTGAGAGGAATGGGCAGAGGAATGAAGAGTGGTTTGATGCTGAATGCCTTGAGGTCTTGCGTGAAAGAAATCAGTCCCGGGCGGCAATGTTACAGCGCTCTACAAGACAAACCTCTGCGGCATATAGAGAAAGTAGAAAAAAAGCAAAGACTGTTATTCGCAATAAGAAACGGAATTTTATGAAAAGAAAAGTAGAGCAGATTGAGGAATTGAGAGCATCAAATGAGACAAGGAAATTTTATGGAGCCGTGAAGTATATGACTCAGGGTTTTCAGTCAAAAATGAACGGTTGCAAAGATAAGGATGGTGTGGTAGTTGAGAGCTCCCAAGTTCTGGGTAGATGGGAAGAGCACTACAAAGAATTGCTTAACTGTAATGGTGATGAATGCATCTCTGGGAGTGATGAAGAAAGGTGCGTTAATGATCTAGAACCACTATCTATAGAAGAGGTTACTGAGGCGATTGAAAAGTTAAAAAGTAACAAAGCACCTGGGGAGGATATGCTGGTAGCAGAATTCTTTAAATACGGAGGAGAAGAATTGATAAACCGCATATATTTGTTGTTGGAGGAGGTTTGGAGTAAGGAAGTCATGCCTCAGGAGTGGTGCACAAGCCTTATATTCCCGATATATAAAAAAGGAGATAAACTCCAATGCGAAAACTACAGAGGAATTTCCCTGCTGGCTGTAGCCTATAAAATACTTTCAAGTATCCTCTCAGTGAGGCTCAGCGTATTTGCTGAAAACATACTGGAGGAATATCAGTGTGGTTTTAGGAAGGGGAGAGGAACAACCGACCAAGTTTTTGTAATGAGGCAGTTAATGCAAAAAGCATGGGAATATAAGATTGACCTGCATATGTTGTTCATAGATTACAGGCAAGCTTTCGATAGAGTGAAAAGAAAGGAATTAATAAGCGCCTTATCTGAGTCCCAAATCCCACAAAAATTAATAAGGTTACTGCAAATGACTATGAACAATAGCAATGCAAAGGTAATTATTAATGGCAACGTGAGCAATGATTTTCCTGTAACGGCTGGGGTTAGGCAAGGGGATGCTTTGTCTGCTACATTATTTAATATTGCACTTAATAATGTTCTGAAAAAACTCGATTCACCTGGCTGCATACTTAATGCAACGGTGCAAATATGTGCTTATGCTGATGACATATGCCTTATTAGCAGGAATTTGCGAACATTAAAAGAAATATTTGCGACATTGAAGGCCAAAAGTGAAAATGTTGGGCTGGAAATTAATGAAGACAAGACAAAATATTTGTATGTTGGGGCCAACAATGAGGCCGGTCCTCAGAGCATTGAAGTATGTGGTCTCACTTTTAAGGCTGTCAAAACGTCTCTACTACGACAATGGAAGGATTATGTGAGATAGTAAGGGAACTTAAAGCTTTAATTTGCAGTAATACACAGGAAGCTAGTAATCAATTAGTTTTAATTAGATCAGAGTTGAATAACACTTCCTCTAATGTTCAACAAATTAAAGAGCAAACCACCTCAATGAACAAGGAGTTCTCTAACATTCTTACAAAAATTAATACCTTGGAGGAAAAATACAAAATGTTGGGAAATAACTTAAAAAACTGGGAACTTAAACTTGAATTATACAAACAGGAGAAAAATCTCATTTACAACATAGAGGAATCTTGCTATGGAGAAAATCTAAGAATTATATTACAAAGGTCTTTGCCGAAAAATTAAAAATAAAAATAAATGACTCTGAAATAGATTTTATAAAGCCAATAGGGAAAAAAGATAGTTTAAAAAATCGACCGATTCTGATAAGATTAACAACTGCTAGGCTAAAAAGGAAAATACTCCAATCGAGTAAAATGCTTGCCAAAACAAGAATAATTATATCACCTGATTTTACAAGAGAAACCAGAAATAGTCGGAAGATTCTCATTCCTTATTTAAAAAAAGCTAGATCCCTAAATATGCCGGCTAAACTTATATACGACAAATTGTTCATAGCTAATAAAGTATATACTACTTCAGACGCTCTATCAGGTGTCTTACAGAATATAGTTTTGCCTTGTGTGTCCAATGTAGGCAGTAGCGAAGATGATGCTTTATCTAGAAAAGCGAATGAGGGAAGAAAGACGAAAATAAATAAATCAAAAACAAAAAAATTGATAAAAGTAAAAAAATTAGAAAAGGGACATATTAAAGAGCGCGAATATTCAGAGTAAAATACTGGTTCAAATGATTCAGAAAACCCGAACATGACATAGCAATCAACAAGCTCTGGCATTATATTCTGGAATTGTCAGAGCTTTGGAAATGTTCTAAATCTTGACAAAACTTCACTAAATGAAATAAGGCAATCAAAAATAATATGCACAGTAGAAACGTGGCTCATGGAGCCTCCAAAAGATGTTAACATTTGGCCAGGGTACAAGAAAATATCTAGGAATGCGGTTAAAGATAAGACTCGAGGAAGGGCAAGTGGAGCTCTGCTAATGTTTATAGATTCATCATATAATTATGAACTAATAGATGATTCTAGGTTCTGGCTTATTTGTAAAGTATCTAATAGGTGTCAATCAATTATTGTTGGATGTTTCTATCTAAGATCTAATCTACAGTTGGACTATGTTGCAGAATTATTAGAATATCTATCTAAAATAATAGAAAAAAGCTCACATTTGGATATTTATCTAGGTGGGGACTTAACGCATCAATTGGTAATAGAAAAACTGAACAATATTTATTATTACTTTAAAAACTCATTAAAAATAAGATATTATGTTATAAATGAATGAGTTTTTGGTGGAAATAGCTAACATATAAGCATATTACTGAAATTAAGAGCTATACACCAATTAATAATAGTAAAACTAAGTAAATAAATTGAGGAGAAAGAAAAATTATTTTATAGGCGTCTATGTAATGTATTAGTAAATTAAGTGGAAAAATAATAATTATAAAAATTTAATTTAAAAGTCTTTGTTAGTTTCAGATTAGGAGATTGTTATTTATTATTAACTGATCGTTACTTTTTGATACTTTTACTCATGTTAAGGTAATATATATTTTTTATTTATTTTTTTTTTCTATTTATACAGACATGATAATTTTTTGTATATTTTTGTATCAAGACATGATAACCTCCACTATGTAATGTGAAACATTCACAAATACAATTTTTTATTGGAGGGAGGGAGGAACCACGCTGAAATGAATAGAAATAGAATAAACAAATTTAATTTAAGTGCCTTAAGTAAAAATATTCCATGTATTACTTACAAATTCCTGATGTTTTATGTCATCCAAATTGGTTATACAACAACGTCTATCTGAAATTGACTTCTTTAGAAAAGAGATGTTCCAGTTTGGGTTCACACGCTCTATTACAAAAATGTATTCATTTTTTATACAATGAGAAGAGTAATATTCAATCACATACTTCATTTTACTACAAAAAATAAAAAATAATGTCTCGGGTTTTCAGCTGTTATAAAGGAGATATAAATAGATAATTGCCAAGAGATGGACACAAATTTACTTATAAATAAAAACACAAATTAATTCGTACTTACTTACTAGTAAATATGAATACAAATTAATTTTTATTCAAAAGTGTGAATATAAATTAATTTGTATTCACATATATATATATATAGGGGAAGGGAGTGATCGTTTTGTTCTTTTGTATGCTTATCATTTAACACACTGTTACTCTGGGACGGTAAATTACCATTCCAGCTGATGGGCCTTGCCCAAGCTTTTTTTTTTTTTTTTTGTTGTAAATATGAATTAATTTTTGTTAGATTATTGTACATTTTAGAAGAAAATATATTTACTTTATTCATTCATTCATAGTGGAAGGTGTACCCCTGACCATATTGCACCTTTGACCACCGAGGCTGTGGCAACATTTTATAAATTTTGGTGTAGTTTTTAGCTCCTTCACCAGAGGGCTTGTATAACCTAAACTGGATTATTCAAGTCAAAGAGGATTCTTGCAAAAATACTTATCCATTTCTATCATAAAAATGTAAGTAATTTATTGATAACGTTTTCCCTAATAATATTTTTTGTGTTATATCTTTGTTGATGGAAATCATGTGACATAGTAGATATTGCAATAAGAAATATGGTATAGGTTCTGAAAATGATTAATCTTAACCCTAAAAATTTGTTACATGCTTTTTAATTTGCACTACCATGGTGTTGTACCTCTGACCACGACTAGTTGTTGTTCCTTTGACCAGGTCAAAGGTACAACACTCCTGAGAGATGTTTTCATAATTTAGCTTTTATGTTCTTCAGCTACAACTTTTTAAAAATTATTTAATATTGGTTGCTTTAATTGTTCATAAAGAATTTAAAAAATAATAATATAAAATGAGTTCAAACTGACTTAATCAATCCTCAGTGTAGCAGATCAATCCTATCGCGCCTTATCATTACACCTCAAGTTGTAAGGCCTCATCCAAAAGCCCAGGCAAGGAAAATGTCAAATAGGGGCCGGCATGAAGGGAAACCTAGTATCCTGACAGATATTTATGAAAAGCCAATTATTGAAGCTGACTAAAAAAATGAAAGCACCACTCTAAACGTATGACACCACATACAAATAAACACCTTCCTAAAAAACTGGTAAATAAAAAAAATATTGTTCTAATGACAGTTCAGTTGCTGATACTGACACCGAAATTTCTTCAGGAGAAAGTGACGTTGATCTGTTTGATAAATGTCGTGAGTTATGTCGATGACCAGCAACAATTTGAAAAATATGACTTGGAAAAAAGTCCGACTCGCAGGAACTGCCTCATCTTAGCGCGGTTCCGTTCTTATCCCTAGTCTAATTTCGAAAGATTAAAATAGAAGCAGTTATTATTTTGTTGAGAGGAGATCGTTGACCGTTGATGATGCAAGGTAGGGATTGTCCGGGTTCGGTCACTGCTACTTAATAATACATACCCCATATGTGTATGTATGTGGGCATATATTTGTACATATGTGTGCGTGTATATGTGTATGTGTATATGCATATATATAAATATATATATATATATATTATATATATATATATATATATATATATATATATATATATATTTTAGGTATATTTACATAGATATGTGCATATATTAGTGTTAAATATGTCCTACTTGTATTTACAGCCCTGATGAAGGCTTGAAGTTCAAGCCGAAACGTCGGCACAATAAAACCATTTTTACGATAAAATGTAGTTTTATTAAGTAGCAGTGATCGAACCCCGACAGTTATTATTTTGGTTCCACCAGTCTTGAGAGGTAGGATTTACAATCTTACCTGGAAGGGTCGGCAACACTAGAAACCGTCCCGTTAGTTACAAGGTCTTGGAATCTTGGAACTCTATATTTCTAACAATAAATTGTTTTTGTTATTAGACTTAACCTGTTTTATTTTCGAATACATTATCCAACTATAAGCAATTAAAAAATAACAAGGAATAAAAAACAGACAAAAAGAATAGTTTGAATAAGCGAAATTAATTACTTTAAAGCTTTAAGCCCTTATTTCTCCGATTGTCATCGCCTAATCAAAACTTTCATTAGAACCTTTTATGTAAAGCATTTAGTAAGGTTTCTAATGGTATTCGTTTACCAAGATTTTCAACCGTTTTCGAGATATTAATGAAAGTTCCCAAAATTTACATTATTTCTAGCAACAGAAAATTGGTCTCATTTTTCATATCCTGTTTTACACACAAAATTTTCCCAACATAAGAAATTACAAAAATAAAAAGCAATAAAAAACGAAGGGAAAGAGACAAAAATTACCAAATGAACGACAAAAACCCTTTCATAAGAACAAAACAGACGTATTTGAAGTTTTAAGCACTTATTTCTCTGATTGACATAACCTAATCAAAAATAGTTTTAGAATCTTTTTTGTAGAGAATTTAGTAAGCTTTTAAATAGTTTCTATCCACTTACCACGATTTCCCAACCGTGTTCGAGATATTAATGAAAGTATACGAAGTTCCCAAAACTTTTCATGTCTGTTCATAAAATATTTTATTCTAACCCTTCCTTAACTCCAAACGTAACAAAACTTTCAACATATTAGTTTTAATGAAAGTAGAACATGCAGATAATGTTTCAACTGAATCCCGTAATTCTAAGTACCCAAACCAAAAACGGTATTCAAAAATTATTTTTCCAATTTTCTCGAAAACATTTAAAGCTATCGCCTTGAAAATGGCTCCATTCGTTTTCCCAGCCCAAGAAGCCTATAAAAAGAGTACTTACAAGCTTATGAACTCAAAAACGTAAGCGTTACGATTTTTTTTGCGCGAATTTCGCCCCAAATGCCATCTTCCAGTGGGCGGATTTTGCTGGTTAACGAACTTGACCTTTCAAATTGGACGACGGATTTTTGTACCAAATTTCATCAAAATCGGACCATCAGGGAAGCCAGAAATGCGCGAACAGACAAATATATATATATATATATATATATATATATATATATATATATATATATATACAAATTTGAACTACCATCATTTTCGGTTTCCAGGGGTTCTGAAACGCAAAATTTTCTAGTCGGCACTTCCGGATTGTTTCATTGTATCAACCCTATAAGCGGGGTTCCTCCCTATGAGGGAGGGAGGAACCGCGCTAAAAGAAATGTTATCCTTGTTAAAAATAAAGTAAAAATACTATTAAATGTTTAGTCACAGAGATCTGTGGAATTAAATCTCCAATGTTTAAATTCAATATTTGAAAAAAAGATTTTATGATATTGATGTTGAAGGTATTGTGGCTAAACTCGCATACCCAACTATTGCTAGTGGATCTGCTTGACAGTTAAGACCTTTATTATTTGGAGTGGATTTTTCAGCATCTAAAGCTGGATAACATACTATCAAAAATAGTTTTTTTTATTATGCTTACATGCATGTCCTGCATAAATTAAACCTATAAGTACTTACAATGTTAATGAATACATTTTTTTCCCCCTCTGCTGTGTTGTTTTTACGTGGTCAGAAGAACAACAACCCTTGGTCAAAGGTACAACTACATGTACCTTTGACCACAGTATGATTATTTTTTAAAAAATTAATAAAAAATATTATATGTAAAGCTAGAACATTGAAAAAATTACATATGATAAACAATAGAATACTAATTACAATAAAATAAAATAAAATGAGTTTAGCCTTAATATTCAAGCTAAGTAAAATTAAATTTTGCAAAGTGGTCAAAGGTACAACAACTTCCCCTATATATATATATATATATATATATATATATATATATATATATATATATATATATATATAAATATATATATAAAATTTTCGTGTCACAGTTTTAGTGTTTATACTCCTCCGAATTGGCCTAATCGATTTTTATGTTGATGATTGTTATCGTTATTCAATTGACACATGAAATGTACAAAACATTAAGCTCTTTATAGATTTTCCTTACAATTCATGTCCCAGACTAATGCATTCCATCCACGTTCAATACGAGCTGGGATGTTTAGTCCTGCTACATTTAGGCCCTCCAGATTGGGGGAACAAGCACTTTGACAAGCACACAGTACACTATGCTCAGCACACTACATACAACCCACACTTACAGACAAGGACTTCCTAGGAGCACCTTGAGCTTGAGCTATGGCTGGATGGCAGTAGGTGTTTAAATAATTCTGTCTTTATCGACCTCCTTGTGGCACCAGGCGACCCCTCATTGCATTGTAGCCTGCTGCAGAGAGAGGGGGTAGTACCTGTAGTGTAATTTACCACCCCCATACTCATTGGAATCAAATGAACCCTGAGAACTCAAAAACCCTACAGGAACTACCAATCAATGAGGATTCCTGTGAATCACATGAGAGCAAGGGATTAGAAACGAGCCAGTCACTGAACTGATGGCAAGTTTGGATCTCATCATAAGCGACACAACAGAGCACGAGATGGCAACATCCGCTCCCGGTGTTGCCGGAACTAGTGGAGTGACGATGATGCCTGTGTGGGAGAAAATGACACACACCCAAAGGAGGAACTATACCAAAAGGATGAGTAAAAAGGCATCTGGAGGAGAGAAGGAAGTGCCCACTAATCCTAAAGAAACAGCTAAGAGGCCAAGAGAGACCTCTAGCAATACTGTCTCACCTAACCAGGGAGATAGCAAGAAGCCCAGGCTGTCCAAAAGTCGAGGCAGACTGCAATACAGCCAGGCGGCCTGCTATAGCAGGGTCGCCATAATTAAGGAAGCCTACTCTGAGGAGTTTATAACCCCTGAAGAATAAACCTGATACTAATCAGTATACAGGACGGATTGATGGAAAGGAGTGACACTGAGGGGCACCTCAACTTCTGTGGAAGAGAACTCCGAGAGGGTGCATTAATTGTTAGCTGCAAGGATGAGGCAAAAAATCAATGGCTCACCTCCTGGATAGCAAGGTGCACTCCATTGGAGGGGTCTGCAATCAAAAAATGCGACCCAAAGGAACTGGAAGCTTACCAGAGGATTGCAGCCTTTTCCCTGCACCCTGTAGAGAAACCCCCTTTTCTTGCAGATGGCCCAGAAGCAGAATGTGGGCTTAAAAACCTTGAGATGGGAGATCCTGGGACAGAAGGACTGACTACTGGAAGGTTTGTGGTGGCATCTATCCTGGACTCACAATTTCTGATCCTCCAGGAGAGGAATTATAGAATCCGCCATGGCTGCGATATTGTGGTAGCCAAGAGAGCGAAGCATAGGAAACCACCCAAGGAGGATGAGCAGGACGAGGGACCAGGAATGAGTACACCAGCCTCTGACCAACTGGGAGGTGCGCCGTCTGCCGCTCCATCTGGTGATGGGCCTGTGGTACCCGTGTCCGGTCCCCTGAGTGTGGATTCACTTGAGAATCCGGCTGAGGGGCATGGGTGGCCCCTTGGTACCCGTGTGGATCCACTTGAGAATCCGACTCGAAGGTGTGGGGGCGGGGCCATGGCTGGCCGGTAGAATCGGTTGAGGGTGTGGCTCCCGTTGCTCCGCAGAGTGATTGTGGTGGAGTCAGGGATCCCCGGCTCTGGCACGAGACACTGGTCAGCAACCAGTTTGCTCCTCCAGTATGTGGTGAGTAAAAACACCACATACTGGATATTATTTTAATCCAAGAACCTTGGATACATAAAAAGCAGATTGCAGGGCTGGTTTTCAGCTGCTCAGTCACCCATGCGACAATGCTCGAGACTGCATTCTGCTTAACAATAAACTTACCAGCTTTCCTCTGTGGCCTCTCTGTTCTAGGGATTCTGCAGCAGTAAGAATACCATTTGGGATGGGGCTCCATCTATCTTCCAGGGGACGAGCTGACGGTGACCCCCGAACTTGAAACCATGGTGCAATGCCTTAGATGCCACCACCTAGGTGGCATAATAGGTATGGATACCAATTCACAAACCTCATAAGGGGAAGTACCAACACCAACAATAGAGGTGAGACCCTATTGGAGTATTTTCTTGTTAACAATATAGAAATTAATAACAGAGGTAATAAGCCTAATTTTGAAAATGCTATTACACAAGAAGTTCTTGATATAACAGTAACCAATGACGACAAAAATTTCCTCAAAATCCACAACTGACATGTTGTAGAAGAATTCACAGGTTCCGATCATAAGTACATTAGGTTTGACCTAGAGTACCAAAGACCAGTACACAAGTAAGTACTGAAAACAAAATGATCCTTTACAAATCACTACTTCAACCCATTTGGACGTACACATCAGAACTCTGGAAACTGCGAAAACATCAAACATAAGATATATCCAAATATTCCAATCCAAAGCCCTAAGAACCATAGTCGATGCTCTCTACGAAGTTTCCAACCTCGACCTTTATAAGGACCTCAATATCCCACTCATTAAAGAAGTTATATTATCTAGATTCTGTTTCCACGTAAACTTTCCACTCATCAAAATCCTGAAGTCCTCTCCCTATCGAGCGTCACCCATCCACTCTCTCCACCAAGGCGATTCAGAAGACGGTGGCTCAGAGATCTGCTGCAGTGACCAAGTGAAATATTAGCAATGGCTTTTTCTTCCCTTAACTATGTCTATCTCTGAGGCTCACCAATCTCCCTTCTACTTCAGCCACTGTTCGGAGCGGAAGGGAGCTTGGGTAGGCCCCCTTGAAGTTCATCTAAGCATCTTTCTGGCGTTAATTAAGGATGAATTTGGGAGGCCTTGAAGCTCAAAACCTTCATATTGTGTGTCCTAATACAAGATGTATTCATATATAGAATGTAATAACAAATAAAGAAATCAATTGTAAAAAAAAATACCACCTTCAACATTCCTCCTAATACCACCTTCAGTAACCTTATTGTTAATTCCTAATTTATTTAGTGAATAAACTTTGATTCAAATATTATAATGTGAATAAATTTGTATTCATATATTTTAATGTTTTTTTCTTTTGTCTTTTTTTTTAAATCACTTGATTTTATATGAATATTCATTTTTTGTGAATATTTACAATTTTTCCTGTGAATTTATTTGCATTTACAGGAAAACTTGTGATTAAAATTGTATTTGTATTTATATATTTAATATACATGAGAAGAAATAAATTTATATTCACACTTATGAATACAAATTTATTTATATTTGTATTTAAAAATAAGTGAAGTACGAATAAATTTGTATTTTTATTTATAAATAAAATTATGCCCATCTCTGTACTTACCTGTCAATGTCTTTACATTGAACCAAACTGAAACCAACAAAAGTATAAATGCATCCCATCTGAAGTTTTTGTGAACGTACAACTTCATCTAAAAAATTAAAAATATTTTATTTTTTTCTCTCCTTTTTTTTAAGAAAAAAAAGGAAACTATTTAGTATACTAAAGAACTTGCCATTTAAATCCAGATGTGCTATACAAAATTGGTTTTCTGAATCAATAGCTAATAATTCAATAAATTCTGCTTCATTTTTTTTAGATCTATAAAGAACAGAATTGCTATTAAAAGTAAAATATGAAAATGAAAGAGAAAAGAGGAAATTAAAATTCTAGCAAATCCTTTAATTAAATTTGTTCAAGCCTTTTGCCAATAATGACTTTCTGAATTCTTGAGATACCTTGGCTTTCTTCAATATTTTATCAGTATAAATAACTTTTATTTCCTTAATTTTCAGCGAAACGTGATAATGAAAGCTAACTTAAAAATACTCACCTGTTTCTGTATAAATGTAGAATCTCTAGTTGAAGAGTAAAATCATGAACAAGACAATTACCCAAAAGAGCATCTAAAATGTTTTTGGATGCTCTGCTCTTCAGATAACGAAACAACTTAGAGTGTTTACTGACACACATTTTTAATTTCCTAAAAACTATATTATAAAGAAAATAATTAATTATATTAGACATTTAAAATGCATTGACTTAACTAATCAAAACCATAAATACAATAAACATGTGCTGTAATGTGAAGCTGGTGAGGACTAATGTTGATAATTTATAATGATATTGCAGTACTTTTTTATCAATTGTTTATTTTAAAAATCCAGAAGGACAGATATTAAAAAGCAGTTTTAACTACTCACTAAACATTTATTGTATGCTCTTATACTTTTGTGTCATTTGATGATCTTCAGGGGCCATTCTTATGTACATAGCATCTGGGCCATAACCAAGGATGACCTTCTGTAGGTTGAGTCAAGTTCAGGCTAACAAAATAAATATTTGGATATTATCTTATATATTAGAATATATTGTATTCTCATATATTTTGTAATGAGAATCTTTTCTTAACTGAGTATTTTAACATTTTCAAAATTAAAATTGTTTACATTTGTAATAGCATGATCCACCAAAGTAGTTTTGTTCTCAGTTTCATCTGTTATCAACATATTCTTTTATGATATTTTTTCAATATCTGTCATGATTCATCAACATACACTTTTTTGCATATAGTACAGAAGTGAATTTATAAATTACAACACATTCTGATATAAACCTATTATTGCTGATAAGATTAAAAAAAGTCCGACTCGCAGGAGCTGCATCATCTTAACACGGTTCCATTCATATCCCTTTTGTCATTTGAAAAGCTTAGAATAGAAACAGATAATATTTGGCTCGGCCTTTGTTCAAAGGGCTTTATGACTTTACCTGGTCGGGTCAGCCAGACCCCAGAATCCTCTTCTAGAGATACCTATTTAGTACGTTTCAATGCTTTGAAAAATATCAAAAAATATCACATTTTCTTGTGTTCTTCTACTATAGTAATAATTCTACAAATAAAATCAATTAAAAAATAAAATAAAAAACCAACAGCATAAAGGCAATTGAAAATATTCAAAAGACGTCATCGAATCTCTTTCTGTTGGCAAGCTATATTTCTAACAATGAATTGTTTTTCTTATTTTACTTAATCTGTTTTATTGTCAAATACATTATCCAACTTTAAGCAATTAAAAAATAACAAGGAATAAAAACAGACAAAAAGAACCGTTCGAATAAACGAAATCAATTATTTCAAAGTTCAAGCACTTACTTCTCCGATTGACATCGCTTATTCAAAACGTTCTTCAGAACCTTTTTTGTAGACCATTTAGTAAGCTTTCGAATGGTAACCTTTCGCTTCCCACGATTTTCAACCGTTTTCGAGATATTAATGAAAGTATACGAAGTTAAAATAGAATTAAAATGACCTAGAGCAGAATAAAAGATAAATTAAAAGGGAATAAAACTAAATATAATACATATCAAATTAACTGTGTGCACCATATATGAAACATTATATGAATAAACATAGAAAATGGCAACAAAACAGCTTTGGTGGATCATGCCATTAAAAATAAAATGTTAAAATACTCAGTAAAGAAAATAATCTAATAACAAGAAAATATACATATTAAAAGTAGGAAAAATATGGCAACCAAAAAAAAAAAATAATAAATAAATAAAAAATGTGGATAATATATTTTTCAATAAAATAGACTCAATTTAGGAATATCCATAGGTGGTGTGATAAAAACGAAGTGACTACCTAGTAGACACTACAGTGTAGTGTTAGCGTTAACTCAGATCGATGTGATTAAACAAAGGCTACCACTCTGTAGTTACAACTACCCTGAATGGAGAGGTAGCTGGAAAAACTGAAGGTACAACTAGGGGTAGATACAACCACCCTGTAGTAGTGGCTACCTTTCATGTTTGAACATGTTGACTCTTTCCTACCCCTAAAGCTTTTAATTCCTGTTTTCGTTAGTACACTTCCTTGTCAGTCACTGCAAGGCACACATTAATTCTGGAAGTAAGGTGACCACTATGTTGTCATCATCTGATGATGAAAGGACAGTGGAGAATAAATCTTTTGACAGAGATTAGTTTGGGAGTTTGGTAGCAGAAAACCTTGTTTTATTGGTGGAATGCAAAGAAAATTAAAATTGAAATAAAAAAATTAAATAACATCTGAGAAGAAGTCGATAGACAAACTGGAGATTATTGTACTTTTACAACCTTATGATTTCCTTTGGAAACCTTTTTCTTTCCATAAATTAAATTATTTATTTATTGAGTTTCGCAGCTATTGGCGATTTACTCTATAACAAAGTATCTATAGTGATATCACAAAATACCTTTTACGAATTGTGCATATAAATGCATTATGCAGATGATGTAATATATTTATACATTATAGAAATCCTGATATCCCCTGAGAAAGGGGAGAAAAAAGGAGTGGTGCTTCTCGACCTATTTGCTAAGATGATAGTGTAAATTAAATTATAAGAAGTAATAATAATAAAAGTGGAGTCTCCTCCTCCTCAGACTTAAAAAAATGAAGTTATAACTACAACTAGGTAGTTGTAGTTTCTCTTTTATCACATCAAAAATGAAGTTGTAACTACCTCTCCGGGAAAACCGAGATATATCTACAGGGGGTAGTTGTAACTCCGGTTTAATCACACTGAAAGTAGTTACAACTTCAAAATATTGACGTGATAGCATCAACTCCGTTTTAATCACACCACCCTATATCAACCAGATTTCATTTTAATGTTTCTTTAAAGTCAAAAGCCTTGAAATCGATTTGTAACCATGTAATTATCAATTCTATACAGCTGATCAATAATTGCAAAATATTTAGGTTAAGGCACAAATGCTATGTACAAAAGAATTACTCCCAAAGAGGCGTCAGATAACCAAAACCTGCAGAGCACATAATAAAAACTAAGTAAAGTGTTTTTAATATATGACCTTCTGCCTTTTTAAAATAAATGCTCATTATGTTGGGAGTGTTTTGATGTGTAATGAAAAAATTTACTTAAAGTAAAGTAATTTTCTTTAGACTAAGTCAATTATAAATAAAAACATATAGAACGTCCTATTAATAATATAACATGAAAAACTTTTAATCACTTACAACTGCTTTGCAGGATCAGCTTTTTGGAGGTTACTTGAACTCTATCATTAGCAAATATTATATGGCATTGTAAAAAAGTATCATACATCGTCAAGCTGAAAATGATTTACTTTGTTTCAACATAACTGCTATATTTATATAATCACTTTATACAAATTTAAATAAAACAATATTTTTTTTTGTTTTGTTTTTGACTGCAAACGTTATCCATGGGTTCCATTCTAAACACATAAAATGAAGTAGTCACTTATTTAAAGACCTCTAGGGTCCTCAGTTCTGCAGTCCAAATCCCTATCACTTGACTAACACAAGGCCATAACAAAATATTTAACTTAAATAGTAAAAAAAAAAAAAAAAAAAAAAAAAAAAAAAAAAAAAAAAATGTATGTAATAAGAAATTTTATTATGAAATTGACTACAGGGCTTTATTAGGAAAAATACGGTTATTATTTGGTTTGCTCATATGGCGAGTGATAAAGCGATTACAGGTGCCTTCCTCATCTATTTATTGTGCATTACACATGAACCAAGCCTAATGAATTTTCTTAATGTTTAAATGATTTATTAATACTCCTTACACGCCAAAGCGCCAATATATTGCTGTTGAGTGGCTTTGGCTTTGGCCCAGACGACAAATCGCCAATATATTGGTGTTGAGCGGCTTTGGCCCAGACGACGCAGCACCAATTTATTGGCATTAGCATTTCAGGCCTAACATATTAGTGAGTGAAGTATGTGAGACTTCTCAGAAGAAGATACATCGCAGACTGGTCTTTCCTGAGCTCCAGGAAGTGTTATTGAAGAGCATTCTAGAATTTTCAGGAATACAGTTGGCCTTTTCCGAAGCGTAAACAAGTAAAAGTTGCTGTGGAAGCATCGCAGCTTCAAGGGAATAAAGTTTTTTTTCAGTAGTACAAAGGTGTTACATGTAATGGTTTTTGCACTAATTAAAGAATATATATATATATATATATATATATATATATATATATATATATGTATATATATATATATAACTAATAAGTGAACACAAAAATTTAAACAACTTATTTTATATAATTAATAATTTTAGTTTAAATTATTTGGAATTCATCCTTTATTATTGCTTATGTAATAATTATAATTTCTAATTAAAAAAAAAAGGTAACTGGGCAATTTGTAAATTAAAGACGGTAGAGTGAAACTAAATAAATGAGTTAGGAATAACATAATACTGCAAAATGTAGAGCGAGAATCGGAGTGTTTAGGGGCTAATACAGCCCTGTCTAAGGAGAGAGATAAGGTGAAGGCTGGGCCGTCAGAGGGAGTGACAAGTCTCCCTCAGAGACTGATGTTATACTTCATTCTCAATGGAGTAATTCAGATTCTTTCTTCAGTTATGATGATTTTAACTCCAGTACAATTCTCAAAAACGGTTGAAGAAAGAAGTCAAATCATTCCACATGATGTTAGAGACAAGGAAAACACAAAACAAAAAAATCTTCCACGTATTTAAGAATAGAAATAATATAAAGATGTCAAAAAAACAGTTGTAGACAAGTGTAAATATAGCCCAAAATGAGTAGTTAGAAAAATATACACATAAAAAATAAAATAAGGGAAACTTACACAGGGAAATGTACAACAATAGAGCAGTTTTCTTTAACACCTTGAACCAACTTAGAAGTCTTAATGTAGAAACATTCTTTCATTCCAGTTTTGTTAAATTCTAGAAAATAAAAGTTTATTATTATTAAGCAATTTAAAAATCAAATGCTACAAAACATTTTAAGCTTACCTGAAAATAACATTTGGGGAACACATTCAAGTAAGTTATATGTTTCATCAGAATGTATGGCTTTAACAATTAATAAATCTGATACAAACGTTCCACAAGATGTTCTCAAGCCTACATTTAATTCATGTGAATAGAGGACTGATTCATTTTTCATTAATGAGTCCACTTGCAAGGCTTTTTCTAATAATGAACCTCTGAAGCAATAAATAATCATTAATTAAATGGTACAAATTAAATTAAGAAATAGAAAAACTTTACTTGTTTCTAATTAGGTGGACGATTGTTCTTTGGTTATTATTTCATACTAAGGGGAAAACATGCACAGGCACAACAAATACTTAATAAAAATATATTTTTCAATAATCTTCTCCAAGGGTGAAGTAGAACACAAAAACATATGCAGTGATCTATAAAGAATGAATTTTTTATGATTGTTATTGATGATTCATTTATTTTTGAGAAGGGAAGGGTTAGTTAAAAATTAAAAACATAATAAATACTTTTTGGGAGCTTTTGTGATTGCATAAGCTGAAGTGTCAAGAGCTGTGCGGTCATTTTGCTTCAATTTGTTTCCAGGTTCAATATAAAATAGTAAATCTCTGCTTTCCTTCGAATTTTTTTCTTCTAGAACCTGAAAGGCATACATTGAAAATCATAAATTGTAGGGAGAATAAATGTGAAGTAACTTCTAGTTGATAACTGAAAAAGTATGTAACGTAAATTTCTTAGAGGCTTTTTCTGAATAAAATGAATAATTTTCTACATTACATTTTGAGGGTTGTCTTGTCCTAATGAGATTAAATTACTATCACATTGACTCAACATTCTACATTCATAATAACAAAACAAAATTGCAAAATAAGATACAAGATGTACCAGAAAATAATCTGGTATCAGGTCAAGTGATCATGAAAACCTCAAATAATTTACCCTTTAACCGAAAAAATTCCCTGTGTTAAAATTTTTATATACCTGATACCTTACAATAAGAGGCCTATTTAAATAAAAAAAAAAAGACAGTTTGAACTGTAAAAAAAAAATCGTACTTCCGGTTTTCATGGTATACCATTGTACTAGTAGCAGTGAATATTTATATGGGGTATGCAGGAATAGGCCAGGCACAACACATTTAGGCGTGTTGTGGGATCCCTACTCAATATGTTTTATGTTGTGGGTGGGATTTGGCTGGGTCATATGAGTGATTGACTCTACCTGTAACCTTTTTCACTAGCGTGTCAACATTTGTTGGCATTTTTCGATGGTTTTCCTTCATACTGCTCTTGTTTTTAGAAGACAGTTCCAAAATAAGAGTTGTATAGTACAAGAATTACTTTCATAAAATACCATAATAAATATATAAATTGTGGCGTACTTAGGTTAACTTAACTTGGCATTAATATTATATACAACATGATTGATTGGCATTTTTACTCATAAAGAGACAGATAGATAGTTTGTGTGTATGCCTTTATGAGTGTATAAGTATAAATGTTTTATGACTACTTTATGCAATTATATACAAAACATTAAAAAAACACATAGCATGAGTAATTCATTGGTTTACAAAATCATGAAGGATTCCACAAAATCTCTATTAAATATTTGTATTGACATTAATAAAATAAAAAGCATTGAAAAACAACATAAAATTGAGTTATTTATAGCTGATCACAGATACATTAATTGTAAATGAAAAGGAAAAGGAAAAATAATTTTATTCAATTCTTTTAAAAAATCCATTTTCTTTTGAAATATTTATGTTTCTTTATCTAAGAGAAACACATTGGTCAGAATAGTCTGAGTAATTTTATATTAATACTATTAGCCCTTATCTTAGGAGAATAATAATTAATGAATGAATATTAAAAAAACATGGTTAGAACGAGTTACATGTTGCCGAATAACCAAATACAGAAAATGATTTATTTATCTTTTGAAGAGTCTTTTAATTAAAATGAATGAAAATAGAAAACATCAAAAATTCATATAAAATCCAAAATGTCAACAACTAATTTGACATTGCTTTATGTTTAAATATAAAAAAAAAAACTACTCTTAAATTAATTAATTCAAGCATTTATGGAATTATTCAACTGTTGATAAAGCAAAACTATAAAAAGATAAGAATTATCCACCAAAAAAGCGCTGATAATGAAAGACGTAAGTTATTTCCATGAACAATTTTGAGAAATAGGCTAACAAGAGGTATGCAATATGCACTATAAGAAATGAACTACTCAAAATATCTTTTGTAATACATAAATAATTAGAAACATATCTCATTAGCAGTGGAAGTCTTGAAGAGTAGTCTCTAATCAAGGGGACGGATGAAGAGTGGAGAGCAAACAACGGGCGCTGAGTGGGGTACCTGGAAATAATATAGACCGCTCTAGCAGTGACGTTTTTGGTTTCCCAGGTTTTTTTATGTCCTCCTGGCATCTAGCAGAAATGTTTAAAACTATTCCGGCAAAGCTGGTACTAAATTGAAAATTTTCAAACTAAAAGCTGCTCAATCGGTGATTGCCCGCTAAAGGATTAAGGGCAAAATGAACAGTAGCAATCACATAAAACACTTTATGAATTGAAAATAAGGAACTATAAAATAAAAAACAAACAAACCTTCTATTTATAGAAGTACAGGTAAAATACTCACTAGAATGTCTGATGAGGTATTAGTATTGCTCTGATAAGACTCAGGGATTCCTCGTAAATTTTCTTCCTTAAGAAGACAGGAAGAACTAACATCATCAATAATTTCTAAGGAAAAATAACATATATTACAACAAAAGGTAAGACGTAATGCATAAAAAAATAAATATGTTTTTTTTCTTCAACAGAATTCCAATCACTCTTCAATCACAACATCTCTAGAAGAACTGAATGTATTCTTGTACATTTAAGTCGATTCTAGGTGCACAATAAATACAAAAATATTTAAAAATTAAACAAATAGAGATGATTTAAATATAATGTTTTGATCTAAACAAAAATCAGATACTTTGCGAAAGATGAAAAATTTGCTTCGGAGAACATATTTGACTCCTAATATAAATTTATTACAGATTTCATTTAACAAATAGCGTTAACGTTTCAGGGAAAAGTACCCTATTCAAATGTAACTCCATTGTAGACAATATTAAAGTGTCCCATTCACAGGAACTAAATCTTAGATTGTTTACTTATAATGCTTATATCTAGTGGGATTTGAAAGCTTAGAAAAGGAAGAAAATTAACACTTTCTAAACTCAAGTACTGTTTTTTCACTTCAATTCCCTATCTAAATATATGGCTGAACCTTTCTTGTAGGAAATTTATTATGTTTCAAATGGTCACCTTTCTCAACCGTTTTCAAGATATCAAGCAAAATAGACGAAAATTATCTTGTTTGTTGATAAGTATTATTTTTTTAATACTTCCTCTCCTCTATACATTACCAACATTTTTTAGTTCAGATGAATTCAAAACATTTGAAAAAAAGTTCAAAGCTACCTGCCGTTTTTTGTTTTAAGTGCCCTAAATACAAAAATAAGGCTTTACTTCCTCTTCTTAAAAACAGTTAAAGATTATCATATTGAAAGTGGTTTCATCCAATTCCTCAAGCCAAAATAACTATATAAATTTTGCCCAGAAGTCTACTAATGCAAAACCGTAAGTGCTACAATTTTTTTGGGGAAAATTTATCCCCCAAAAAATAATTAGTTTTCTGGTGGCCAGACTGTGCTGGTCAACAAACTTGACATTCTATTTTATATAAAGTATTTTTGTGGCAAATTTAATCAAAATTTGTTCTCACCTTTAACCTGTATTACCACTATTCTTACAGTGTGCCATGTAAATGCCCAGTCCCTCATTACCTATTATAAAAAGTGCACCCTTCCCTTCCTTGACATATTTTATCACTTTATTATTATTTCTGAATCCTTGCTCAAACCCTATATCTCATCTTCTGTATCCCTTCTTAATGACACTCTCCTTCATCACATAAAAACAGTATTTGTGGTGGAGTTGCTCTATATGCGTGTGAGAGTCTCCGCTCCTGTATCCTTTATATCCCTCCCTCTCCGGACTACCCTCACTCAGAGTACCTTCTTGCCAAAATATCCTTTCTGACGTTGCACTACATTTGAAACTTCCCCTCCAACAATCAAACCATTACTTGTATGTCCCAAAAAAAAAAAAATATATATCAGTCTCATAACAGACAACAAGGCCCCAGAGGGGCAAATAATGTGGAGGTATCTGATTCTTGATTATATGGCACTCTAGGGAGATAGTGTGTCAGTACTCTGCTCTGGCCGCCTTATTTTCCCCTTAAGTACTTATTAATAAATTAATTAAAGACGGGCAAAGGTATGGTCTGATACCTCGAATCTATCCTTCAAAGACGACATTGGAAGATAAAATCTTTAGCAAGCAGCCAAGTTTTGAACTCAGGTCCCCTAGCATATTAGTCGAGTGCTCTAACATTGAGCTCAAATATTCATTGTATGTACAAACAATTCTTTGTTGTTGTTTTTTAAGTGATGCCTATCTTTATATAGCTTCATTCTTTCTCTCATCTTTCCTTTCCATACCCCCTAAATCCCTCCATATTCACTTCCTTCTTTGTTTTATTATTTAGTGGTATTTTATTATTAAATTTTAAGTACATAGAGGCAGGTGCACCTATTTGTCTAAATTTTAATTTAAAACCAAAGACTTGTTATTCTTAGGAAAGAATGTCTCAGAATATATATATATATATATATATATATATATATATATATATATATATATATACAGACACACACATATATATATATATACACATATATATATATATATATACATATATATATATTTATATATATATATATACATATATATATATATATATATATATATACATATTTTTTTTTTTGTATTTCATTTCAAATCCAGACAAATACATGCATACATTTGAACGACCTGTTTTTTTGTGACCAATGGAATATGAATAATTGACATTTCTCGTCAGTATATTCGGTTTGTGTTACCGGGTCAATGGCGTAAGTGGTTTTTCCTCCACCTAGGGAGGGACAAAACATACTGAACCTCTTGATTTATTTGAAGAAATAAATTTCTTCAAAAGTACTTTACTTTTGCTTTTGTTTCACAAATAGATAATTACATCAAGATGGGAAGATAATAAATGAAAGAATATTTACCTTCAAATGATACAGGGGGTGAAGCAATTACTACAGCATTTAAAGGTAAGCTCTTTGTAGAGTTAAACCTTCTGAAACATGATACAATCATACTAATAACATTTAACAGTTTATGTTTAACTACATAAATAGCAAAAAATTATGAATTGAACCTTTACTCCAATATAGGAATTCTCGTTATAGGGAGAATGACAAAAAAACTTCTCTATATACTTTCACCATATTTATTTCTTCCCTACATGTTTCACACCCTTTTGGTGGTGTTTCGGACGAATGTGTTATAAATACAAAACCTAAGCCGCAACTTGAGCAGTTCCAATTGCAGGGCCACATTGAGACTGTACTCTACACAAAGTTTGGAAGGCTCTCTCTCTCTCTCTCTCTCTCTCAAGTCGCGGCTGTAAATTTTGATATTTATAACATATTCCCCTGAAGAGACATAAAAAGAGTGTGAAACCAGTAGGGAAGAAATAACTGTAGTGAAAGTATATAGCATTTCCAAGTCTATTTGAACCTTTTCCAAGTCAACTTTAACCTTTTCCAAATCAAATGTCACCCTTTCCAAATCAGTTGAAACCCTTTCCAAAACAAATGTAACGCTTTACAACTCAATTGTCACCCTTTTTATTTTAATTGTAACCGTTTCCATTTCAATTGCCACCATTGAAATTTTTTGCAAATTGACCGTAATGGGGAATGGGCGAATTGAGGGCCTCAAAACTCAACGGGATAAATCATTAAAATATTTTTATTTAAAAAAAAAAAAAAAAAAAAAAAAAAAAAAAAAAAAAAAAAAAAAAAAAAAAAAGAAAAGATTTCTTCCGATTACTAAATGAAGGATATTAATTAATAATACCAAACAGGTGAAGAATAACCCTTCAAAAATTTTTCAAACTTTACATTTATTTCTCCATCACAACGTTTCGGACACACTGGTCCATCCTCAGGCAATCTACAATAGTATATTAATTTCAGATATTACATCCTCCAAAACCATTAACTAAATTTTAATTGTCATAATTTTAAACTCACCATGTCCTGTAATTGTAATGTAATAATTACAGGACATGGTGAGTTTAAAATTATGACAATTAAAATTTAGTTAATGGTTTTGGAGGATGTAATATCTGAAATTAATATACTATTGTAGATTGCCTGAGGATGGACCAGTGTGTCCGAAACGTTGTGATGGAGAAATAAATGTAAAGTTTGAAAAATTTTTGAAGGGTTATTCTTCACCTGTTTGGTATTAAAAAAAACGATCTCGCTAGTGACCTAAATGTCTGTGCGTCGTTAAAAAAAAAAAAAAATCGATCTCGCTAGTGACCTAAATGTCTATGCGTCGTTAACACGTTAACTGCCCTTTAGGTAAAACTGAAGTTGAGCGTCCTCAAAACCGATTTCTTCCAAATTTAGTACAATAACGTATTTTGGGCGCTAATGGCCAAGATTTGTCGATGCGCCGAAAAAAAAAATAATGTATTTTGATGCACTAAACACGAATCCGTTAAAAAAAAAGTTCGCTTTCAACTAGGAAAACGTTAGTGCATAATAACTTCTTTCCTAGTTAAAAGCGAACTTTTTTTTTAACGGATTCGTGTTCAGTGCATCAAAATACGTTATTGTAAAAAATTTGGAAGAAATCGGTTTTGAGGACGCTCAACGACGCACCGACATTTAGGTCACTAGCGAGATCGATTTTTTTTTTTTAATTAAAATATTTTCAATATTCGCCCTCAATTCGCCCATTCCCCATTAAGGTCAATTTGCAAAACATTTCAAGGGTGACAATTGAAATGGAAACGGTTACAATTGAAATAAATAGGGTGACAATTGAGTTGTAAATCGTTACATTTGTTTTGGAAAGGGTTTCAACTGATTTGGAAAGGGTTACATTTGAATAGGAAAGGGTTACATTTGATTTGGAAAGGGTGACATTTGATTTGGAAAAGGTTACAGTTGACTTGGAAAAGGTTCAAATAGACTTGGAAATGCTATATAATGAAGTTTTTTTTTAACCTTCTGCCAATATGAGAATTTCTATATAAACAAATTGAATAATTAGAACACAATGCCATATTTCTGCTCAATTTTTTCAGTTCTCAATCAAGAAATGGCATGTTTTTTTGTCAAACAAAAAATACTAACAACTGTTATCATAATTACTTTAAAGAACTGTAAATAATTGAAAAATACATCTAAAATCTTCTGATTGGAAGTAAAAGGGTAGAACCCTTTCCTAGCTCAGGACGAATTATCTTGTGTGAAGGAGATGGCCCCTCCAAGGTCTGGACGAGTTATCTCATGGATCAATGCCCAGTCTCTTTAAGCTCTGTACAAGATAAATCGCAAGCGACTTCTTATTGGTTTTCTCCCCAATCTCCAAGCGAATTATTTTGCTATGACTTCTGTTGCTATGGCTTCCAGGGGGCTGAGTCAGAAAGTCCCTTCTAGTACCTGCTACCTATTGGTCTTTGTTTTGGCCTTCCGCCCTACCACCAAAGTATAAAAATCAGAAAGGGACAATTATAGTGCACATTAGATAGAGTATTCGTACTTTCACACATATGCACATTTAATTTTTTTTTTTTTTTTTTTTTTTTTTTTTTTTTTTTTTTTTTTTTTTTTTACGGCGCATCTAAATATAGGCCATTAGCGCCGACATCTTTTCTCAACAAGCCGTGGGATGAGAAAATTCCTGCCCTTGGTGGGAATCGAACCAACCATCTCCCGCTTATGAATCCAAGGCGCTAGCCACTAGACCACGAGAATTTATTATTTTACATTTTCACTAGGGTCACTCCAATCCATTCTTTTATATTGTTCTTAGAATCATAAGCATTATCTGTATAATAAGTAATGTTAAGACAATAAGTTGGTAAAATCATAAATTTCATCAGCATTCTTAACAGTTTATAGTTTTAATCACATATTTTTTTGTTTTGTTTTTATACACTATATTAATGTGAATTTGAAATTTTCAGAGGCAACTGACCTAGCACCAACCAACAAATTTTCACCCACCAAGCCATCCAATTCCAAAAAAGAGCTCAGCAGGCACACTCTCCTACAAACAGGACTACACTGCCTGCACCTCGTGACAAGACCTACCAGAGCTAGATCCACATCTAGACAACACCTGGAGACTTACAAACACATAGCTCCCTGCGGATCCTCAAAGTCTTCGCAGCACCAGAGCGAGAAGCGCACACACTCGGAGGACTCATCCTCTTTTCAACACGTTCTCCTTTAAAGAGAAGGGGGGTATATGTGAGAAAAAGCATAGAACAGGGAAGCAGGCAGGCCAACAGTCAGCAACAGCAACAACATATGTGGCTCTACAATTTCCACGATTTCTCATTCCTACCTAGCTATATAAGCTGTAAGAATCCAAGCCTCGTACTCTTTTCTCATCACTCTGTTTCTGTACAGGCCAGTTGCCCTTTCAATATAACATCACAACATCAAACTAAATAAATTTAATGAATATTTGAGGAAAATTAAATCAAAATCAACAATATGGTAGATGGTTAATAATCATGCTGTACAGTAATAAATAAGTTATAAATGATATAAATAAGCTACTCTTAAAATACATGTGACAATGAAGATACTTTTATATTTAAACCTAACCTTTTGGTATCAATTTCTTCTTTTTCCTTCTCATTATGATCTAAATGGAAATCTAGTTCTGGTGAGCTTACATCAGTGATGTTCTCTTGACCAGCCTAACAAAAAATTTTAAAGAACAATTTAATTGGTGAATAGTAGGACAGTATATAATTGGAAATAAAGATGCTTTTAAAATATGAAGGGATAGCAGCAGTGTACAGGAAGTAGAGAATAAGAGCAAGTACATTAACAAACAAGATTTATCTTAACTGGGAAGTAATAGGATTAATCTGATCTTTGGAAAAAAATGGTTGGTGAGATAGAGGCAGTAAATCAGGAACAGGATGCTGGGTTCCTAGAGTATGTATAGAAGCCCTGGTTGCCAGTCCCTGATGAATCCAAAGTTTATAAATCAGGTCATCCCATAAGTAATGTAGTCTTTTTAATATTCTGTCTGTTTATGTTTACATTAGTAGCACCTCCTTTTCAATTTATTTTTGTTTACATTTTTTATTTATTATAGCATTAACCCTAATGCTGCTAAGGACTGATATATCAGTCCAGTGGTTGCAGTGCAGGGAGTGCTATGGACTGATATTTCAGTCTGGAGGGAGCAGTGCTCTGAGTGTGATGGCCTGATGTATCAGCTCGGATTGTTTTGCTTTGGCTGCTATGAGCTATTATATCAGTCCTTCTACTATCACCATCTTAAGGCTGTTTATAGAAACTACAGTGTCCTTCAAAGCTGATAGGGGACATAGGACTTTACTTTTGTCACTTTAGCTTCCAACTACTCAGCCTAACTGTACGTATACCTGCTCCCTCCCTTTTTTACAGCCGTAAACCATTGTTTCTCTTTACCTGGAATTTACCCTGCATGTTTCTCCAGTACATTTTGTGCTTTTCAAGAGAACAATTGTGTGTGTAAATTCTAAGAAAATTTATTCTGAACAAGAATTGTAAGAACTTTTGATGGGTGTGAGCAAAAGTGAAGCAGAGTTTTCTTCCAATGACCATGAGAGTTCTGATAATGGATCCCAAAATTTTTCTATTGGAGAAACACCGGAGTAGTGGAATGCAAAGTACAAGAGAATTACGTTCCGACAAAACATCGTGTGATGAAAGTATTCAGCACACAGGGCGCTCCAGGCACTAAGCTATCCCACACCACCACATCATCTAGCCCCACGAGAATTGAGTATCCTAAAGGTTAAATACACTTTATATCTATCATGTTTGAGTTGGTGAAACTTCTTAATTTTGTGCTGAAATTTCATTTGAAATGTATCTCACTTATGCCATGTTACGCTTTGGGAATTCGAAAAAGGAGAAAATGTTGATTCAACTTATCAAAAACGTGTAGAAATATAAAGCAAAAATGTCATTAGAGAGCAACAAGTGCAGCGGCGGCTTGAACGATTTTGAGTGGGAAACTGCAAGCTTGAAGACGAGCCTTGTACAGGTCGACCAAGCGAGCCTGACAATGAACTCCTGCAGGTTACTATAGAAGAAAATCCAGTTGTAATAGTCAAAGAACTAGTGCTTAATTGATTTTATCCTATACCTTATAGCACGCCATTAACACGTTAAGTGCGGCTGTTGAATGGCCATACTTTCGCGATATGCGGTGCATGCCCCCGGGGGCATGTACAGTATTATTTGTCATATGCGGTACATGCCCCGGGTGCATGTAACCTTCCTTTTTGTATGCTATTTTTTAACGACGTCTAGCAATCAGAAGGAAAGAGATAATTCACTGATTTTTCACAGAATCATTGCATCTAACATCATTAAATATACATTAAAAACAAGAGGAGGATCTGGAAATATGATCAAATAGAAAGTTCTAAATAATTAAAAAAATGTATTTTACAAATATACAGAATATTCTATTGTTCTAAAATAAGTAAATAAATTAGTACCACTTTAAAAAACATAATTACAATATGCATTATACAACAATACAATACAAAAAAGTTAAATATTAAAAAAAAGTATTTTAATTTAGTTCAAATAAATCTATCCCGAATTCTCAATATTCATCCTAATAAAGGCACTAATTATTATGATGTCTATTGAAACAGTCTAAGCAAAGCCCTGGATTATTGGGGCACGAGTCACAATAACTTATAACACGCCTGACGTTTTTCGTAACCTCCCAGCTGGACATGCTTTTTTGTAAATTTTCTTAACACCCAATATAGACTTCTTTTTTTCCTTCCAGGCCCATCCGGTTTTATAAATGTATGTTGCCTTAAACTTCCCTCTCTTTGACATTTTATTTTATATTTTTAACGAAAGATCAAATCCTACCAAATAACTGCTTCTATTCCTTTACTATAGCACAAGGGATATGAACGGAACCGCACAAAGATGACGCAGTTCCTGCGAGCCGGACTTTTTAAAGTATAATTATCCATTATCATTTGGTTATTATTATTATTAAATCTTGCGAGGATTATGGGCAAGCACCGCACTGGGTGAAAGAAGTTATGTCTCCAGTGCGGCACATGCCCCCGGGGGCATGTATGACAAAATGCATGATTTCCTTTTGTTGTACTTATGGGAGGACCTGATACATATATCCATGAAATCACTAATGAAAATTCAATATTTTTTGTTCTCAAGAGAGAAAAAAAAGTGATAGGTAGAAATAGTGAATTTTCATTCCTTTTTATAGACCTAGAAACATACAGAGCCATTGTAAGAGGAAAAAAGCTTGAATTTGAAACAATTTTTTTTTGGCAGACTTCCTATCAGGCAGTTTAAGCCCATTCATATTCAAATATGAATTTTCCGATTAAATAAAGACATCATGACTTATATTTAAAGAATGTTTATCAAAATTATAAGATTTTTTTGCACAGCGCATAGATTATATGAATAATCTAAAGGGTTAGGTCCGCCAGTAAATGTACTATTGTCATACCTGTAGGTAGAGTCCGTCGTCACTGGCATCATGTGAGTACTACGGGCGAGTGCTTTCGACGTAAACACATCATCTTCAAGCCGGTGCTAAGTCAGTACTGAATCTGGCTTGTCTTGTCATGGTATTTATAGTGGGGTGAAGTAAGTTTGTTTACGTAGCGGTGAAGGGATGTCCGGGTAAATTTCTTAGTCAGCATTTGTGCAGGTGTTCATTCAGATAGTGTTATGACCCGAGGCGTCATAATTTTCACTTTCATGACAAAGGCCCGGCATGCCCTAAAGGCCAAGATATTTGACTTGATATTTTCTTTTTAGTACAAAAAATTCAAAAGTGAAAAGAAATAAAGATGTTGAAGTATTAAATTTTTTTAGAGCCTTCTGCTCAAATTCAGGAACATAAATATGCTTTAGGCCCACTCGACAAACTTATATAATGTACTGTATAACATACAGTCTTCTTTTTCATACATGGCCACCACGCATGCGCGAACGCCAGCGGACACTTTTTTGCAACGTTTTTTTTTTCAGTTTAGTCATCACTAAAGCATATTTATGCTAAAAGTTTTCAAACCTGCTGTCGACTGGTCCGAAGCTCAAAAAAATAAAATGGTGACAGATAAATTTTTACATAAAGAAACAGCAAAAGCTTATTAGGAGAAATGAGAAGAGGTGAGAGGTGGAGGCTTAGCTATTTTAATGGTGTTCTGTGGAACCAAGGAGGGTGAAATGGGCTCTGCTCCATGGGCATCCAAGGTCGTGCGGGTTGCCATCTCATAAGGATTAATTCATATTCTAAGAGAGATAATACTCTGAATCAATGTCCAAATTCTACATCGTAAGTTACCAACCTTTTCTGGACTTCCGCCCCCTTAAGAAACCAATGTGCACTAGTATTTTGTTACATTAAATTCCTAAATGGAGGTTAGCCGCATAACAAAAGAGCTCTCTCACAGGATATTCCTAATCCAATTCCCCAACCCACACCTTTCCGAACGACTAATCCCACTGTAACATCTTCCACCACCCCAATCCCTGTTATCCCTGCAGTAGGTAAAAAGCGAACTATTAAGGGACGTAAAACCAGAGGAGCGGCAGCAGCTGTTGGCGAGGAACCTACCTCCCTCTCTCTACCTACCTACCTTTTGAAGAAACTGTACCCCCATTAGAGGAGGTAAGAAAAGCGGTGGCCTACTCCAAGGAAAGGAAGGTGCAGGTAATAGTAGGATGAGATGCTAATGCCATGATACCATTTGGAGAACCACCAACACTAATATGAGAGGTGAGGCCCTTTTAGAATTTCTTATTTCTAATAATCTAGAAGTTAATTGTGGCAATAATCCTACCTTTGTTAATATAAGGAGAAGGGAGGTCATGTAACATCAGTGGCTTGATTAGGGGCTGGCACATATCAGGGAAAATATCTGTCGAACCATAGATATGTTAGGGATGCTTAGACTTTGATAACTTACAGAGTATAGGGTTTAAAAATCCAAGATTAACTGACTGGGCAGGCTATGAGCATGGCCTATCAGATCGTCTACATATGTGCCCCCATCGTCTCAATAACACTTGGCAGCTTTAGGTCATGAATGATTCTATCACCAATGAAATAATTCAATCTTTCAAGACTAACTGGATCTACACTATGGTAGTTAGAATCACAGTTCCCTGTGGAATATCTCTAACCCTAGCCAAATAAATTATTGATGACTGGGTGAGGACGGAAAATCTAGGCATTAGGCAAAGAATTAAAAATGCTAAGACATTCAAAGTGTTTCTTAAGTGAGACAGATATGAAACGATCAAAGACAATTGTGTCTCTACATGGGAAGGCTATGAGTGGGACTGATGCTCTTTAAACAGGCCATGCAAGAATGAACAAAGATCTATATAACATTGACCTGGCTACAACCTGCCTATCCAGGATGTGTGGGGCATAGGAGGAAACACCATTACATATAATTTGTGATTGCACCACACTTTCTATGGCAGCACAGAATTAACAAACGTGAGGAGAAATTCTGAGGTTCATCCAAAGGAGATCAGAGGGTTTGTCTAGAATGCAGGGCTACTATATGTGACCCAGCAAGCTGACAGGGGTACAATAGACCTATCAGGTCGAGTTGCTTTCCCCTTAGGAGTTCTTAGTTCTATATATCTATCTAAATATAAAAGTTTTTAAAAAATGATGTTTATATATAAAAACGTTTGTAACTGTATGACAGGAAAGACAATAGAGAAACAACAAGGAGGGCTGTCAGGAGCCTTCCTCTCTGTCCAGTTTCACAATAGGCTGGCCCATAGCTATAGGACATTTTTTTTAGTCAAAATTTTGCTGCTCCTACCCCCCAATTCTGTTCCAATCTACAAAAAAACTAGCTGACCAAAATTTCAGCGCAATAAGACAACTGCTGGGTGACTCTATAACACTTTGAAATTGAAAAATATTATACACAACGATTAATTCCGTTAAAAATGGATATACTGTTCTCTATTTTGATCATTTTCTCAGAAAAGTTTACGTAGATATACATCAAGGCAACCCCAGAAATTGTTTAAAGTCATGCTGAATCAAATACCTCAAAAGTTAATTCTAATAATTTCTGGAATAACATGAAAAATGTTAGAAATATTAGGATTTTACTAATGCACAAAACTTGTATAAGACAATGTTTTTACAACAATAATTTCTATAGAATCAAAACATAATGTGAACAATAAAAAAATACAAATATTGAACATTATTTTTTTCTAAGAGAGTTGGCTATTTTTTCCCGTCCCCGGCAATCTGCAAAACTAATTGTTTTTTAGTTTCAGTTTCAACTTTTGTGAAAACGTTATTGTAATCCTGCATGAGTTTGACGCCTCTTTCTCCAATGTCATTCACAAGTATCTTCTCAACTTTTTCAATTCAATTTTTTGTAACCCTGGATCTTCCTTACATGTTGAAGAGTCTTTGTCGAGAAAATCAGAGCTGATAGAAAATCTTGAGAAGAAAATTTCTTCTTCTCTCAAAACGTTTAATGTTTTGTGTCAGGTGTTACAAATGACAAAAACTCGATTTTTCTGAAGGAAGAAAAACCATTTTGGTGGAGAACATAGCACTTCGGATAGCAGTCTGGCACATCAGTTTCGGGAACTAAATACCAGAGATGATTGGAATTTTGTTTGCAGTTGCCTTACTGATTTCGGGATCAATATCCTGTTAATGTATCAGTTAATGTGTGAATAGATGGTCATGATATGGCGCTTTAATTGTGTCTGATGAAAGAAAACAGGAGTGGAAAGAAAAATGGAAAGTCCTTGAGTCATCAATGCTGCACTCTCCTTTGTTGTAAGATTTACAACTCTTGGAAAGTGGAAAACAACTTTTAAAACTTGCCGGTTCGAAGGTAGTTTAACTCCGATGATTTGATTGGAAATGTGGCCAACAAGAGAGACATGATAATCTTTTTTAACTTGTGTGACAAACTACCAGAAGAAGTTGAAGGCATTTTACAAGCCAACGAAGAACATATCACAAACATCCCTTGACACCAGCAGCACCACTAAAATGCAAATGCAACTGTATTAACATAAATTGAAAACTGAACTGAATGAGAAATTGAACTGCGATGTGAGTTATGTATCTCACATTGAAAGGCTCTAACTTTAATTAACGAGTGTCTTCTCAGGAAGGAGGAACAGACTTCTTGTTTGGCTTTTTAGGTAAAATCAACAAGGAGATGACTAAATTAATTTGAAGTAATTAAAAATAATATAACTTAAAAAAATTATCTGAAAAAATTATTTTCGGATGAACAATTCAAGACTTCAAGGTCAATGAGGGTCACCTCGCACTTGTTCAATTCAGCTTATATTTTGCACAGATCGATATTTTGTTGATTGGAACAAGATAGGGGGGGGGGAGGTAAACTTTTAGAAAGTTGAAAAATAAGGGCCTCCCTACTGCACAACTGCCAGCAGTTTTAGGGTTAAGGGAATTCTATCCCGACTAACTACTGATAGCCCCCTCAAATGTTTTATGCTCCCGAAGTAAACAAGAGTTATAATTAATACGAAGCAAACTGACAGAAAGAGAGTTGGCAAGGGATTCGTTCAGTGGGATAAACATAGGTATCCAAGTGTTATTGTCTATCAATAAGGACTAAGGATTTCAAAGGTATCGTTGGAAACAAAGGGAAGGAAGGGCCAAAAGAACTAAGGACAAGGGCCATGTACATCCTGCACGAAGACAAAGGTCACAGCTCGCCTTTCACTAACAAGGAGAGTATATAGTGGTGGGGCCACTAATTTGGCCCATTTTCTTTCTGGTGATTCTGCATCGAAAAATAGTCGACACATGTCTGAGCGTTCCGTCGCAGGAAGGACAATAAAACCAATAGCCTCCTACTGGTAAAAATCCGGCTCCCCCTTATTTTAAAGCAAGGCTATATAAGTAAATTGAAAGTACTAACATGCTTCTCCTTTAGTTGTCATGTTTTTTGAAAAATAAATTCAATCAAAATAAAATCAACCAATTAAAAACTAAGGCAAACAAAGAAAAAAAAACAACCAATTAAAATTTGAGGTAAACAGATGCAAAAAAAAAAAAAAAAAAAAAAAAAAAAAAAGAACATAAATAGTTATAATTTTGTTTTCATCTTTTGTGAAAATTATAAATTTGTTTCTCATTTTCCTATCTTGTTTTACCAGAATACTCATTTTACTGTTTTTGTTAATTTTTTTTTTTTGGTGCATCGACTGCTCAGGTTATTAGCAGTTTATTGTTAAATGCAATTAAAAAAACAACCAATTAAAAAGTGAGGTAAATAGAGAAAAAAAAACGTTCAAAAGAAGAAACCAATAGCAGTACAGTAGTAGAAAAAACTCACACAGCTCTACTCGGAAAGGTCTATTTCAAACAACAGAAACTTAGTTCTCATTTTACGCATCCTGGTTACCAATCAAATAAATTTGCCTAATATAAGCAATTACAAAAATACAAGCACTAAAAAAACGAAAGGAAGCAGGCCAAAAGAACTGTTCAACTAAAAAAACCAACAACTTCAAAGTTTTAAGCACTTATTTCTCCGAATGAGATCGCCAAATGAAACCCTTTTTTTGTAGAACATGTAGTAACCTTTGGAATGGTCATATTCCACTTACCACGATTTCCCAACTATTTTCGAGATATTTAAAAAAATATATGAAGACAGCAAAACTTTCCTTGTCTGTTAATAATTTTTTTTTTTTTTTTACAAATATCATCAAAATCGGACCATTTTTGAGTGTGTGAGAGAGCAAACAGACAAATATATTTATAAAATTGTGTGTGGATTGTGTTGTGTGGCCAACCTCATACGCGGGGCTCCTTCCTTTGAAGGGAGGGAGGAACCGCGCTAAAATGATAATAATGGAAAAATAAGCATTACAAAAATAAATAACCTACTGATTTAGAAGAATGCTGGGGTCAGCTACCAATTCGGATTGGTCTTCCTACTACTAAGGAAAAGTTAATAATGCTAATCAGTCCCATAACAGGCCACAAGGTCCCAGAGGGGCAGATACTGTAGAGGTATCTGATTCTTGACCATACGGAACACTAGGGAGATAGTATGGTCAGTACTATGCCCCGGACGCCTGATTTTTCCCTTAGCAGGTCCCCATTAATTAATTATTTAATTAAAGGCTGGGTGAGCCTAGGGACGATCTGGGCCCCAAATCCAACCCCCAATTGACAGCACTAGAAGATAAAATCTTTAGTGCATGCTCGGGTTTTGAACCTGGGTCCTCCAGTTCATTAGTCGAGTGCTCTACCACTGAGCTAACCTCCCCCCCAATAATGCTAATATTTCTGCCAAAATAAAACACCCTTGTGGGAAAAGCAATCACTGACAAATACTCTTTTTCCTGTTCTCTACTGTTGACTATAAATTACCATGAAAAATGCGCTTGACCAGAATCGATAGGCTCTGAATATAAATAGGGGCTTTTAATTTACTCACAAAAATATCACATGAAGAATCTAATTTTGATGCTTCTGGAGAATTTTCTTCACTGTGAATAATATCGGAATTAACATGACAGCAAGCTTCTGTGAACAAAGTATTAATACATTAATATCAAGCACGTTATAATTAAAAAAATGGAATTATATCTGATTCAAAAATGCTTATTGTCAATCTTCTTGTTTCACACATTTACGGCCCCTCATCAGGAGCTTTAAACTGCATTTAATACTGGTCAAAACATTAAAAATTATGACTAGCCCACAGGTACCTGAAACAGCTAAAACTAGATGATTTCTTCAAGAGAACTGTAGGAATAATAAATGAGGTTACAAACTCATTCCATGAGCACACGTTTAAGCAAAAAGCACGATTTAAACATTAAATAAACACATAAATGGCACAACAAAAAAGATATGCCACATTAAACTAGAACCCAATGTAAGCAACAAAAAAAATGTATATATGCAAGGATTGTGGGGAACATACCTTGAACTCCTTCCACATACCTTGGTATTAGAAGAAACACACAAATTGGAAAAGCCGGATGATCTGTTTTTTTTTTTTTTTTTTTTTTTTTTTTTTAGAGGGCAGATCTACCCATATCCAGTGCGATGAACAATTAGATTGGAAAATTAATTATCATTGTAAACCACTACTATTAATCCCTAAATTCATCTAAATGTGATATAGGATGAATGTTGTACTTTTAAAGCACTTATTTTAGAAGTAATCTCCATTGTACTATCTATTACAAATACAAAATACCAAAAATATTCATGATTACTAAGTAAAAATACTGATGTGTTAACCTCAAGATGGCACAGTGGAAGAAGATGGCAAACTGGATTCCTGACCATAGAGGCATTTAAGGAAACAAAGTGCTGATGAGCTGCCCTAAGAGGAGGGGGGATCAAATAGGACATCACTTTTGTGGAGTTCCCTTTTCTTCAGCAAAATAAATTATTAACTTGGATGGAAAAAGAAAGATTAAATTGAACTGGGACACGTATTAATTGAGGGACCCTAAATTGTTCTTTATTTGCCCCAACATTAAATCACTGAATGTAAAGAAAAGGAAACTGCATGAATTTGAAGGACAGATCTCAATGATACAATTGAAAGGATATACTACAAACGTATATAATACCTCGAAATGGCACATTCAACTCAGTGTAGATGGTGCTAGATGGCAAAACCACCCAGGATGTTGTCATGAATTTTGAGGTACTTGAATGCAAAGATGATTGAAAATTCTTTGGTGGCGATCTTGTGTAAGGAAAAAATATACTCACTTACATGTAATTGAGCTCACAATCTGAGAGAACCTCAAAAAATAGTAACAAAGGGGAAAATATTTCCATATAAAAGGGACAAGCTCTCCTAAAGGCAAATAATTCTCATTCTCAGTCTTGTATATCAAGGCTAGTCTTGAAATATCAATTTCATTTAGCAAATAACTAGAAGGAACAACCTGCACTAGATGAGGGTGCCAGGGCATGAAGGAATTGAACATACATAATGTAAAGACTAATTAATTTGACCCACACATGCCATAGTCTCATGCAATATCATTGATATAAAAAGAGTATGGTTATTAATCCAACATGCCACCTTTACCTGGAGTAAGAGGAACTGGAAAGACGTTTCCTTTGTAAATGAAAAGCCTTCACTAGCAATTTATTCTAATGCAAACCCTAGAAACCTAAAGTCCTTCATCAAGGTAATTAGGACCATTTAGAGCCTATAAGAGGATGAATGTCACAAAAGATCAGCAAGAATCATGGGGACTAGAAGACAAAAATCCTCTTCACAATTTAATAATAAATACAAAGAAAAAAGGAATCTTTGCAGTTCTTTACGATAAAAATTTGTCATGTTTATTTTTTCATGAGTTTTTAGTGTGTATTATATATTAAATAATGTATCTGAATAGTAAAATAACATAGAACTGTAATGAATTCACCTTCATTTAGTCCAATAGATGTTTTCTTTTTGGTAATTTTAAGATTCAAAGTAGGTTTCTTCCTAAGTTTAAAGCTTCTGAAACATTCAATTATTCACATGCATATAACTAATGTTTGGTTTTAAATAAAATAAATAAAAATTATAACAATTTTTTAATAATATATCAGCAGAAGGTCAATCATTAAAAACATATGTACCAAGGAGATATTTCTTAAAAGATCTGTTATCAGTAACATTACTGATGCGTCTTCAGGGAGCACAAAAATCACCCAATATACTGGTTGCAAAGCCTAACTGTAGCTGACACACGCGAACCTTATGCTACAAGAGCCAAAAACTAGTACATATTCCAAATAAATTGTTGAGATATTAGGTAAATTTTTTCTATTACTAAAAATTATGTGTTGGAATTACCTTAAAAAAATGCAATATGATGAATTAACCATGTGAAATAGTGCCTTTTTTGTTTGTTTTTTTTTTTTTTACTGCCATGGATAAATATCATTAAATAGTTAATAAGTGGCAACCCATGGGCAGAGAGAGTTCTAAAATTTTTTAATGAATATGTTAAATTCAAAATGTCACACTCTCATATCAATTTTACAATAATAAAGTGACCATTTACAAAGAGAAAAAACATTCATACGCCTTTTCTTTTTTTTTTTAAAGTTAAACCTAAATAATCTAAGAATAAGACATACTGCTAATTTTTTAGGATACTAAATGTAGGATAACCTGAAACGTTTATATTTTGGGACCATCTTCAATTTTTTATTTAAAGATGGAAAATACACACCCACACACACATATATATATATATATATATATATATATATATATATATATATATAATTTATTCTTGTAGATGACCCAAAATATCTAAATTCTTTTAAATCTTAGGAGGCATGGGGTTGTTAAAGCAGTCTTGCTGTCTTCATACTACTTTATTTAATAGGCCCGATATGTTTCGGGCATATTTTCGCACCTCTTCAGGGGCACTTCTTGCTAGGAAGTGGTATGAGACATGGTAATGAGAGGACTTCCTAGCAAGAAGTGCCCCTGAAGAGGTGCGAAAATAAGCACGAGATATGTTGGGCCTATTAAATAAAGTAGTATGAAGAAAGGAGGACTGCTTTAACGACCCATGCATCCTAAGATCAAAAATAATTTATGTGTATATGTATATATATATATATATATATATATATATATATATATATATATATATATATAATTCAAACTGCAATATTATTTACACATATAGTGAGAGCTTTACAAGCAAAAAGTTAATTATATATTCATAAAAAAAACTACTAATAATAACTGTTCCTTCACCAGAGATGGGCATAATTTTATTTATAAATAAACATACGAATTTACTCGTACTTCATATATTTGTATTCATGTATATTAAATATAAAAATACAAATAAAATTTTATTCGCAAATTTTCCTGTGAATACAAATAAATTCACAGAAAAAATTGTAAATATTCACAAAAAATGTGAATATTCCCAAAAAATCAAGTGATTACAAACAAATTCACATTAAAATATATGAATACAACTTTATTAACATTACAATTTTTGAATAAAAATTTATTCACAAAAAAATTCGCAAATAAATTATGAATTTATTCTTATTAACAATAAGATGATTTGGCGAAAGTTATTGAAGGTGATTTTTTAAGGCTCTTAATGTCTAGGTTCAATTTTTTTTCTTTAACCCTTTAACGGGCACATTTCGCTAGCTATGTTGGACTTTTTTAAATTTATTTTTGGGAGTCTGGGGGGGCATCCATTTACTAAATATGAACCTAGGATGTTAAAAAAAAAATTGTATCCATAAATACGAGGTTGGCCGCTTGAGCGGCCCTTGCCAATTCCAGGCATCGGGAATCCCCGGTATGCAATGCCCGCTATACGTCGTAAAGCCGTTTCCAAGTTGCAAAGATCCCGAAAATGAAATTGGTTCATTCGATGGCGTGACCCTAAGATTGGCAGATTTTAAAAACAAAACAAAAAAAAAAATAGTATAATGCTAGCCCATAATATCATTCAAGACAGAATTGAGAAAAACATTTCATTAGGAATGCCAAAAAAAGTATTTTTTCTTCCAGTCTCACGGGAGTAAGGTAGTTATGAGACGACTCAATGAATAACATGTAAGCGATATACTCATTTCAATTAAAATCAATTAATTCCTAATCTAGAATGTATAAAAGAATTATTACATTGAAATGATTTCCGGATAAGATGAGTGATCTAGAGAGCCAATAATGCACGGCCAACACTGACACAAGACGAGTGCGGGAATGGGCAAGGACCGCTATAGCGGTCAACTTCGTCATATCTCGGCTCCTCGGGCCCAAGACCTCCAAATATTATTTTTTGGCATACCTTGGCATCTAGCAGGAAGCATTGGAACCAATTCCGCCTTACTCGCGTCATTTTTTAATTTTAGCAAGCAGTGGCCGCTCAAGCGGCCCTTGCCCGTTAAGGGGTTAACTTTGGTAATTTCTTTTTTTAATTTTGAAAATGAATTTAAAACAAAATAAGGAATCTGGTATTAGAGGGATGTAGGTGTGCCCCCACGCCGGCCCCTGAGCCTGGTACCACCAGCCGCGCTGCAGGGACAGGATTTGGCATCTGTACTTCTGGCGGTCCATAAAAAAAAAATATTGAATCTAGGCACTGATAACCTAGATGTTAAGACCCTTAAAAAAAAGTCCGACTCGCAGGAACTGCGTCATCTTAGTGTGGTTCCATTCATATCCCTAGTGTCATTTTGTAGACTTAGAATAGAAACAGTTATTACTTTGTTTAGATCATTCCTAATGTAAACAAATATTAAAAAAAAAACAAGATTGTCGGCTAGGGCTGAAACTAAATTACTCTTTCCGCCGTCCCAAGTTTCGGTCTACGAAGACTCTTCTATGAATATGTTTCTAATTTACTTAACTTGCAGTACTAACATCCATTTTACTTTTAAATGCAATTAAACAAAATAAAATTGTACAAGAAAATTAGAAAGTAGTGTTATTTTTTAATGAACTACGACCACATACAACCACAAAATATAATTATATTTCTAGTATAGCATTTAGCTGCATGACTTCCTACAGGTAAAGGTAAATGTCAGCTGTCATAGAATGCTTGATGAGAACAATGAACCTTGATTTATGAAGTGCAATAAAAGCCTACCTGAAGCCTGCCTACTACCTCGACCCGGACAGATGTCTGACTCTGCACGGAGAATATTTACGTTTTCAATTCTGTTACAGGTTCAGAGAATTTGTATTTATTCCCCTGTTTTATTGAGAAATACATCCTCCTACTAGAAGCAATAACAAAATAACAAGAAATAAAAACAGACAAAAAGAACCGTTTAAATAAACAAAATCAATTATCGTTTATCAAACTTCTAAGTTTTATTTACTTATTTCTCCGTTTGACATCGCCTAATGAAAACTTTCTTCAGAACCTTTTTTCTAGAGCATTTAGTAAGCTTTCAAATGGTAACCTTCCGTTTACCAAGATTCTCAACCGTTTGTGAGATATTAAGGAAAGTATACGAAGTTTCCAAAGCTTTTCATCTCTATTAATAAATTATTTTAATCTAACCCTTCCTTAACTCCAAACGTAATCAAATTTTCAACATACTAGTTTTGATGGAATTAGAACATGCAGGAAATGTTTCAACTCAATCCCATGATTCTAAGTACACAAACCAAAAACGTTATTCAAAAACTATTTTTCGAATTTTCTTGAAAATGGTTAAAGATATCGCCTTATAAATGGTTTCATTCATTTTCTTAGGTCAAGAAGTCTATAAAACGAGTACTTGCAAGCATATGAAGTAAGCGGAACGATTTTTTTCACGCGAATTTCACTCCAAAAACCATGTTCCGGTGGGCGGATTCTGCTGGTTAACGAACTTGACCTTTCAAATTAGACGAAAGATTTTTGTAGCAAATTTCATCAAAATCGGACCATTCGTCTAGGAGCTAGAGAGCCAACAGACAAATATATACATACATACACACACATATATATATTTGTCTGTTCGCTCTCTCTCTCTCTCTCTCTCTCTCTCTCTCTCCCTCTCTCTCTCTCTCTATATATATATATATATATATATATATATATATAAATATATATATATATATATATATATATATATATATATATTCCAGAGGGTGAAACAAAATTCAGTCTTCCCACAAAGTGCAAAATAAAGAAAATTTGTGGGAAGACTGAATTTTGTTTCACTACCGGAAAACATCAATAAAAAAAATATATATTATATATATATATATATATATATATATATATATATATATATATATATATATACAAATTTGAACCACCGTCATTTTCGGTCTCTAGGGGTTCTGAAACGCAAAAGTTTCCAAAATTTTTCATGTCTATTAATAAAATATTTCATTCTAATCCTTCCTTAACTCCAAACGTATCCAAAATTTAAAAATCTCTGTTTATATGAATTTAAAACATGCAGAAAATGTTTCAACAGAATCCCATGATTCTAAGTAACCTAACCAAAAACGTTTTTCGACAACTATGTTTCCAATTTTCTCGAAAACGGTTAAAGCTATCACGTTAAAAATGGTTTTATTCGTTTTTCTAGGCCAATAAACCTATTAAATGAGTACCTGCAAGCATATGAAGTAAGCGGAACGATTTTTTTCACGCGAATTTCACTCCAAAAACCATGTTCCGGTGGACGGACTCTGACTCTGCTGGTTAACGAACTTGACCTTTCAAATCAGACGAAAGATTTTTGTAGCAAATTTCATCTAAAACAGACCATTTGTCTGGGAGCTAGGGAGCGAACAGACTATATATATATATATATATATATATATATATATATATATATATATATATTTTATATACAAATTTGAACCATCGTTATTTTCATTCTTTAGGGGTTCTGAAACGTAAAATATTCTAGTCGGAAGTTCCGGAATGCGCTTAAAAATGAAAAAAAATCACCTTCAATAAATTTTGTAATATCATCTTATCATGAATACGTATAAATTCTGTTATGTTCAACACCAAATTGCTAATGGAAATGTATAAGAAAATATTTATCGGAAATGGTGCCGAACATAAAGGTGCCTATTATTGAGGCTAAATAATTGAAAATATAGAGTGAGAAAAAGAATTGACTTATTTATTTTAGAATAAAAGAACAAAAAAAATATCTCCTTCTGGAGCAGATGCTGGTTAGTATTGTTAGTTGAAATGAAATGAAATATAAGCTTATGTGCAAATAAAAAAAAATAAGGAAAATAACAATTATGTATAGTTGGTGGTCTGGTGAATAGTGGCGGCTGAGGGTTTTTTAAAAACGGTTATAGTCTGGCTTATCTGGTGGTGATTCTGCGTCTCCACTGTAGCCGCTGACGCCAAGTTGAAGATGGAGCTTGACGGGGCTTAGAAAAGTGCACCTCCAAAGGGTGAATGCTGCAAGAGCAAGAGTAGCATAAAGATGCTCCTAAGGGCCTCAAGGCTGTACTGTCTTAGGGCGGGCAGCTCGCAAATCGGAGTTAATCTTGTGACGAGCCCGTATGGTGCTGCTCTCAGATCGATGATTGCACCGGGAGGTGGCGAACTCTTCAGGCTTGAAGGTAAATCAGCTGTCCTATCGCTAAGATAGTGGTGATCCGAAGAGGATTAGAGATCGACTGATAACCTCCTCAGGATCTATTTCTCAACTGCCAGACTATTCCCCTATGGCTAGACGCTACAATACAATAATTAAATAATAGGAAATAAATAATTGATAATTTATTCTACATGGTCTCTAACAAATTCATAATTTATTTGCGATTTTTTTTTTAAATAAATTTTTATTCACAAATTATAATGTGAATAAATTTGTATTCATATATTTTAGTGTGAATTTTTTTTGTAATCATTTGATTTGTTGTGAATATTCACATTTTTTGTGAATATTTACAATTTTTTCTGTGAATTTATTTGTATTCGCAGGAAAATTTGCAAATAAAATTTGATTTGTATTTTTATATTTAATATACGTGAATACAAATAAATTTGTATTCACACTGATGAAAACGATTTATATATATTCATACTTACAAATATATGAAGCACGAATAAATTCGTATTTTTATTTATTAATAAAATTATGCCCATCTCGGTCCTACACACCCACCCGACATCAAAAGTAGTTTAATAGGTTAAATAGCAAAAATACAAAACAAAGCCCATTTCATGCCTGGAATTCCAAATAATAATAATAATATAAAAGTATTATACTATAATCAGTAATTGAAATAATACAATTTTTAATATTCAACTGTTTAAACTAAGTACGTTTCCAAGTTTTGAGCTTCAAACAAACCTATTGTTATGTGTTCTTCTTTTCCTCTTTAGGTTTTGATTAATGGAATGTTCAAATGATCCTTCATCACGTTCTGGCGAACTTACTTCTGTAATAGCTTCTCCCTCAGCCTGTCAATTATAACATAAATGTAAAAATGAATAAGTAGTAAGGCATTGAAAGAATGTTTTTTAATTTTTCTGCAAACATAAAAAACATTGAGGTGATTTGTGAAAAAAACATTTTAATATTTTTTTAACACAACTAAATTAATAAATAACATAGGGAACTTTGAAAAAAAACAAAAACATAATGGCTAAACAAATTTTCTGGTGTGAATTACTATGTAATAACTCTATGATTCTGTGAAAGATTAGAATTGAATTTAATGAAAATATTAACTATTTCAAAATGCTACAGCATGTTATTATTAAAATAAAGATTATCCCATACATAATAATTTCGATTTGGTCCATCAGAGTATGGATTGCCCAAAATTTTCAAATAGTAGTTTCTGACCTACCCCGTGGCGGCTAAAGGAGGGGGCTTGGGGGGGCATAGCCCCCAAAATGAAGATTCACAATTTTTTTTGGTTAAGTTAGAAGCTTAAGTTGTTTAGCCAAATTAATAATAATAAGTTCTAATTAATGAATATTCTGTGACGAAGCTCACTCAATTAGACTAGCTGCTTCTATTCCCATAAGTTCAGACTTGTGTGAAAGAAGTGCCTCTGTTATGAGGAAGATCAAAAACTGGTTGTGAACTTCAAGAGAGATTCTCCAACTTATCGTTGTTGTACATAGAGAAGAAAATACTAAGAGAACAGATTCAAATTCAAGATATTGTAGAAAGGTTCGCTATGAAGAAGATAAAATTGCACTTGAGATAGACACTTTATTTTACTTTTGAATATTAATATTTTAAATAAAATTCATGAAAATAGCAATTATTTAAACTTAAAATGTAAAAGTTTTGTTAAATAACAATTTTGTATATTGTTAAAAGTATTGTATAGTGTTAAAAAGGTATGTAACAGTTGAAAATTCTAAAAAAAATTCAGGTAGGGAAATTGTAGGTTTTGTTCTTAAAAAGCAAGTCTAGATTAGTCAAGCTTTTGATTAATAGAATGACCGAAAAATTAATTAGCCTAATATCATGATTTCCAGGTGCCTGGTTATATAATTTTGATTCTACATCCCCAGGCACGGCGGTAAGCCCATACTAAATTAGCCCCCCCCCAGAAACTTTTGTCTGCAGCCGCCTATGGATCTACCTATAAAAGCTCTGCAGGTAATCACAACTCATAAATATAGCCTGTGATATTTCAATGAAAAAGTTTCCCGATGATGACAGAAAAAAAAAACAATTTTTTGATGATGTTTCTTGAGTCATGCTAGTACATTGTAATTTAATTATTTTCAGTCAAAGATTCAAGAATTTGGTTTGATTTGAATCATTATCAATAAAAACACAAAATCAATAGACAGTAGCGAGAATGAAAGGGAAGCATTAAAAGAGCAATAGTTTCAATTTACCAAAGTGCTACATTTAAAAGTATTCTAGATTGTAGATAGTAAATATCTTTAGATTGTAGATGGTAAATAGTATATTTTAAATTGTAGATAGTAAAAAGTATTTTCGATTGTAGAATATTGTGGAATGTGTAGTTACCTTGCATGGACTTGAAAAATCACTGATCACACAACTCTCATCAGAAATATGTTTTTCTTCCGGACTACTTTGTGATATATTATAGTCTTCAGCTTCATCAGAATCTTCCTCAATCATAATTACTTCTTAAGCAACAATAAATATAACAATTTTCATAATAACAAAGGCGAGAGATAGGAGTTAAACATATTTACATACTTTAATGTTTAGTTAAAATGAAAATAAGAAAAAAGAAAAAGCATTTACAAGGTCAGAGACAAGCCACAACAGAGCGAGGAAGGAATAGACTTCACTTCAAATGGCCAACTTCTTTCTGATGGGCGCTCGTAAAGACAGCTTGTGCCGTTCGAAACGGCTTGTTCAATTATCTTTCTTTTCTATTGAAATATACAGAGTTAACTTCAAAAACTTTATTCCCCAGGGTCCATAAGTTTATAATGCGCTGGGGAAATTGGAACATTATCTAGTATTATATAATTAGACAGAGTTGTAATGAGCTTATAATACCATTATAGACTAATTTGAAAATGTGCATCTGTTTGTTCTGCCTGCTTTTATCAAAGCCCTTAAGGGGTAGTAGTACCTTGTAACTTTTTTTACCATTTTTTTATGGGCTAAAATTCTTCCTTAACTAATCAAAAATGATATCCAAGAGTGTTTATGCGAAGAAAAGTTGTTTAAATGGGCAAAAAATACGATATTCCGAGTGAAGTCCCGATGCCGAGTAAACGCGATGCTGATTTGATTTTTTTTTTTTTTTTTACAAAAAAGTGTAAAAAAAAAAAAGTAAATAGGAAAAAAATTAACTTTTCAGAACATTAAACTTTAAAGTCGTTTTCTCAAAACTATGTTTTTCAAATCGGGCGATACTCTGGTGTCTTCAATTAGTGCCCAATCAACTTCAAATTTTAACTGCAGCTTCTTAATGATATGGTGGAAGTGAGTAACCTAGCCACTGCTAAGTTTGGAAATAGGTCCTTAGGCTGTGTTGCTGGGCTGCAGATTTTGTAGGAGATATAGCAGCAATGTTTCCTGATACATTGAAGGCTTAAGTAACACACTGCCTATACCTCACCTTATTAAAGTCCATCGTAAGATGATCCCCACCATACAAGACCACTAGAAACCTTTCCCCAGCCTCTGTTACTTCCTTAGGTTTGGTGTGTGGCCTTACAAAATGTCTTACATATTTGCACAGGTCAGAGTTTTTCTTTAGTGTGACTTTACCTTTTACTGGTTTAAGGAAAAAAACATTTGTTGGTGTCAGGGTCCCAATCATTATGACCACGAGGTCCACATCTTCACCAAATATAACTCCAATTTCATATTCAGCTGCGATGGATGCAGCTGTTTGAACTATGAGGGCCTCCGCATCTTCTTCTCCTTGCTTGGTTTCAAGTTTTGCTGCGTTTAACAGTTGGATCAACATTACAATGTAACTGCTCCTATTTTTTGGGTTAGTCAGAAATTTCTCCTGGCTAACTGAAGGCACCATTGTGTCAGTGAAACTGATCTTAACAGAATGCATATTGAATCTCCTCAAGCTCTCGATATGTTTCGTAGCTTGCTGAGATTCGGAATAGTCATCAAAATACTTACAATAAATTTAAGAAGTTATAGGTAAAACTAGTTGCCGATAGCAACCTGCGTGTGGTAGACATCAGACGAATAATGAGTATAAGCTCAAAAGTTGTTATATGGGCGCAACCGAATTTATAAATGCGACTTTTTAACTTTTTCTCCGGAGAGCGAAAAAATGCCGTTTTTTCAAAAAGCTGTGGCGCCCATTCTAAAGCACGCTACACGCGGCCAGGCAGGCCTGTCAGTCCACCTGAAAGCCGGACGCCTGAACGTGTATATATTCCGGCCGGTCTGTCAGTTAAGACTGTTCAGCCGGCCGGAATATACAGGGTGTCACTAATTTAAATGGCAAAACAGGAACGTGTAGAGGACTGAAAAACTAAGACAAAACGACCTTTAGAGATTTTCTCGTTTTTGCTTCGTTTTGGAGAAAATCGCAAAACAAGTTTTCATTTTTGTATTTATTTATTTAATTTTCAACGGAAAACAATTTTCATTGCGAAGTAGTTCAAGAAACCAATTACAAAAATTCAATCTCTTGATGCTGATATAGTTTTTGTGTACGGTTTCTGCAACGGTAATGCTTTAGAAGCGTGCGAGAGTATGCGCGCCGATTCGCAAATAGAAGAGTGCTTAATCGACGAGTCTTTTTGCTAACTTTTATTAGACAACGAGAGACTGAGTAATCATATTTATTTACATTTTTTTTATGTTATCATCTATTTAATTTATTTATTGCTTAGGGTGCGTTTACACTAGGATAGTTATTGCAGGATATTTATATCAGAGAGAAATTCTGACTAATGTAAACCATGTAGAATTTATGTCAGACATAAATTTTACATGGTTTCTACCCTGCAATAACTATCCTAGTGTAAACGCACCCTTAGATTGTTGCCCTCTTGCAAAAACACGAGCACTGAGTGAGCACCTGAAAGATTAAGAAACATAAATGGCTGAACATAAATTATCCACAAGGATGGATTGGAATAGTACTTCGGTTACCCCCGATCATCTGATATGACACCCATGGATTTCTTCGTATGGGGAACCTTGGGAGAAGAAGTTTATTCGGTGTCAATCAAATCAAGAGAGCTATCGAATCATAGATGAAGGGCACCAAATATCATCAGAACAGTATTTAGCTGCAATTTATCAAGTCAGTGTTTGGTTGTTGTAATGCTCGCGTTTCTGCAAGAGGGCAACATTATAAGCAATAATAAATTAAATAGATGATAACATAAATCAATTAAAAAAAAAAAATGAAATGATCCAGTTTCTCGTTGTCTATTAAAAGTTGACAAAAAGTCTTGTCGCGGCATTCTTCTATTTGCGAATCGGCGCGCATACTCTCGCACCGCTTCTAAAGCATTACCATTATTAATAGATTGCATTTTAGTAATTGGTCTCTCAAAACAATTCGCAATGACAATTTTTGGTAAATCTGAAGGAGAGAGTCCTCAGCTACGATTTTCTTCAAAGTTTGCACTATAACGTATTTTGATGCACTAAACACGAATCCGTTGAAAAAAAAAACCCGCTCTCAACTAGGAAAGAAGTTATTTTTAAAAAAAGTTCACTGTTATGAAGGTTAGGGAAGAATGCCTTGGACGACTTTTGGGCATAGAATTCTTTTCATTTCTACGAGTTGGATTGACTTAGGGGTTTTGATGTTTTCTTGAGCGAGCGGAGCGAGCGGAAACGCATAGCACGTACCGTCATTTGGGGTGAGTTCGGACACATTTTCGAGGTTTTCTCGTAATTAAAAAGTACAGAATTTTTGTAAAAATCTGGAAAAATTAATTTATGAACCCTTAGCCTTCCTCTATCGAAAAGTGAATTTTGTTTTTTTTTATATCTCAAAAATTTTCAATTTCTTTATAGCTAAAATGTGTCCGAACTCACCCCTACGTGTGGGGTGAGTTCGGACAGCCTTTAATTTCTGTAAAAATCTTAACCTAACCTATAGTTGGAGTGAGCTCGGTCATAATTGACGATATTCTAAAGAGGAATATTTTCTATAACATTTTTTAGATTAACAAAATATTCTTTCACTTTTTCCTTATCAACTTCTGCTGTACACCTTTTGATGCATTGTGTAAGACGTTCCATTAATGGATGATTCCTTTACATAAAGTCTTAAAACCATTCCAGTCTGAGCTTGCTTTAAAATCCCGCGAATTTTTCCCTGACCATCCCAATATGTTTCAACGATTTACCTAATATCTTAATCGAGTTAATGGAAAGTCCCATTCAGCTGCAGCTTAAATTCCCTTTGATATTTTTTTTTTTCTTCTTGACTTAATTTTGTTTGGCCACAAATTTATTTTGTTGTGCATTCCTCTATTTATCATGTAAAGTCGATTTAGAGGCAGCGTATCGATTCAGATACCTAAATCGATCCGCTGCCTCTCTCAGAGTCTTCTTCTTGGTTTTGACATCGTCAATCACATTTTTCAAAGCCTCTTTGGAATAAATACTGTTTTCCTTTAAGCTAAGAGGAAGCGGGTATAATTGATGCATGGCCGAACTCACCCCACGGTATGCGAGTTTTTTACTTAACGAAGAATAAAAAGCTTTTGAACCCCAAAAAAATAATATATTTATTTATGTATCATTAGCCAACATATAAACCTACTATACAATATGAAAAATTAGGATTTAATTATTTACAGAGCCTCTACACAGACGTTTGTTTCTAGCATTTCGAAAATCATGGAAATTACAGCTCACATTAAAATATTCGTTATTCACTTCAAAGTGTTCTCACGGTGATTTAGGCTTTACTACATGGGAAAAATGGAATATCGATCGTATTTTTCAAGCCAATTATGACCCTAATGAAAAAGTTTGCTCCAGGTCACGTGATTTCCTGTGCCATGCACTACTGTCCGAACTCGTACTACCTGTCCGAACTCACCCCAAACGACGGTATGCCCAAAAGCGACAGTTTACGACCAAGTCAGCTACCACAGGTGAGTCTAAATTTCAATTACACTTCGTCATTAAGGACTATTGCGCATGCGCGTGTTTACATATAAGCTGTTTACCCCGTCTTTTATAACCTCCATAACAGTGAACTTTAGTGCTTAATAACTTCTTTCCTAGTTGAGAGCGGGGTTTTTTTTTTTCAACGGATTCGTGTTTAGTGCATCAAAATACGTTATAGTGCAAACTTTGAAGAAAATCGTAGCTGAGGACGCTCTCCTTCAGTTTTACCCAATTTTTTTTCCATTGAAAATTTAAATAAGTAAGTACAAATGTGAAAACTTTTTTCTTTTCTTGTTTTACGATTTTCTCAAAACGAAGAAAATCTCTAAAGGACTTTTTGTCTTAGTTTTTCGTCCCCCAACACGCTCTTGAAGTTTTGCCATTTAAATTCACGCCCTGTAAACATCTCCAGGCGACCGGCTTTCAGGCGGACTGCTCAGGTCTAACTGACAGGCCTGCCTGAATCGTGTGTAGCCTGCTTAATGGTCAAAACGTCAATGTTGAATAGTGCATTTTGTAGAACAGTTTGTCTTTTCTAGTATTTTAAAGAATGTTTTTGTCGAACAAATGCGTAGTTTCTGAGATGTAAGCAAAAAACTGACTAAAGTCCGACATTTTCGAGTTTTTTTTTGTTGCAATTTTCGACACTAATCCACATTTCGATCAGGAGGTATACTTTAAATTCGGATTCAACGCCCCAAAAAGAATAAAGAACCATTACAAAAAAAAAAAAAAAACTTCAATATTGTTTTCTCCGGAAAAACCTTTCCTTGCTGGACTATTAAAAGAACATGAAGAATTCACCATTTTGAAATAATTTATTTTATTTATTTAAATTTCAACGTCATTAACTACGAATTTTAGGACAGGTTATCTATAGGTTACCACCCATTTCTAACCAGGATAGGGCTGATGCCTTTTCTTTTTTCTAAAGAATAGCCACCACCCCATAGTGGGAATCCAACCCACGACCCTTGGCACAGAGTGTTAACTGCTCACAACTTAACACTCACGGCCACCAGGCCTCCAAGAAATAATCAATATGTCTTAAAAATCCTCTGTACATTACTGGATTTAACCTTCTTCTTTCGAAATAATTTTAGTTTTTCGTTCTAGAATAAAAATTGCCGCCTGCAGACTATCGCCCGTGAAATAAGATGGTTTCCGTCCGTCAGACACAGCGCCGCATTTTTTTTTTCGAAGAATAGAAAAAAAATTTTTGGATACTTTGTGACAGGCCAGATGATAAATAAATAAAATGATAAAAATATTCTTCTTTATTAAAATAAAATAAAACGCAGCTGACGATAATAATAAATACAAATAAAAAATAAAAGTCTCCGTGTCCAATTCACACCACAAACGCCACAATGCACCGATCTCGGGGAACACAAAGGAATGTTTAAAATCAACACAAGGTACTTACACAACACCTGATGATCCAGCAATTCACTACCCGCGCAAGTAATCAATCATTAATTACTAATTCTTGAGTTGCAGACCGTAGTTTGCTAATAATAGTTTTGCCGGGGGTCTCCCGTGGTCTAATGGCTAGCGCCTTAGGGTAGAAACACACATTCAGCGGAGCGCAGCGCAGCTTTTTGGAGCGCAAGGATCAATCCCATGCAATCCAATGGGACCGTGCACACAAAGAACGGAGCGCACCGCAGCGTTTCACCTTGGAACAACCTCGTTTGTTTTTTCGAGCATTTGGGAGCGCACGATCCCACTGTAATGTTGGACATTGGGGGAAAATAAACCTTTTTGGACAAAGTAGACCTTAATTTTGGAGTTTGGTTGTATTGTTAGTACCAAATAAACCCTTTTCAATTAAGCAGATTGAGTTTTAGCCATATTATTGCATTGGTTTATACATAAAACCAATGCAATAATGTGCATTAGAATTATAAATGCCTGCATATAAGCTAGTTATAATTGCTATGCCGAAAAGAACCTTGGCTTATTAAATTGGTCACGTTTATGTTTGCCTCTTATTTCATTTTATAAATTATTCTTGCTTCCAGTACACATTTAGGGTACTATAATAAACATAAAAAGGTTTTATAAAATACACCTATTTTTTTTTATATCGAGCAGAAAATAATGCTATTTAATTGAATTTGCAAACCTCCCATATTTGAACGGAAAAATACCATTTGAAACCATTTCAGGAGTATATTGTCTCATTTACTATGTCGTCAGATCTTGCCTAAAGTGGCCTATTTATTAGATATTTTATTTTTAGTGCTAATATCTAAAAATGGAATTCACTTGAGAAATAAAAACACATTCAAATCTGATAATGCTAATGTGAAGGAGAGATGCTTGATAAAATCTATAATTAACGTCCGGTTAGTTTTCAGATCCGATTGGGTGCGAGGAATTCTGGACTATCGCTATTTTAAAGTAAAGTATTTTACTTACTTATTTTAAAAAAAAAAGTAGTGAAAGTAAAATAATTACAACATATGGGGCAAGATGGGCCATTGTATACTTTTCATTAGTGGTGCTAAAAGTTAAAGAGGTTCAACTTCTGGCTGCGGCTAGTAAACATTAGTCCGCTGGCATTCACCAGCCGCTGGTTCTGGATCAGACTAGGCTGCTTGCTGACAATATTACCAGCGGCTGGTTAGTAGTGACTGCTAAACTGCCTCGTGTGACCGCGGCTATTGGCTAGCATACGCACAGTTGGACTGTGAATAACAAGAGGACTTGGGACGTCACCAACTTATCCTTTCTGGTACATAACTATTACCTTTCCTTCTGCTATCTCTGTTAAGCTCACAGCTACCGACACCCAGTCTTCAGCATTTTCAGCTGATTTATTTCCCAAGCTTTATGTATTAAGCTACCAGCCATCGAATGTACTTTTAGCACAGTATAAGTGCATAATCTATCATTTCTATCCCGCTGTGTACACTTTCTTCAATGTTTGTGTTCACACGCACAGGTTTTCTATTCCTCTACTTTTCTGTTTACTTTCTTTCAGCGCGGTTACTCCCTATCTCCATAGGGAGAACCCGCTTATGAGGTTGACCTCATGACGCGATCCGGACGTGCCGACCAGAAACTTTCTCGTTTCAGACCCCATAGATCACGAAAATATAGGTGGTTCAAATTTGTGTGTGTGTATATATATATATATATATATATATATATATATATATATATATATATATATGTATATATTTTTATATATGCTTGTCTGTTCGCGCTCAAAAATGGCCCGATTTTGATGAAATTTGGTACAAAAATCTGTCTTCTAATTTGAAAGGTCAAGTTCGTTAACAAGCAGAATCCGCCCACTGGAAGATAGTTTTTGGGGCGAAATTCGCGCAAAAAAATCGTAACGCTTACGTTTTTGAGTTCATACGCTTGCAGGTACTTGTTTTATATGTTTCTTAACATAGGAAAACGAATTAAACCATTTTAAAAGCGATATCTCTATCCGTTCCTGAGAAAAGTGGAATCAATGTTCTTGTAAGTCATTATTTTTTTGAGGGTACTTAGAATCGCGGGATTCAATTGAAATATTTTCTACATCTTGTAAATTAAGCCCAACTCATATGTTTAAATGTTGGTTATATTTGGAGTTAAGGAAGTATGCAAAAAAAGATATTTTATTAATAGACATGAAAAGTTTTCGGATCTTCATACATTTTTCGTAAATATCTCGATAACGGTTGGGAATTCGTGGTAAGTGGACGGTGACCATTCGAATGCATACTAAATTTTCTACAAAAAAGGTTCTGAAGCAATATTCGATGGGGCAACGTCAATCAGAGATATAAGCGCTTAAAACTTAAAAAGTGTTTGTTTTGAAAGGGTTTTCTCTTTGTTTATCTCACTTTTTAATTGGTTGTTTCTTATTTTAAATTGCATTTATCAGTAAAATTAGTATAGTAGTAAAATAAGCTAAAAAACGGTGAAAGGTATGGGTAATAATAAGTTTGGAGTGGCTGTGGTACTCAAGATGGCAGTGGCTAATCATGATGACGTAGTTTGTTTTGAATTCTCCTGTCTATATAACCTTCCTCATAGCCTCTGACTGAAGTTATCATTATTTCTTATTTTATAGAAAGATTTAACCCAAGACAGAATGGAATTTTATTCGTTATGAAGCACATATTTACAGTTGATTATAGCAGTAAGAGGAATTTGCTAGTAAAACAAGATACTTAAAATGACAACGAATTTTTAGTTGTTTGGAATAGAGCCTTCTAAGCAGTAGTCAAAGAGTAAGTACGTTTTTAGTACAAAATTGTATTGACTTATACAGATTAAGAATTATCCATTTCTGTGTAATTTGGCTAGTGTCAGTTTCCTGTGATTTGTAATGCTAATATATTCCATTTGTTCGAGATGTACGTAACCGCGCTAAGATGACGCAATTCCTGCGAGTCGGACTTTTTCTGATTTTACCAGAGATCTTTGGGAGGTAAGGATTATACACGAAAATTGTTTTACTGTTAAATGAACATGCTTCCACTCTAAGGATGGCACCTAATTTTATCAGGATGGTTTGGTCAGAATAATGAAATAAAAACTCATTAAAACAAAATTTGAGTTTTTTATGTATGAACTTTCCGAGACTTTGTCAGAGCTATAAAAACAAAATAAAGCAGATAAGTATAACTATAAACTTAAATCCCCCCCCCCCCAAAAAAAACATAAATTTGAAATAGAGGCCAAGTTCCTCCCCCCACAAACGAACACTCGCCTGCCCAAAAAGCGAGAAATATCCCCTCCTAAAATCCCAAAAACGCCTTACCATCCTACACTCCAAAAACGTAGTATGAGTTGGTGTATTAAGTATATGGTTCACTTAATTTGCAACCAAAAATATTTGCCAATACAAGAGATGATACAAGAAATAAATGTCCAAGTTCATTACTTAGAAGACCTATTAGTTACTTACTAAGAACAGTAAAGACACTTCAACTGACATTTAAAAACAACAATAAAAATACTTATATCCAGTAACTAAAATATCACTTTCCTCAACCATTCTTAAACTTGGCAATGTTTAGTTTTCTCTCTAAAGATAATTTCGGCACAAATAAAACATTGCCAAGTTTAAGAATATACCTGGTTGAGGAAAGTGATATTTTAGTTACTGTTTACTGTTCTTAGTAAGTAACTAATAGGTCTTCTAAGTAATGAACTTGGACATTTATTTCTTGTGTCATCTCTTGTATTGGCAAATATTTTTGGTTGAAAATTAAGTGAACCATATACTTAATACACCAACTCATACTACTTTTTTGGAGTGTAGGATGGTAAGGCGTTCATTTGATACCCCGCCCGGAAGCGGAGTCAAACACAACTTTTCAGGATTTTTCGATTTTTTCCTTTAATAACACCCTCAAATCTATCATCCTGTAAAATTTCAAGTCTATAAATCCCGATGAAGATGGAGATAGCCGTTGCAAAGATTTCTTGTCTGCATATAAATCCCGATTTTCGATCGCTTATATCTCAGAAACTATTCGATATAGAATTATGAAAATTTCCACTTTTACTCACATCTAGTAGTATAATATCTATGTAAAATTTCATAACTTTATCTTTACCTGGTTGAAAGTTATGAGAGGGTAAAAATCGGCTCTAAGACCTCCTGTAATATACACACAGTATGCTTAGGCCGAAGCTTGGCGTGCGCCTAGATTTACGTAGAATAATTCCAGCAAGTAATTCGTTCATCTAGGGTGGCAAGATGCTATTTTGAGTCTTTGAGTTGAAGGGGTTGAATTTTTTTTTATAAGGACGGCTCGCTGAAACAGTTCTCTTCCAGTTCGGCAATATATATGCTTGAGGCAAAGTATCAGTAATGTGTCAAATTGCCCAGATGCAGGTGACCCGTACAAATAAAAAATGGAAAAAAAATTAAATAAATAAAAAAAAAAGCATCAGTAGCTCCGGAAGTACATATGTAGGTCATTTCCTGAGGATATTAGATGAAGAAGAAGAAAGGAGAAATAAGAAATTGATACAGAAATAAAGAAGGCTCTTTAAATATTTATTTTGCGTATTATCTGGATTAAATTCTTTAGTTTCAAAGATACATTCTATTGTTATACTACAACAAAATTAATTAATTAGTATAATAACACGTTTCTATTATTTATTTAAATCTGTCATTATAATTTCTTGTTAATAATCGCATTTATTTTCTTAGCAAACCATTTTCATTCTTTATATTATTCATTCAAGTAAAGGATTACCTGAAAATCATTGAACAACTTCAGTTATTTTGAGAGCTCCTTATAAATCGCCTTTCTCTCGTAAAATATTAAGGAGTTTGTACATAGCTGACATGAACTGCAACAAAATAACGTATATTACATTTAAAAAACAAAATAAAAATTACTAATGCGAACAAGAATCATTAATATTTAACAACAACTAGCCAGAACTGTCACATGTTAACTTGCTTCTATAATGTATTACCCCCCTTCAGAGCAATGCGTGTGTGGAATCATAAATCCTACAGGGGTCTGAAATGTGTTTGTGTACGGATAAATTTCGAATTCGTTTCAAGGGATTTCTAAACAGGTAACGAAGATCTTCTGTGTGCGCGTTCCCTCAACCGGGAGTACATAAATTTACCACATTACTCAGGAAAGTGCTTAGTTATGCAGCTCCTGCGTGACGGACTTTTCATAATTCAATCTGTGACGGAAAATCCTTATTTAAGTTTCCACGCTTAGGAATTGCAACTGACGTACAGCAACTGTGACAAATGCTCTTATCGTTTACCATACAAAAGAAAAATTCTTCATCCCCAATCGTTATTAAAATGATACGTTTTAATTTTCTTCGCCGCACTCATTTTGCACTATTTATTATTGAACTTTGTGACGACGTATCGCCTTCAAGTTATAACTGAGACTGACCCCTATTCTTCAAGGGGCAACATTTATAACGGTGCGGACGAAGTCTCGAATATAACTGCTAAACACCCCGCCGGAAGTTTCTAGAAAAATCGGGGAAAATTAAAAATACGGCGTTTTTTTTTATATAACCACCGCGCGTTCCTTTAATAAAGCCGCCTGTAGCCGCTAACCGGAGATTATTGCGATAAAAGAAGTGACGAGAGGGTTATTCTGGGCTAACTGAGAATCGATTGTATTTTACTTATTTATTTATTACATTTTGTTGCAGTTACGGACGTAGTAGAACAAAATCTGTAAATAGTTCTATATCGGACATTTTTCTCGAGATCGACTCAAAAAGCACTCCCGGTCGCCGTTTGAACCTCTACTGTTGTAGAGGTATGTGTTTCTTGGCCATAAGGCACACTTTGATGAAGATAGTGTGGGCAATACTATGCTCCGGACACCTGATCTTCAAAGCATTGAGATCGATGTTATTAGTCTAACTTTTTTTTATTTATTGAATAGAGCAATTTATTTATAAAATGTAGATTATGCTTAAATAGTTCATTCTGAAACTACTTACATTTCCATAAGTTTCAAGGGACGCAGTAAAATCTAGTAGCAGAGCCCGCATCCTCATTGGTTTTCTCGCGTAGCACATGAATACACCGAGAACTCTGTTGAAGCTTTTGTTATAATTGAACCACTGTGTGGCATATAGCGATTCAAACACCTTACCGCTCTGTCAACAATCATTTCAGGAAGAAATTATTTTAGGATATATATATATATATATATATATATATATATATATATATATATATATATATATACACACACCTATACCTAACATAATTTCTTAATTATTAATAACGGTTATTTTTGTGATCTATGAGTTCTGAAACATGAAATATTATAGTCGACACTCCTGGATTACTTCATCGAGTCGACGTCATAAGCGGGTTTTCTCCCCCTGTGGTAGGAGGGAGGAAAACAAAAATCTCATTAAAAAAAGTCTTATTACAGTTTCAACTGATTGGAGAAAGCATATGTCTATCTCCGTTCCAGAAGTCTTGTTTAATGAACGCAGTAAATTCTTTTGAAACCATAGAGCAATGCCGATAAGCAAAAACTAATACTTTAGAAATGTGGCCTGATGAACAAATGCTGTTGGTTGTTTCTCCAGATGGAGCTCCCAATGCCATCTTCCCACTTCCTGACTGAAATTCTTAATTAGTTCGATCGTTAGGTAGATAGCATTGCACCCTAAGGGCATTGATAGAACCTTGTCAAGCATGCTGCCTCATGACCGTGTGAATGATTAGGTTTATGAATGCAATAAGAATCTGTGCTCCTTGTGCCTTGTCCCAAGCGATTTTGCTCACAAACTCTTCTGAAACTCTGCATGAAATTATTTCCCTGTCAATGCACTTTATTGACTCCTCTCCCCAGAACGGAGCGCGACGCTGGTTTCTATACTTTCAGACCTTGACGTGAATCATTCTCCACTTTCCCTTTCAGGTCAATTGTCATCGCAGGAGTGCCAATTATAGATGGAATTCTGTACAGCATTCCGGTTGAAGATTGACTTGATAGGCTTCTGATAGAAACAGTTGGTTGATCATCGCCATCATATGTGGCACGACGTCCCGTCGCCGAGACTGGGCTCCGCCAGTTTGCTCTGCCTTCTGCTGCAGCTCTCCAGTTCCTAACGCCAAGTTCTTTGGCTACGTTGTCCAGCCATCTGATCCTTGGCCTTCCTACTCATCTTGTGGAGTGCAGTTCCTCAGTCATACAGTTTTTTTAGGTATTTCAGTGGCATCCATTCAGGCTACATGACCAGCCCACCTTAGTCTTCCAAGTTTGATGAAGGTGACAACGTTGAGGTCGGCAAATAGAGAGCTGAGTTCCTTACTTGTCCATCTTCTCCACACTTCTCCCATATTTACAGGGGCCATAGATCCTCCTGAGCACTACTCGCTCAATCACACTGAGCTTCCTCTCATCTCTGTCATTGTCTAAGCAACTGAGCCATATGAAGAAACTGGCCGTACGAGGAACTTGTATATATTTAGCTTGGTCTTCCTTGAGAGGTATCTTCTTCTAAGGTGTCGGCCAAATCCATATACACATCTATTGGCAGCAGTGGTCCTTCTCTGCCTCTCTTGAGTCATATCATTTTTGCTGTCCACTCCAGACCCAAGGCATATGAAGCTTTTATCTTTCTGGAATTTAAAAGATCCTACTTCGGATGGGGAGCTCAGAGCAGCCTTATCACCAACTCTTAAGTACTTGGTTTTTCTTTCATTGACTCATAAACCAAGTGGTCTTGCAGCTGCTTCAAGGGCTGTAAATGCATCTCTGGGAGCCTTTTCAGACCGTCCAATAATATCAGTATCTGCATACCCGAGGAGCTTGGTCAAGCGATTGAATATTGTTCCACTGGGCTGAATACCGGCCTCTCTCACAGCTCTCTCTCTCTCTCTTCTGCCATATTGAACAATAGGCAGGCGAGGACACCCCCTTGACTTACACCACTGTTCACCTCAAACTCTTCAGAGAGATCAGAGCCAAGGCGAACTATGCATTTTGAGCTTTGCATGTTCATCTTGATTAAGCGTATGAGCTTGTTTGGGATGCTTAGGTTCTCCAAAACACATAAAAGTTGAGTTATTTTATTACTCTCATAAGCTGCTTTAAAATCTACAAACAGGTGGTGTGTGATAATCTTGTGATCCATACTCTTTTCAAGGATCAGCCTGAGGGAGAACAGAAATCCAGCCTGGTAATTTTTCCAGTTCTTTTGCAGCATAAGGGAGGATTCTCTCAAAGAATCAGAGGACCATAGAACAGCCTATCCTGTTTTGTATCCTTGTTTTGTTTTTTTTTTTAATCGAACTTTCAGATAGAAAATGAATCAATCCTCATCCGGGGGTTCCATAGAGTTCTATAGAGCTTCATATCTTATCTCTAGTTCTCTGGCCACCATTCCTTTGTTTAATGTGTTCTTGAAATATTGGACCGGCTTTCATTTTGAGTACGCAGTTCCTCCTCGTCCTTCGTGTTCTCATCTTCCCAGGCTCTTCTCTTTCTCTTCGCGTCTTCTACTCTGATATACTTCTTAGGAATGCCTGGTGGGACGATGGATCATCTTTCGGTAGGGTTCGTTTATCACTATCACTGCTTGAAGGCACTTAGCATCTAACAATGGGGAACTCTTAAGTTTGGTCTCATACCCAAGGGATTCCTCTGCCGCCTGCATCTCCTCCAATTTTGGTCGGCTGAGGTGCTGTCATCAATTGTTTTTTCAGCAAGTTTCCTCTCATCAGCTTGTTGATACGAATATTGGCAATCCGGATTCTTTAGTTTCGGTACATCAATTCTCTTCTTTCGTTGTTGGCTGTTGGATGATAAAATTTACAAATAATATCAGTAAATTCTATCACCGACGAACTTCTTATTGTCAGAAGCCTATCTTTTTCTATCTGTCTGCCACATTTTGAAGTGATAACGTTGGAAAATGAGGGCATACTTTGTTTTCCCCGTAAAATATGCGGATTAAGCAGGCCCTGGATCATTCACTGTTCATATTTCCACATATCGGGGGTCATTATCTATGTATTATGAAGCCACCGAATCCTCCGGAAGTCATTTAATCAACGACGAACCAGAATAATTGCAATTTTAGACCAGTTTTGGAGGTTAGTGAAAACGTTTGTGCATGGAACATAAATTATCAGATTGGAAAATCAATTCAGCAACTCAAAATACGTTATTTTTAAATTTCATTGTTTTAAAAATATTTTATTCCTTTAGTCCGAATTTATTCGATGAAATTAAAGAATTCTATACATGGAAGTCATTAATTTTTAAATGGTTAAAAAGAGTTAACAAACATTTACGTAGACCAATCCATAATTTTATTGGTAAGTAAGATCACAATTATGTTACTTATTGAGAATTTGTTATTTTGTTAAAATTTGTAATTGCTGAGTTGTTTTTTTTTTTAATAACATATGAGCCCAATTTTTAGGATTCGTCACTTAATATTCCTTTAATTAAGAAACAACATCCAAATGCTGTATGAGTGACGAACACTTACTTCTTCCATAACTTTCTCGCCGAAATCACATATGTAGATGGTGTAGAGCTGTTCGGAAAGAAGCATCGACACGAAGACAATGATGAAGTTCACAGGTGGACTCTAAAAACGATAATCAATATTAATTGGCGTTGGACAAAAACTATCATTGACTATGAAGATAATTCAAAATGTTTGTTGTAAATAAATAGATAAATAGATTTTCAAATGTCTCATATTCACCACGATATATAAATTTTGGTTACGTTTGGAATTGAGGAAGTATTACAAAATAAAATATGTTTTCAATTGCTATAAGCAATGGTAGACGTTTTGGTATATTCTCATACGTCACAAAAACTGTTGATAAATCGTGGTAAGTGATACCACTCGAAGGCCTGATGATTTCCCGACAGCGAAATGGTATTGAAAGCAAAAGAAAACATAATTAGTGTGTATCATTTTGAGTTTATTGTGGTGGATTCCTCATATTGACGCATTATTTTATCATTTTAGCACCAACAATGCCATTTTTCATGGGAATTTCATTCCAGTAGATGTTTAAATTTCTTTTAAAAAATGGCTCAATATACCTTTACAAAAAAAAAAAAAAAAAAAAAAAAAAAAATAGCAATGAGCATTTTCTCATAGAATTAAAATGATCAAGTTTCTATTTTTAGCCTTTTTAATAACACCAGAGGGTGGGGGAAATCGCTAAGATGACGCATATCCTGTTTTACTGTACACATAATATAATAAGTTTACTGAAATAGATGTTTTAATTAATTAGTAATGCTAACCTCTAATAGAAGAGTGAGGAGTGCAGCTACAGAGATTGAAGCCACCACAACCAAGAGAAGAAATGATGATCCATTGAACGGGTGGATTTCTTCGTTGAACCTTTAATGAATATCAACATGAAAATCATACCTAATCAACTTTGTCCTGGGTGTTTTTTTGTTTTCATATAACCATTCACAATGATTCTTAAAAACTCAATTTTATCTTATTAAAATCTCTTAAAACGCGTCTCAAAGATAATTACCATTGAGACGCGTTTTCTTAATTTTAGTCAAGATTAAAATTTACTTAAGACAAAGTAATTTCCAAAAGTGGCCCCAAACTTTCAGATGGAAAATGAATCAATTAAATAAAACCAATTTGACATTTCACTTAATAATAAACGATTTTATTAAAGCTTCACTACTGGTTTAACATCCACAGATGCCTCTTGATGGTCACTAATACTAGTTAAACCATAATTATACAACCTTCTGCTACAAGGGCACTGGGATCATCTGTTTAGCTATAAATCTGCTGGTGAGGGTCGAATAAGTCCATAAGTTGAAATGGATATCCGAAACAAGTATATTAGTCAAGTCAAATAAAATGTCTTGTCGTCAAACTGTAATTTTTATCTAATAAATTAAAAAATGTATTTACTTAAATATTTTATATCCGTTTTTTTGTATGCTACTTTTTTTCTATTTTTAACAATAGGCGTATTTTATTTTATTTTGCGTTTTATGATTTTTCTTTTCTTTTTCAAAACCCTAACGTTTGAGAAGTCGAATTGCAAGGTTATTCATTATGGTATGATTTGCGAGTGCTGTCTTATTGTCGTGTTCGCCTACATTATTTACATGTTTTACTCTCCTTTTAGGCAATCGCGAGGATTCTGAAATATCTACTTTATTATAATTTTACAGTTTATTTAGTGTATTATATACTTTGTGTCTTTCCTTCAAAATTTGCAGTTTAAAAATATGGCAGTTTTTGTTAAAATTAAGTACCGATTCGTCGTTGTTCAAAGTATTTCTAACTATAACATTATCGTCAATTTTATCTTTAAAGAAGTCATTCATAGTCAATGGAGTAAATTTCTTTAATCATTTTCATTATCGTCAAATTTACTTTTAAAATTACCCCTGCTATTTTAAGCGTCAATTTGAGAAAAAATTTGGACAAAGGGTAAACAAAAAATTGGATATCAAATATTCAAATAACACAATACAAGATATTTTATTTGATTTGACTAATATACTTCTTGCGGATATCGAATTTAACTTATAAATTTATTTGATTTTCTACAAAACAGCTGTGCCCAGCCTTGCATATTATCTCAGTGGTAGCCATGGGCGTACATAGGAAATAATTTCGGGAGGGGCTGGAAAAATTTCGGGGGGGAGGAGGGCAGAGACCATTTCCAGGGTATGGAATATGAAAAATTTAGATCTTGGAATAGTTTTAGGCAAATAAAACGCTATTACACGTAAAATAAAATATTTTTTATGAACTAAGTGATTTTATTTACTTTATTTTTAAGGGTTTTATGACACATATTTGCCATCAAATGAAAATTTCGGGGGGGGCTGCAGCCCCCTCAGCCCCCCCCCCTAAATACGCCCATGACTGTAGCAGAAGGTTTGCCTTCCTATGTAAGGCTGTGTAAATAGGTTTCAGCTAGTCTTGGTGGCCCTGAAGAGCCATCAGTGGATGTGAAATTGGAATTGCAGTTTCTATAAAATGAGTAGCCAGTAAAATTGTATTAATTTTATTGATTCACCTTTTGGAAAATAAAAATAAAATAAAATCAGTCGGTTTTGACACTTTTCATAGTTATATACACCTGTAATACAGTGTGTATCGCTTTTCATAGTTATTTCACCTATTATATAGGGTGTATCGCTTTTCATAGTTATATACACCTATTATACAAGGTGTATCGCTTTTCATAGAAATATACACCTATTGTACAAGGTGTATCGCTTTTCAGAGTAATATACACCCATTATACAGGGTGTATTGCATTTCAAAGTTATGTACACCTATTATACAGGATGCATCGCAAGTAAATGACAATATTTAGCGACATATTTTTGAGAGAAGCACTACACTTCAAAAAAAATAAATATATCTGCTGCTGCCGAATCTCACAAACGTTGTTCATTTGAAGCGCGCGAAATTTCGGTGCTCAAGATATTGTTCTTCGAGAAATACTGCGAAAGAACGATGAGTGAGTTATATTTGTATTTTATATGTATAATACATATTTCCTTTCATTGTAAGTTCTTTAAAGTTCTTTAATGATACCTGATTAAAAACTGGTGGTGTTGGACATTGCTCCTTAAACATTTTAGAACGCATCTTTGAAATTCTAAGTCTTTGTACAAGTTTTCTTGTGACATGTTTTCCTCGTCGAGCCTAAACTTTGTTCTATACATTCTTATTGCACGTTTTTGAATATTCCTAATGGAGTGGTTGAGAATTTGCAGTTGGTTCCGGAGCTGCATAGCACAGCTAATTGTGACGACGTACATGATTGCAGCAGTACCGTAGACGTAGTAGTGGAAAAACAATATGAGAGTGAATGCTCCGGCCAAGCCGGCGGCAGGTCTTGTGCTGAAAGGTAGATGGAAGAAGTGCGGTAGGTAAGGATTGGCAATGTCCACCATCTTCTCGTATTCCTCATCGGTCACAAAAAAATATTGGGAAATCGGGAAATATATCGTGCTCAGACCGCTCCCCGAAATGAAAACCGTTAGGAACACGTTCAACCTTCTTCTTAGGTCTTCAACAAGACCTCTTTTGATCTCGGCCTGTTCTTCGTCAATTTCTTCGTCTTCATAGTGAAAAAACCCTGAATTTATGATTTTTCTCGTTTCTTTTAATGATTTATTGGTTAGTATTCTTGTCACAAGGCCCCAAATTCCAAAAGTAGAGTTGAGCACCACATGCATTGCATCTATTATTAGCCCTTTGTTGGGTGCGATCTCGTAAGCTCCATATATCGCCATAACTCCAGGAAAGATAAAAACACTCATGATAAACAGTAAATAGATCATGTACAACGGACTCCTTGAATCACCATAGCCTCCTAGAATAAACAGCCACTTCTTTTCTTTCATGAAGTCATAAAATTCTACATCATTTTGTTTTTTACTCTCAATTGCAGTCTTTGTTGACGTCATTGTGATAAGTTACTCTTTCCAAAAGATATTTTTCTGAAAAAAAAAAAAAAAAAAAACAGATAAAAAATAAGAAGAATAAAAATAAGTAGTTTATAATGCAAAAGAGAAAATGCCCTATCAAAGGGATTTCATTATAATACCTCTAAAAAGCGGGGCATTGAAAAGAAGAAGAGCGAGGAGGATTATTCGCTTTCAAAACAAAATTCAATGAGATTTGGGTAATAAAATGGCACAAAAACTTTAGACGTAAGATGCCTAAAGTATAAATATTTAAATAAGAATTAATTTAGAGGGTTGATGAGTATGATTATCCAAGCAAAACTTGAGGAAACCCAAGAAACAAAACAAATGGTTACCGCAGTCACGCAAAATATATTGAGAATGAGTAGTTGCCCGCGTCTGTGCGCGCAAATATTCATTACATTGTTACCAAAATAGATTTACGGGGACGTTTTACCCATGCCCCAGTAAATCAAAGGCCAGACCGAACTGCACTGGTGCATGTACGTTCAACCGGTTAAAAAAACGGTTCTGTTCAACCGGACCTGCATAACTAAGCACATTCTTCCAAAAGGTGGTAAGTTTTTTACCAGATTTCCGTCGAATGGAAGGGGAAATTTCTTGCTACTTTTTTTTACCAGTTTCTTTTTAATGAGCTTAAATGCTTCCTTGACTAATAAAAAATTATATCCAAGAGTTTTTATGTGCCGGAACAGTTCTTAAATGCGCCGAAAATTCGATTTTCCAAATAAAGTCCCGATACATTTAAAAAATAGAAACCAATTTTTATCTTTATTACACGAAATTATGAAAACAATTAAAAAGAAAAGAAAATTACCTTTTCGGTACATTAAAATTTGAAGTAGATTTTCTCAAAGCTATGTTTTTCAAATGGGACGCTATCGCTTTCTATTTCCACCCGATCAACTTCAGATTTATAACTGCAGATTCCTAATGATATTTGCTAGTAAAGTACGTAGGTTTTTTCCCCTTCATTGAATTATTACGATTTTATGATCAATTTCGACTGATTATTTTAATGAAACATGAAAAATAGTTCACCATTTTCGAATAAATTAATATTTCTTAAATATCTTACTTACTTTACTAGATTTAGCCAATTCACCGGATAAATGTATGAGAGTTTGATCAAACTCTGGATGGAAACTACAATCTGAGCTACTGTAGATCCCGTCCCCTCAATAATGCTAATGTATGTGGTAATTCTCTTTTCATGAAACTAAGCTTTTCAAACTTTCTTGATAAATGCGGCTTTAAACTTTAGAAAAAGGTCTATTATTCTATTAAGCCTTCTAGTGATGCAATCTGCATGTACAATCTATCCCCTGGACTTTAGTGTTTTATTGATCAGGCAATAGTTATTTAGTATCACTGCCCTGTCCCCTTCTTCGTTTCTCTCTCCTATCTCTCTCACTCACTCCATCTCCCACTCCCTCCCTCTCTCTCTCACCCTCTCGTCCTCTCCCCCTCCCTCTCAACACCAAAATTAGGAAATAATTTCGGAGGGGGCTGGGAATTTTTTTTTTTTTTTTTTTTTTTTTTTTTTTACGGCGCATCAACAAATCTTGGCTATTAGCACCGACATCCAGGGTGCAGCGAGGAATTTTCGATCGAACCCGCCATCTCCCGCTTATGAATCTAGCGCGCTAGCCACTAGACCACGGGAGACCCCCTTAAACGCTATTAAACCCAAAATAGATTATTTTTTATTAACTAAATGATCTTATTTAATTTATTTTTAAGGGTTATATAAAATTTTTACCGATCAAATCAAAATTTCGGGGGGGCTGCCCCCATAGAGTAATTTCCTGTTGTGTTGCCTAAAAATTCTTGCTTTTCTTTTAGATTAAATTATACATTTTTACACGGGTTTACATTTTTCACGATAAATCAAAAAAAAACTAAACAGTTTCTATTCTTAACTTTCTAAATGGCACTAGGGATAAGAATGGAAATACGCTAAGATCATGGGTTCTCTACGAATCGGACTTTTTATTTAAAACTTTAATAAAAATGAGTTTAACTAGCCAGCAAAAATGACAAAACGTTGTGTTTGTGATATTCCGTGCCTGTTGTCTCGCACGAAGTTGATTTGCATTGATTGGGATCGGATACTTCCGTCAACGTTGGAATGGACAGACGCAGTTCAAGAACATTTTGTGCCACACATCCTGCTTTTAAGTAAAATATCATTCCAGGTGGAATTAAAGTTTGCTTAGCAGTAAAATATGTTTATTAAAATAACTATCTTACAAAAATAGGGCGACGATTTGTTTCTTTAGAAAGCAAAATACAAAGAAGTTCTATTATGTGTTTTTCAGAACAAACCAGAATTGAGCATTTGATGTAAGTGTGGGACTTCTATTTAATATTGCAAGTCGGTTTTATTTCCGGACACATTTTTGAGCAAGGGTGCTTTAATGCAGGAGAACACAACTTCTCACAAATCCCCATCGACTTCCCAAGATGGCTTTGTGAAGATATATTGTCCATACTTTATATTGTACGTTTCGTCGACTCGTGAAATAGTTGGAAGAGAGGGGGATCGTATATCCTTCCAGTGGAATGATTGTTATTCTGGTTAGTGCCCCTCTCGTGAAAACACGGTTCAACTTCAGTCACTTTTTGGTAACTTACTAGGAGGCAATGTCGTCCTTGGAGCCTTTCTCTGATGAGCAAGAAAATTTTAGATAAATGAATATATACATACATATATATATATATATATATATATATATATATATATATATATATATATAATATGTTGTACCTTTGACCACCTGGGCTGAGGCGCTATGTAGCAACATTTTTTAAAGTTTGGTGTAATTAGTGTTTAGCTCCTTCACTAGAGGGCTTGTGTAACCGACTTTGGATTGTTCAAGTCAAAAAATACTTTTACATTTCTATCATAAAAATTTAAGTAATTTATTGATAATGTTTTATCTAATAATATTTTTTCTGTTATGTCTTTGGTGAAATAATATATATATATGACATAGCAGCTATTATAATTAGGAAATATGGTATAACTTGTAAAAACTACCCAAAAAAAACATAAATGTGAAATAGAGGCCAAGTTCCTCCCCCCACAAAGAAACACTCCCTTCCCCAAAAATATCCCCTCCTAAAACCCTCCAAAACGCCTTACCATCCTACACTCCAAAAAGTAGTACGTGTTAGTGTATTAAGTGCACCATATTTTCAACCAAAAATATTTGCCAATACAAGAGATGATACAAGAAAGAAATGTCCAAGTCCATTACTTGGAAGACCTCATAGTTACTTACAAAGAACAGTAAAGACACTTCAACTGACCTTTAAAAACAACAATAAAAATACTTATATCCAGTTAATAAAATATCACTTCCCTCAACCAGGTATATTCTTAAACTTGGCAATGTTTTATTTGTGCCGAAATTATCTTTAGACAGAAAACTAAACACTGAACTTGGCCTCTATTTCACATTTATGTTTTTTTTTTGGGATCTTATTACTTTTTTCTAAGTATTAATTAAAATTTAGTTGCCGCATACCTTCTGGCTTTTTGTACTTCATATAAAACCAGGGTCTTTGGATTCTGCGTAAAGTTCTTCTTACTGCTTGATATTTGATACCAAGCAGCATACCTATCTACATCTAATCACTAGCCTAGAAAAGTTATAAGCTCTTCCAGATGACATTACTCTAGAGGACAAATTGATTGCTCTCTTAACTAAACTATTTCACTGTAAAACACAGGAACCTTATCCCGAGGATAAAGATCACAATAGGGTAAGTGTAGAAGGCCTTCAAGAAAAAGATAAGAACAAAGACTATACATTTTGGGTTTGTGATCCTAAACTTTGGAATTTAGAAGGCTCGACTTTGAAAAACTTAGTATCTGCTGTCAAGTATATTATGCAGTTAACCCCTACGACTTTATTTACTACATTTAAGAAAGAAGTCACAACTGTTGTTGTTAAGATGCGTCGAAATGTTTCTTAAAACATCAAATATAGGTTCTCCTTACCAAAATGATTCATTTGATACCCCACATGATGGGTTTCAGAAGGAATGATGGCTTTCCGATAGAACAAAAAGTACAAAACGTCAAAGGTAATATGACACTCCCGTATCAAGAAGTACCTGCGTGCCAAGTTTGGTCAAAATAGGTCAAAAGGTGTGAATTTGTATAAGGAACAAACATACTGACAGACAGCTGAAGGACCTTTTTTACCAAGCCTAGTGCATTCCCCGGGCCAAGGCCTACCTGTGTGCCAAGTTTGGTCAAAATCGGTCAAACGGAGTGACTTTGTGTGAGGAACAAACATGCACACAGACAGCTGATAGATGATTTTGACCTAGCCTATGACACTACCCGGATAAAGACCTACCTATGTACCATGTTTGGTCAAAATCGGTCAAATCGTGTGGATTTGTATAAGGAACAAACAGACAGATAGCTGATAGACAATTTAACCTAGCCTATGATTCTCCCAGCATCAAGACCCATCTGTGTCCCAAGTTGGGTCAAAATCGGTCAAACGGTACGGATTTGTATAAGGAACAAACATACAGACAGACAGCTGGTAGAAGATTTTGACCGAGCCTATATGCGTCTAATTGTTTCTTAAAACATCATATATAGGTTCTTCATACGGAGACGATTCATTTGACACCCCACATCATGGGTTTCGGACGGAATGATGGGTTCCCGAAGGAAGTACAAAACTGGCACGCCCCCGCCCCGGAAGCGGAGTCAAACGCAACTTTTCAGGGGTTTTCGATTTTTTCCTTTAATAACACCTCCATATCTATCATCATGCAAAATTTCAAGTCTCTAGCATCATGGGAAGTGCCTAATAATTTTGATGAGTCAGTGAGTGAGTGAGTCCTATAAATCCCGATTTTCGATCGCTTATATCTCAGAAACTATTCAATGTAGAATTATGAAAATTTCCAGTTTTACTCACATCTAGTAGTATAATACCTGTGTAAAATTTCATAACTTTATCTTTACCTGGTTGAAAGTTATGAGAGAGTAAAAAGCGGCTCTAAGACCTCCTGTAATATACACACAGTATGCTTAGGCCGGAACTTGGCCTGGCGCACTACCGTGCGCCTAGATTAATCTTAACCCTAAAACTTTAGCCTTTTTAATTTTCACTACGATGGTGTTGTACCTCTGACCACAATAGGTTGTTGTTCCTTTACCAGGTCATATTTTTTCTGCATTGCTGAGTTGTTTTTACGTGGTCAGTGGTACAACAACCCAAGGTCAAAGGTAAAACTACATTTTGTAAGTTTTGACCACACGGTACTAATATTTTTTTTAAATTTAATAAAAAATGTAAATTGTTAAACTAGAACATTGAAAAAATTAAATATTATAAACAATAGAATACTAATAATAATAAAATAAAAAATTTAATTTCAATTTGAGCCTTAATATTCAAGCTAAAAAAATTTAATTTTGCAAAGTGTTCAAAAGTACAACACCTTCCCCTATACATATATATATATATATATATATATATATATATATATATATAGAGAGAGAGAGAGAGAGAGAGAGAGAGAGAGAGAGAGAGAGAGAGCTGATTTAGTATATTAGATTACTCTCAGATTGCACTGTTTGAGTTTCTATCATATGCTTTTCGTCATGTGCAATGGGGTTAGAACGGACTCAAGATGTATGGAATACGCAGAACCTGCGAGTAGTCTTACTCTATTTTAAGCCATTTAATAAAATGAATTCAATAATTTCTTCCTGAGAAGTAATTTGAGGAAAATATATTGCCAATTTAGTGGAAATCTTCAAGGAAAATATAATATTTGGATCTGACAGCCCTAAATTGAAAACAAGATCAAAATATATCCTTATCCTGAATGTAAGTTGTCCTTACCAACATTTACTAGTGAATAGTCAGGAACCAGGTTTAGAAATACCACTAAATAAGGTCAGCTAGTAAATATGAAGTATTAATGTCCGTAAAAGTTTTCTATAGTAATTGGGCTGTTACAGCTAAAATACCAGATGCAATATCAATTACCTGTTATTACATTAAAATAACTGATGTGGCAGTATTATAGAAATCCAAAGAAATGGTATCTATTACGTAAATTGACACCCAACATTGGCATTCAGTTACTCTCGGAACTCATTCCTACTTTAGTGAATTACAAAACTCAGAAAAGTTTTCTTTTGTATATTAAAATATGAACAATTCATTATTCTGTGTAGGTTTTTATCATTATTTCGTAGAAGTAGGCCTCTGTAATGATATTTTTATTTTTGTATGAATAAATGGAGCATTGTTTTTTTTTTCTTTCTTTTTTTTCCTTTTTTTTAAGGACAGGATTTCTTTTCTATTCTCAACGAATACAAAGTAAATCTAGAAATAGCACCGTAGATTAAAGCCTGTGTTTTATTTAGGAATCCTCTTAGGAATTTGACCTTATGAAGAGGGCCCGGAAATCGGTTTATTTATAGGTATTTAAAATATTAAAAAATATTTATATTAATTGTGGAAGGTGAACTAATATCTCTACGATGTTGTTCTATAATAACACGATATGCATGATTTGGGGTTTCTTCCAAAATTGGTCTTCTTTACTAAATTTGATGTGCTGATTCCATAAATGTAATCGGGTTTTTTCTATCACGCACCATTTTTGCTCAATTATTATTTATACCTAAAATGTAGTTCTGTACATATGGAACTGACAAGAAACCAGAAAAAGAAAAAACACTGATATCATTGTTGAAATTAATGTGCTTCACAGCAATATAACAGTGTAACAGAAAACAATAAATGCTTTATTTTAAGTCCAACCCCTGTAAATGTAGCTTTAGGAAACATACCATAACTTAAAATTGCTTCCAGAAGAAGAAAAATATGAACATAAGTGGCAGGTTTGTTAAGATTTAAACGTTATTGCCATGCTACTAGACCAGTAATTAGGCAACACTAAATGCCATGTTTAATTTGTGAATGGGTTAGTAGAGCCCGATCCGATCACTGGACAAGAAAAATTGGAAGCAGAAGAACAGCTTCGTGCCAGGAATAAAAAATGTAATTCATGAGTGTCCTGTGGACCCCAAAAATGTTTTTTTTTACCACCTTTGCACATAAAATTAGGATTAATGAAGCAATATGTGAAGGCTTTGAATATGGTGGCACCTGCTACAAAAATATCTGCAAGAAGTACCCTGGAATATCTGATCGTAAACTTAAAGAGGGAGTATTTGTTGGGCCACAAAATAGAAAGTTGATTTCTGATACCTTATTGGAGGAAACAATGACAGATACTAAAAATAAAAAACAGACATGGATTGGGTTTAAGAGTGTCATCAAAAACCTTCTGGGAAATTACAAAAAATGTTGTAGAAATATGCTTTCGAAAGCTGGGCTGCAATATGAGTGTGAAAGTCCATTTCCTGCACTCTCATTTGGCTTTTTTCCCATAAAAAAGGCCAGATGAGGCCACTATGCTCCTCATTGGCTGTGTCAATGAGGAGCATAGTGAAAGATTTTACCAGGTCATAATGGAAATGGAAGTTCCTTGGCAATAATAAAGACGCAAAGTGAAAAAATGCAGGCCTGTGTAATTGCATGATCTACAATTTTTGTCTGACATATTTTTATCATAACACTAAACATTTCGCTGAATAATCAAAAATCCTTTTCTTGAGAACTTTGATCTTAAATAAAATTGTTCCCTTCTTTAATGTAGTCAATGTTACTTTTCTAAATCTCGCTGTTAACTATTCTATCTAATCAAAACAATTTTTTTTTAAAAAGCCTATCTCTGAAGTGCTTTTCATAACTCTAAGATCATCACGCACCCGGTCATGATCAACAGCACCCGAAGAGTTTCTCATCACACTTCGAGAATACGTGAAGAGGCTTCGCCCAGCCAATAGGTCAAGCTCATCGCTGACTTTCGTACCCAAGGAACACAAGCACCGTAACCTACACCGCCCAGCAGGTTCCTCAAGACGCTTCTTTCGCGTCCACTCCTTCGCAGTCTCAACGAGCACCGAAGCATCATCTGGCTCCCAGTTCGCTTCCACGACAGAGTCTTTTGAGAGTAATCTGGCAGTTGCGCAATCTTCCCAATTATCAGCGGGGTGCCCTGACTGTTTGATTTTTTACTAGTGTTAACTGTTGGAGGGTAAATCTGAATGTTTCATTAAATGTACTGCAGCACCTGATTGGTCCGCCATCTTGTTCAGTTGACCAATAGTAGCCACCCTTGTTTTTCTAACATATGTTTTTGTTTCCATTAGACTGTTTGTAGAAGATCCCTTTGTTCTTTATATTAAAATCAGTTATTACTAAAATGTATGTGTTCTAAAACTTAAAACCTCAACAGGTTATGGGCCCAGATCAAGCCTTGTTAGTTAGGAAGTGAAATAATTAAGTGATAAAGTGAATCAAGTTGTGTTGTGAGTCAGTCAGTGTCTTGTGTTGCGAGTGTTCTGTGTTATCGCATTAAAACATATTTTCCCTTCAAAATGAGTTCGTATAATATTGACGAAATCTCTCACATTGAAAAACTGAGTGGTGTAGATGATTTTCATGTATAGAAATTACAAATTGATGTTGTTTTTCAAGCTGCCGATATTGAAGATATTGGGAACATACGTATTAGCGTCAAAGCAGGTTAAAGAATCGGGTCTCAGAGAACTGGATCATCACCGGGTGGGAGAGCTGGATCAAGGAGTCAAATCAGTTTTTGCCAATATGGCGACGGGATTATCAACGATTTGGGTTAACTAGAGTTATGATATAACCTTTAGCTAGCGAAAACGCGTAGCATTTATATTAATAGCATAATTGCTATGCGTTTCCGCTTGCTACGCTCGCTCAAGGTTATATCTAAACTCTAGTCAATCCAACTCGTTGATAATATAGATCAAGGATGGTTTTTCGCTGGATAATGGACTGATAAACAATTTAGCATTGCTTCGAAACAGTAGCTTTCATCCTAGCTATTCTGATGTCGGTATCTCGCACAGAAACTGAAATCGCGTAACAAAATAAAAAACAACAATTGCGTGGGTAAATAAAGCACAAATTAATTGCGTTGAAAAGACAAAGGGAACAAGATGGTTACTATAAACACAATAGATAATAATATCTCTGATAGGGGGGTAAATGGGCGGGCTAAAGGGTTGCTGGAGCGGACGTGCGGATATGGGAGCCGTCCGACTTCTTTTGGGAGCTCTGCTAAGCTATAGTGCCCTATTCCACTGCTTAGCATCTCCTAGTATACCTGATTCCCGTCAACGCCTACTGCTTTTCCTCCCCGTGGTACCCCCTGGTAACGTTCTTGTAGAGTACATGAACGGCGAAAAGCAGAGGCGGGGGTCCACCATGATGTAGGGCCACCTTCCCTACTGAGTGGATCCTCCTCTATTAGAGAGGGAATGAGCGCCGGTCTGCCGGCCAAGGTGGCAGCCCCACCAGCAGACTCGGTGGCGAGGAATAGGGGTCTAAGCCACCTAAATCAAGTTCCCTACGTCTACAACCAAGGAAACAGCCGGACTTCTCATTACGGACAACCCAGAGGGTAAGCAGGACCCTCTGGGAGACCCCTGCATGGACTTGGACCAACCCACCTCTAAAAAACCATTAACCCAAGCCACCCAAAAAGGAGGCAAAGGGAACACAGTAGATTTGGCACCTGGTACTGAACCAACCAGTGGTATGCAGAACCAAGTGTCAAATAATAATGATATTGAAACTCGTTCCACTACCTCTCGGTTCACTTTGGAGCCGTTTATAACGCCTACAAAGAGTCCCGAGAAGAAGAAACAAAAGAGAAGACGAAAACGACTACTGATGGAAATGCCAGCAAATAATGAAACAAAATTTAGTAAATTTATAATTATAAGCCGATCGGAGGGACACTCATTTACAAAAGTATCTCCGTTTCTCATAAGCAAATTAGTACATCAGAATTTCGGAAACGTTGCTGGTTTGAGCAAGATGGCAAATGGTGCCTTGCTGATTGAAGCAGCTACTAAACTGCAATCAGAAAAAATTATGAAATCAGATACACTGGGGGTATTCGGTGTTAAGGCAGAACTGCACAAAACATTGAATACCTCCAGAGGGGTAGTTACGTGCTTCGATTTGGAGCACTCATCGGAGGACGAAATAAAAGAAGGGCTAAGGGATCAAGGCGTCATTGCTGTTCGTAAATTCCTTCGAAAGAAGAGAATGGCGAACAGCAATGAAGAAGCCCTAGAATTCACAGGAAGTGTGATGCTCACATTCGATCGACCCGAGCTCCCTTCCTGTGTACAAGCAGCTTTCTACAAGCTAAGAGTACGCCCTTATGTACCCGCACCTATGCGTTGTTTTAAGTGCCAAAAGTTTGGGCATTCCGCGTTGAGATGCAGGTCGGAGAGAGAAATATGTGTATGTGGTCACACAGCACATGGCTCATCTGCTTGCCCATCTCCACCGAAATGCCCAAACTGTGAAGGTCCCCACAATGCCCGATCTCGTGACTGCATGGAATTCAAAATTGAAAAAGAGATCCAAAAAATGAGATCAGAAATCAAAAATCTGACATTTAAAGAAGCACGAGTTCTAGTAAAGAGTACCTCGTACGCATACAGAGGTACGTACTCAAGCGCAGTAAAAAATGAGACCGAAACCAACGCAAAATCTGAAAAGAATAAAACTAGAAACATCCCCTCCCCCACTTCCCCTTTACCCAAACTCCCTGACTCCCCTAAATTCCCTCCACCTCTGGTTCCCCTCCCTTCTACATCAATATCATTCACTTCGGTGAATGAAAATAAAGAAAAGGGAAATATAATTTCCCCTAATTTTGTCGAGAGTGCTGCAATTGAGCCACCTACTCCTCCGCCAGCCTGCAACGATGCTGTTGAGGGATTGTCGGATGACGGCGGTGGCCCATTTGCACTGGTGTCCAGTGGAAAGAAAGGTTGGCCCAAGGGTAAAAAACGTGGGTCTAAGAAACTTCCTACTGAGTCGAAATGAATTCTGAATATTTGATTTAAAATGTCCCAGCCCAACAAATTCTTACAGTGGAATATTCGCGGGTTTTCGGAGCATAGCGACGAACTTCGTTACTTGATCCGCACCTACAATCCTTTGGTCGTAGCTCTCCAGGAAACTAAATTTCCTGAGGGTAGCGCTAAAGAATTGTCGGGCTACAAGTGTGAGCACAGAGAGCCCGAGGTTCTGCCGGGTGGTCGAAGCCACGGTGGCGTGGCTATCTACACCATGGAGAACCTTGGAGCGGTCTCTATCAATTTAGACACTCCGTTACAGGCTGTCGCTGTGCGTCTGAAGAGCCCTATAGCTGCCACCCTCTGTTCTTTATATCTCCCAGATGGTAGAGGATATGACGTGAGAGAGGTTAAGAATGTAATTTCACAATTACCTCCTCCAGTCATAATATTCGGTGACTTCAATACACACAACGTTTCTTGGGGTTCAAGAAGAAGCTCCCCACAGGGTCGCTTATTATACAACACCATGGAAGAGTTAGACCTATTGGTCCTCAATGACGGGTCTCCTACCCACTTCTCTGAATCCTCAGGAACGTTAGATGCTATTGATCTCACAATTACCAGCAATACCATTACTTCGAACCTCCAATGGGAGGTTCTGGAAGATCTGCACCGATCTGACCACTTTCCTATAGTGATTAGCCACGCAAGCAGATATAGAGAACATAAAAAAACAAGTAAATGGGCATTCAAACGGGCCAATTGGGACCGATTTCGGGAAGCATTTATCCCTCCCGACACCGCAGAATCTACGGAGGAAACCCTAAAGAATATCATGAAGGCTATTGACAATGCATGTGAAATGTCTATCCCTCATACCTCATCTCACACTCGGATAAATCCGGTTCCCTGGTGGGATGAGGAATGCTGGGATGTCAATAAAAAGAAAAAAAGAGCGTTTAACCGTTTCAAAAGACACCCAACTCAAGAAAACCTTGTTGCGTTCAAGAAAGCCAGGGCGGTAGAAAGAAGAATAAAACTCCAAAAGAAAAGAGACTCTTGGGCGAACTACGTTAGCACGATGACGAGTAATGCTTCCCCTTCTGAAGTATGGAGGAAAGTAAGGGCGATTGGAGGACGATGCTCAAAACCCCAGATCCCTGTTCTTCATAATGCTGGAGTGTTCATTGATCATCCGTTGGATATTGCCAACACATTTGCAGACCACTTCGGTTCTACGTTTAGTCTTATAGACTATGATGACCACTTCCGAGCAATTAGAGCAGAAAAGGAGGCCATTCATCTGGATTTTGGACAAACCGAAGACCCAACGAATGATTACAATGCGCACTTCAGCCTGGAAGAACTAAATAGGGCACTACGGGGAGCATCTAGAAAATCATCGCCTGGATGCGATGGGGTGCCGTTCGAGGTGTTAAGAAATCTCCCAGACGTAGGAAAATCAATGATTCTTAGTATTTATAATCAACTCTGGACCTATGCGAAATTCCCTTCCGCTTGGAAACAATCAATAATTGTCCCAATCATGAAACCCGGTAAGGATCCTCAGTTACCAGGAAGCTACAGACCCATTTCGCTTTTGTGTTGTCTGGGAAAGCTCCTGGAGGCTATGGTGAATTACCGGTTGGTTCATGAGCTGGAGAAGAACAATTTAATTAGTCAGTACCAAGCAGGATTTAGACAAAACCACTCCACCCAAGATCAACTGGCGATATTAGAGCACTCCATACAGAAGGCATTTTGCTCTCAGCAACATCTCACAGCCGTTTTCTTCGACATGAAGCAGGCATATGACAGGGCATGGAGGTATGACATTCTCCACAGGCTCCACGATTGGGGGTTCAAAGGGCGCCTGCCCCTATTTCTCAAGAGCTTTCTCGAGGATAGAACGTTTCGAGTAAGAATCGGGGATGCCCTGTCATCGTTACGTGTACAGGAAAACGGACTGCCACAGGGATCCGCCCTCAGCGTGACCCTGTTTCTTGTCGCAATTAACGGCTTAGCTGATAATGTGCAGTTTGGAGTAGGTAGATCGCTCTTTGCGGACGACTTGGCATTATTCACAACCCATTCACCTGAAGATGAAGAAGCCGAGAGACTGCAGGGGGCAATTGACACAGTTTGTACAGAAGCCAAAAAAAGAGGTTTCGTATTCTCTCCTGAAAAAACTGTGGCCATTCACTTCTGCAGGCTCCGGCGGCCACATAATCATCCTGCACTAGAGTTGGATGGTTTTGAGGTTACTTTTAGGGATAAATATAAATTCCTTGGGTTAGTAATGGATGCGCAATTGAGGTGGAGGCACCACATTAGCTACACCATCCAGAGATGTGAGGCATCCCTCAAAGTACTAAAAACACTGTCTAGATTCAAATGGGGTGCCGAGAAACAAATCCTTCTAAAAATATTTGACGCTCTGATAAGGTCCAGAGTTGATTATGGATGTGCAGTCTATGGGTCATCTCGCAAGTCGTGGCTCCGCCAGCTAGACAGGCTCTACACTGCGGGGCTGCGGGTTGCGATTGGTGCATTCCGCACCAGCCCATTGGATTCCATCTACATCGAATCGGGACATCTTCCCCCAGAACACAGACGAGCCTTTATGACTCTATCATATATGAACTCTTTAAGAGCAAATAGGCGTCATTTTCTTAATGAAGTCATATTGGACAACGGAGAATTAGACATATTTTGCAACAGACGTACAATAACCAGACCATTAGTCGTAAGGGCAAATGAATTAATCCGATCATATGGTGGATCCTGGGACAATCTCATGGAGATCCGACCCACAGTCATATCTCCATGGGTTCTCCCAGATCTGACCATCGACCTTACGCTAACAAGATTTAGTTTAAATGAAACGCCCCCCTCAATATACAAGACAATGTTTAACGAAAGGGTAGGCACATTCTCAGAAAACCTAGTAATATTCACAGATGGCTCAAAAACAAACACTGGAACTGGATGCGGCGTGTTCATCGATAACGAGAGGAATCTTGCCGTTTCTTTGAGCCCACATACCAGCGTTTTCAGTGCCGAATTACAGGCTATACAAATAGCTCTTGAGCGCTACGGAGCTCTCGACATTAGAATAACATTGTGCACGGACTCACTAAGCTCACTTATTGCACTCCAAAACAAGTTTACAAAGGACTCACATGTGCACGAAGTCCTCAACGTAATAGCTACCCTGTACTCCAGGGGAACGACTGTGTCGTTTCTTTGGGTACCAGGACATAAGGGAATTGAAGGAAATGAGAAAGCAGATGAATTGGCGAGACAGGCAGCTACAGAGGCGGTTGAGCCTGCCCCACCAATTCACATTAAGGACGCTAAAAGGCACATGAAAGAGTTAGTCAAAAACAAATGGCAAGAGGAGTTTGACAATAAGGACCTTTTTATTAAAAATGTCGAGAGCTCGGTAGTGGTCAATTGCCAAATCAGCAATATGATAAGACGAGATGATGTGGTGGTAACCCGTCTAAGAATAGGACACACACGTCTAACTCACGGGTACCATCTCGTTGGTCGACGCCGACCCAATTGTGAGCGGTGTGGTGCCCTCCTTGATGCAAAGCACATCCTGGAGGAATGCCCGGAGCTCCAGGAGGCTAGGCGGCGGCACCAAATACCAAACACGCTGAGTGTTCTGTTGAGTAGGACTGAGCCATCTGTGAAAAGACTGATCTTGTATTTAAAAGATATCGATGTTTATCTCCATATATAGAGAAAAGAGATAACCTAATTATTTTGTACATATATTAGTGATAAATTAAAAGCAAGAGCTAGATTAGTGTAACTATTTATTCTGTGTGTTTGATTATTTATTGTGTGAATGATTATACTATAATAGAACTTAAAATTGTAAATATGTAAATATATCCTTCCTAGGTTTAAGTTTAGCTTTAGAGGTTGATCTGGTATATTTTAAAAAGGATACAACCAACTTAAATGGCATGTGTGTGTGTGTGTGTGTGTGTGTTTGTGAACCCTAGAGTGAGTTCGTCTTGTATGAATGAGTAAATGTAAATATGTAAATAAAGTTGTTTAGGTTTAATTCACAGGGAAAGGCTACTGTTTACAAACAAGCTGCTGTTACCTTCCTTCTGAAAGGAAGCAGCAGTTTTGCACTGCATTTTATATTCATTAGGGAAACATCATATAACAGAAGGGTGCTAATGACCTTAGTAGTAGATGCACCTAAACAAAAAAAAAAAAAAAAAAAAAAAATATCTCTGATAGTGATTGATCAATAGAAATGCGTTATCCATGATCCAGATCTCTGAACGAGACCCGCCTCTTTAACCTGCTTTGACGCTAATACGTAAGTACCAGATATTGTGACGGGTGTCATTAAACAGGAAAACGCTACTAGCGATAAGGAAAAGAAGGACTTCAGTCTTAAGGATGCTCGTGCTAAGAAAGCTATACTTGCCTCGATTAATAAAACTGTTTTGAGTCACATCTTGCATTGTAAAACTTCGAAAGAAATGATGGACCAAATCATCAAAATCTACGACCGACAAAATGATGATCAATTGAATGAGCTGTTGCAGGCTTTTTATAGTCATACATATGATCACTCTCATGATATGGCTTATAACGTTAGTTCAGTCCAAAATTTAGCATATCGGTTGAATGTGCTTAAACAAAATGTTACAGATGAAATGATTATGTCCAAAATTCTCGCGATTTTACCATCTGAGTATGCCACGTTTAGTACAGCATGGGGCTCTGTTGCTAAGGACAGTCGAACTATGGACAATCTTATGACTCGACTTTTTTCTGAGGAGGACATTATTGGAAAATCAAGAACCACTGATAATGTTGCTTTTCAGACTTTTGTCACTAAAAACTATGCCCGTAAAACTCAGGGAAGCCCTCCTACGTGCCACTCGTGCAAAAATCCAGGTCATTTTTATCGGCAGTGCCCATTAAAGAATGCAATTGAGAGATGCAAGTTCTGCAAAAAGACCAATCAGAAATCAGAAAGGTGTTATTTAAGAAGCTTGAGCTCCAGAAAGGCCTTAGAGAGCAGAATGGGAATGTAAGTCATGTGAGGTGTAGGCTAAGCCAATTATTTGGTTCTATTCGCCTAACTAAACCCAAATGTGTGCAGGAATCACCCAAAGTTAAAAGGAAAGGATTTTTCTAAAGGACATTTGGAAATAAAGAAAATATGCCTCCAAAATCATGATATATGAGAAAGAACTATTTATTCATCTATCATTTTGAGATTACACTTCGAGTTTATGAATGTGTGAAAGAAGTGCTATTTCTAAAATATTTTTTTGAGGAGCTAACTAATCAAAATCTTTGTCCTGTGAATTCGAAAGATTAAAAATCTTGTTTATGTATTAAGATATTTTTCTTTATTCAACTTTACATAATTTTATTTCACTAAATGTATTATATGATTAGACTTTTGATTCTATTGCTATTCTAGTGCTCTGATATGTTTTTTATTGATATTTTTTATCATGTTCTGTTTTATTAAGAAATCAAAAAATTCAGATTTAAGAGGGAATGTTGGAGGGTAAATCTGAATGTTTCATTAAATGTACCGCGGCACCTGATTGGCCCGCCATCTTGTTCAGTTGACCAATAGTAGTAGCCACCCTTGTTTTTCTAACATATGTTTTTGTTTCCGTTAGACTGTTTGTAGACGACCCCTTTGTTCTTTATATTAAAATCAGTTATAACTAAAATGTATGTGTTCTAAAACTTAAAACCTCAACATTAACGAGTTGCTCAGGGCAACACTGGAGTGGATCTGACCAGATTGCCCTGGTCAGACTACCTGCCGTTGTCTGGTTCTTTGGCGGTTACCGTCGTGCTCTCGACTGCCTTTTGCTTGATGCCTCCTCAGTCCCCGATGTGCATTCGAACTGCATTATGTGTACAATACGTGTAAAAAAGCCTATGGAAACGAATGCCTTCAACTTTTACCCTGGTTTACCAGGTGTCCAGTGGGCATCAGTACACACCATTTTACATTAAAATATTTAAAATTGTTCCTACTCCCCAAACACTCCGGTGCTCCAAGTCATCCCCGAAATTATGTCCTATATATCGTCTGAGTAAGTAGTAATATATTGTAAAGTGTCCCGACGAAATGTGCGCAATAAAATACGCAAAGTAAACGATTTATCGTTTATTGGCTCCAGATACACTTTTTGTAGAATCCCACGTTTATAAAAACTAGGAATTATAAATTTTGGACATGTTTGAAAAATAATGAAATATTAAATAAATTAGGTAATTTATTAGCAATCTTTTGTACTTTTGGACAGCAGTTTTGGACTATTCGTATATATTGTTACATACCTCCAGAATAATTGAGAAGTTAGTGTAACTGGAGAGTGATCAATCCAACGATTAATAAATGATTACCGAAAACTTATACTTGTAAATTTCGTCAAGTGCATGTCAGGTAGAGAAAATTGTTCATTAAGCGCCATTCCTTTGAAGGTGTTTATCGCTGTTCTGGCGTTGTTTCAAATGGTCTCAGCATTATAATATTTATCTGCATAACTAGTCATCAGAAATCTGAAGGTACACCGTTCATAAGTTACGACCAGCATGCTGCAGCAGGTGGATACTCCAGAAGAGGTAGTGGGTAATTTCCACGTATAACCTGAACGGCATAAGTGGGCATTGGGCCCACTTTAGCTGCAAAACGCTCCCTTTACTTCGAGATTTCATTCCAGTAGGAATTTTAATTTGTAAATGAGTTTGTAAATTTAAGTTGAAATAAAAAATAGCAAGTTATATATAATACACAATATTACATATTAATTATATTGCACTTACTTATAATATAACTTATATGGCGCAGTTTCTGCGAAATTTGCTCAACTTCACAACTTATTATTGGGCTTAAGGCGTGTTAACATTTGAGGTCATTAACGCCAGTTCGCAACTCTTGTAGGAAATTAAAGGGAACATATTTTAAAATTCAATAACAAATAGAACTATGTTTATTATATACAGTTAGTAAAAAAAGTCTGCATACACTTACGATTAATTTGTTTTAATCAAAAAGGAGGGTTAAAAGCAAATAAGAAAAAAATATGAAACAATTTATTTATTTTTCCTTTTAAATACGAGCTTGGTACAGTTAAAAAAAAATTATAAACCCAATAAAAAATAATATAGACAAATTAATAATACATTTCGGGAAAAAAGTCTGCATACGCGGCAAATAAGATAATAATTATCAATATAAATATTTAACAAAAATTTTCTAATGGTCTGTGGGACTGTCTCAGACGACTGCTCATTGTCCTAACTACTTTTCTTGTAAAAGTTAGATCGGTTTTCCGCCATTCCTATATAAGGGCCTCTGAGAGTTGGTGTTTATTTTTAGCGCGGTTCCTCCCTCCCCCATAGGGAGGAACCCCGCTTATAAGGTTGATACAATGAAACAATTCGGAAGTGCCGACTAGAAAATTTCGCGTTTCAGAACCCCTAGAGACCGAAAATAACGGTGGTTCAAATTTGTGTATATATATATATATATATATATATATATATATATATATATATATTTGTCTGTTCGCTCTCTAGGTAGATGACGAATGGTCCGATTTTGATGAAATTTGGTACAAAAATCCGTCGTCCAATTTGAAAGGTCAAGTTCGTTAACCAGCAAAATCCGTCCACTGGAAGATGGCGTTTGGGGCGAAATTCGCGCAAAAAAATCGTAACGCTTACGTTTTTGAGTTCATAAGCTTGTAAGCACTCGTTTTATAGGCTTCTTGGGCTAGGAAAACGAATGAAACCATTTTCAAGTAGATAGCTTTAACCGTTTTTGAGAAAATTGGAAAAATAGTTTTTGAATACCGTTTTTGGTTTGGGTACTTAGAATCATGGGATTCAGTTGAAACATTTTCTGCATGTTCTACTTTCATTAAAACTACTATGTTGAAATTTGTGTTACGTTTGGAGTTAAGGAAGGGTTAGAATAAAATATTTTATTAACAGACATAAAAAGTTTTGGTAACTTTGTATACCTTCCTTAATATCTCGAAAAAGGTTGAGAATCTTGGTAAACAGAAGAATACCATTAGAAAGCTTACTAAATGCTCTACAAAAAATGTTCTGATGAATGTTTTGATTAGACGATGTCAATCGGAGAAATAAGTGCTTAAATCTTTAAAGTAATTGATTTCGCTTATTCGAACTGTTCTTTTTGTCTGTTTTTATTCCTTGTTATTTTTTAACTGCTTATAGTTGGATAATGTATTTGATAATAAATCAGGTTAAGAAAAATAAGAAAAACAATTTAATCTTAGAGATATGGATTTCCAAGATATAGCTTTTCAACTGCCTAGCGGGGTCCTTCCTAGGGCAGGTTGGCCTATCCAGGTAAGATCGTAAATAAGACCTTTCTTGAAAGTAAAGATGGAACTGTCAACTTTGGTCCTCCTCTGCCTCCCGGCACTTTCAATGCTGACGAAGGCTACCAATGAGTAGCTGAAACGTCCTAAATATAGATTTTTTAACAAAAATCGTATTGAGGTTTCTTTAGCCGAATCCCAACCATTCCATCTTTACTTATCACCTCGACGGCTAACTATCTAATCTTCATGCTTTCTAGAAATGTGGACCCAAAATAATAACAGCTTCTATTTTAATCATTTTAAATGAGTCTAGAGATAAGAACGGAACCGCGCTAAGATGATGCAGTTCCTGCGAGTCGGATTTTTTTTTTTTTCAATATTATTCACCACGTTAGGGTTTCTTGGGGTGCTGATTTTAAATCTGCTATTATTTTTGGTGTAAAAAAATGTATAATACTAGTTTGCTTGAAAACGTAAGCATATTATTGAATATATTTGATGAAATATAAAATATAGTTTAACGATTATATTTTCTTCTAATCTACTCTATAAGACAAATGAATTGGTAAAAGAATCACGTCAACATTATTTTCTAAAGTCGATATAAAAAATAAAGCACTTTCAACCTATTTTATATCGTCGATACAAATGCAAAGTAACGAATGTGAAAAGTTGTTGTTACCTTATAGATGACTTTATATATATTTTATTTTATGATATATTTTAATTAGACTTAATGCGGATTCGTTACTTTGATATTGATATATATATATTATTTTTATAACTATAATGTTACCAAGGTAGAGTCATACATTTCAATTCATCTTATTTTTTGCCCTTTCTACTCAATCTAGTTTAACCTTTACATCTCTTTCACCTAGTTACAGCTCGAGATAGACTGAGTAATGACGGATTAATGATGTAGCGCTCCCTACACCATCATTACTAATGACAGTATCCCCTCCACTTTCAGTAATGATGAAGCCGAGATCAGAAAATCCGGATTCACATCATTACTGTTCGTCATTCCAACTTTGTCCACCTTACACTATCATTATTACTGTCATTTTGATAAGGTAATATCATTATTACTGACCGTGTAGGGGCCGCTATAGATCCCCAAACTATGATCCCTCCTCCTCCGTGCTTAACTGTCGGGCGTAAGTTTTTCAATTTCATGGCCTCGTTTTTTCTCCTCCATCAACACCGAAAATATTAAATTTAGACTCATACGTGAAAATTAATTTGTCCAAAAAATAGGTAGACTTATCAAGGTAACTTTTCGCAAATGCCAACCGCTCGATTGGTTAACTTTGCTGATATGCGGCTTCTCGTGAGCCCTTCGCGATTTGAGATTTGTTTAAAAATAAATTATGTAACGTTTGAGGTGTTACTCCAATGCAATAAATTAGATCTAGGAGCACTTATTTTTAGGGTTTTCATGAACACTTCTTAAAATAACACGCTCATGATGACGCTCAAGCTTTTTTGGCCGTCCTGATCTAGGTCTACTTGCAATACAACCTGTTGCGTTATAATTTCGAATAACAGTCTGAACCCTCGAAACACTTTTATGAACAATTTCTCGTAATGATTTCCCTGTGGTTTTATGATTTACAATTAACTGCCTAATCTCACGAGAAATCTCCATTTTGAACAGTTGTTTTCACTTGACTTTGAGTCTAACTGATTCGTTTAGGAAATAAAACCACAGAAAAAATCTCTATCAATGTAAACAAAATGAATGTTTGTTTTCATTCAAAGAATTATATTAAGGTGTTTGTAGATTTATTAGTTGTAACAAGCAATGGCAGACATTTATTATGAAGCATTTTGTATGTATTCAATTTTGAAATGATATTATAAGCATGATTTAATCTTCAAAATATCTTTATTTAATAGAAAAAAAAATAACATTAAATTATACAAAATAATGAACATTACTTCATAAATGAATTTATATTGTGGTGTATGTAGACTTTTTTTATTAACTGTATATAACGTACTAAAAATGTTGCATATATATATTTTTTTTTTTTAATATGTCCTTAACGCATTTATAAATACAAGTTAAATAAGTTCCAAAGGTGTTCATGGCGCGTTTAACCCGGCGTAGAAAAAGATAACAACTGATATTAGAAACATTATTTCTTACTTCTATAATTATTTCATTCAGAATAGACCTCTATGGAAGAGTTCAAATTTACAAGACAGAAATGACATTCGTAAAATAAAATCTTTTTCGCCTCATTGAGTGATTTAATTAGCTAATATTGTTTTCAGTAAACTAACTTAAAGAATATTGGTTTTTAATAGTCATCTTGACTGTGGACAGTCATCTTATTGCAATCTTCGATATTGTTGCTTCTTGTGACATGTTTTCACCTGCTCAGTACTGTGAATGATTTTGCCGGTAACTTATTTTCATGTAACTAATACGTTTTTTGTTTCACGTGTTTTTATAGTTCATCTTTATTCATTGTTGTTACATTATCCATATTAACGATGTAAATAATATTACCTCCTTGATTTATAATTTTCCCTAAAGTCATTGTCATTTATAGGCTCATTTATAATGAGATAACTATTATTAAATTATAAACAATGTTTATTGTAGTGTGATGTCTGTTAGCTGTCATCTTCGTCCACTTGACCCAGGTTTAGAGGGTTTCATTTTGCCTGATGATGAGGAAGTAATAGTTGGCCGGAATGAAAAATGCAGGATTGTGAACATTTTTTGCTCAAGAGAACAGTGTAAATAAAGTCATTTTTATTATTATTATTATTATTAACATCTGTCCAAATGGTATGAATATATAAATGGGGGTTGACCGGAGGGAGAAAAGTGAGATTCTTCTTGATCAAGAGTTAAATAGATAGTGTAATCAAAAACTTTAATTTATGACTCAATTATCATTAAAATGTTGAGAGATATTTTAAGTTTTATTCAAGGTTTGGAGAATATATTCACGTCAAATGACTGAACATTCATTATATGATTTTAATCGTAGAAATAATTATTTGTTATTTAATCTCTTGTTATCATAATTTATGTTGTCTGTATGAACATATAAGTTAAATCTAATCTCTTCTTATTAAAATTAAATTTATATATATTTAATTACACACACAGACTCATTTATACAATCTTCATTCATACTATCTTACCTCTCTAGAGTACATCACTCTGTTACAGGGTAAACATTTGTAGATAAGTTGTTGTGTTGATTTTCTTGTATAGGCAAAGGCAACAGGTATTATGGCCAAGAATAGCCTATGACCATATTTATGCATATGAAAATGAGAAGATTGTAATAGTAGAGTACACTCTGAAAGTACAGCTTGGTAATCAGAAAGTAATTTTTTGTTCCTCCTCCCTCCTTTCATTTTATTGGGTGGGTATTTTCCTACTCCTTGCATTTAATATAATATAATACAGCTTTATCCTCTGTTTATAAATTATTTTAATATTTTATCATTTATTTAGAGATACTTTTCCTTCATGTACCATTCCATGTAGGATTCTAAAAGTCACCCACTGCAAAGTTCCCTTATTACTACTAATGGGCTATATTCAACTAAAGGTCACCCAGTTATTCAGACCAGAGATATAATAATTCATCCCCAGACATTCATCTAACCCTCCATTTGTCTGTGGTAAGCAGTATAAGTTCCTGGAACTTGGAGAGCCAGCAACTTTTTGCAGCCCAAAGACAAGTATGCGCATGCCAGAAAGTGGAAACAAAGGGGGAACATACATAACGTATTAAGTTTTCTACAGAACCCCCTCCTATAACACACAATCTACCTAACGCTCAACGAGATGAGGGCATCCCTGCGAGCCCCCCTGGGGTTTCATTGACAAGCCCTTGGAAAGAGGACCTACTACACACAGCTCTCGCTCTGGGGTAGAGTGCTACGAGTCTCGCTCTTTGATCAGAATGCCTCCTCATTCTGGTCACTCTACTACAGTGCATCCAACCTTAAGAACACTATGCTGTGACAGGCGACCACAACATGGCCCCTGCCACCAACACCAACAGTAGTACCCTGTGTAGGACCCATAGTTCAAATACCATGAGCCCTTAAGCACCAGAATGGTCACTGGCCTGGAGGTTCAAACACCCCCTGTGGTTTCCTTCCAAAGGAGTAACAAGCGGGGATCTACTTGAACTCCCAAGAAGGGCCTGTCCCTTGGCTGTGGCATAGCTGCACGCCGTTAGTCGTGCTGGTGAGCGAGGGCCCTGACAGAACCGGATCCCAAGCCCACGGACACTCCCAGCCAGCACGTGGGACAGACCCCGAAGGGTTGCCCCAAACATCAACGAGTCGGCACTTGTGATCCCGGAGGTCTCCCCTCCTACCGAGGTAGGGTTGGGCCCCAGCCTCTTCAGCATGCAGTCCAAAGACAGAGCAATGCGTTTCCTTTCCCATAACCTACAATTTAATGATCTGTAATTAGTTTTAGATTGACTTGGCCAAACATTTAGGCCACCAAAGGATGCTTACTTTTGATTTCTCAGCTCATAATTACATTACTTTTGATCATCATCCTGATTAATTGTTGTTTTGTTTGAAATCAATGAAAATTACTATTAATGCATACAATTAATTTTATGTATTGATTTTAGCACTATCTAAAATCTAGGCGCACGGTAGTGCGCCAGGCCAAGTTCCGGCCTAAGCATACTGTGTGTATATAACAGGAGGTCTTAGAGCCGATTTTTACCCTCTCATAACTTTAAACCAGGTAAAGGTAACGTTATGAAATTTTACAGAGGTATTATACTGCTAGATGTGATTAAAACTGCAAATTTTCATAATTTTACATCAAATAGTTTCTGAGATATAAGAGATCGAAAATCGGGATTTATAGGACTCACTGACTGACTCATCAAAATTATTAGGGACTTCCCATGATGCTATAGACTTGAAATTTTGCAGGATGATAGATATGAGGGTGTTATTAAAGGAAAAAATCGGAAAAGCCTGAAAAGTTGTGTTTAACGCCGCTTCCGGAGCGGGGGGGGGGGCAGTTTTGTACTTCTTTCGGAAACCCATCATTCCGTCCGAAACATATGATGTGGGGTATCAAATGAATCGTCTCAGTATGATGAACATATATTTGATGTTTTAAAAAAAATTTCGACGCATCTTAACAACAACAGGTGTGACTTCTTTCTTAAATGTTGTAAATAAAGTCGTAGGGGTTAACTGCATAATATACTTGAAAGCAGATACTGTAATAAGTTTTTCAAAGTCAAGTCATCTAAATTACAATGTTTAGGATCACAAACCCAAAATGTATCGTCTTTGTTCTTTTCTTTTAGCGCGGTTCCTCCCTCCCCCATAGGGAGGAACCCTGCTTATAAGGTTGATCTCATGACGCAATCCGGAAGTGCCGACTAGAAAATTTTGTGTTTCAGAACCCCTAGAGACCGGAAATGATGGTGGTTAAAATTTGTATATATATATATATATATATATATATATATATATATATACATATATACATATATTTGTCTGTTCGCTCTCTAGGTCGAAGACGAGTGGTCGGATTTTGATGAAATTTGGTACAAAAACCTTTCGTCTAATTTGAAATGTCAAGTTTGTTAACCAGCAGAATCCGCCCACTGGAAGATGGCACTGGAAGAACATTGGAAAAATAGTTTTTGAATACTGTTTTTGGTTTGGGTACTTAGAATCATGGGATTCAGTTGAAACATTTTCTGCATGTTCTACTTTCATTAAAACTAATATGTTGAAATTTTGGTTACGTTTGGAGTTAAGGAAGGGTTAGAATAAAATATTTTATTAACAGACAAAAAGTTTTGGTAACTTTGTATAATTTCCTATATATCTCGAAAAAGGTTGAGAATCTTGGTAAACGGAAGAATACCATTACAAAGCTTACTAAATGCTCTACAAAAAAGGTTCTGATCAATGTTTTTATTAGGCGATGTCAATCGGAGAAATAAGTGCTTAAAACTTTAAAGTAATTGATTTCGCTTATTCGAACTGTTCTTTTTGTCTGTTTTTATTCCTTGTTATTTTTTAATTGCTTATAGTTGGATAATGTATTTGATAATAAATCAGGTTAAGAAAAATAATAAAAACAATTTAATGTTAGTGATATGGATTTCCAAGATATAGCTTTTCAACTGCATAGCGGGGTCCTTCCTAGGGAGGGTTGGCCGATCCATCCAGGTAAGATCGTAAATCAAGACCTTTCTAGAAATTTGGACCCAAAGTAATAACAGCTTCTATTTTAATCATTCTAAATGAGTCTAGGGATAAGAACGGAAACGCGCTAAGATGATGCAGTTCCTGCGAGTCGGACTTTTTTCTTGAAGGCCTTCTACACTTTTCCTATTGTGATCTTTATCCTCGGGATGAAGTTCCTGTGTTTTACAGTGTAATAGTTTCGTTAAGAGAGCAATCAATTTCACCTCTAGAGTACTGTCATCAGGAAGAGCTTCTAACTTTTCTAGTCTAGTGATTAGAAGTATGTAGGTTGATTATTGGTATCAAATATCAAGCAGTAAGAAGAACTTTACGCAGAATCCAAAGACCCTGGTTTTATATGAAGTACAAAAAGCCAGAAGGTATGCGGCAACTAAATTTTAATTAATACTTAGAAAAAAGTAATAAGATCCCCAAAAAAACATAAATGTGAAATAGAGGCCAAGTTCAGTGTTTAGTTTTCTCTCTAAAGATAATTTCGGCACAAAAAAAACATTGCCAAGTTTAAGAATATACCTGGTTGAGGAAAGTGATATTTTAGTAACTGGATATAAGTATTTTTATTGTTGTTTTTAAAGGTCAGTTGAAGTGTCTTTACTGTTCTTAGTAAGTAACTATGAGGTCTTCTATGTAATGAACTTGGACATTTCTTTCTTGTATCATCTCTTGTATTGACAAATATTTTTGTTTGAAAACATGGTACTCTTAATACACCAACTCATACTTACTTTTTTGGAGTGAAGGATGGTAAGGCGTTTTTTGGGGGTTTTAGGAGGAGATATTTCTCGCTTTTTGGGGAAGGGAGTGTTTCTTTGTGGGGGGAGGAGCTTGGTTTCTATTTCACATTTATGTTTTTTTTTGGGTAGTACTTTCCTCAGAATTTGGGTGTAGACTACATTCCTGAATAATTTGCTGAAAATAACCTACATACATAAAACAAAAACATGAGTAGTTTTGCTTTTTTACATTTGTAATGAGGAGCTGTTTCAATTATGAGTATTTAAATTAATTTCCTTCCAGAGTTTTGTGTATGCCTGGTACTCCACTAATAAAAAAAATATACAGAAATAAATATAAAGATAAATTTTAAGGGGGGTCATTTTCGGTATTGCCTAGGTAGGATTTATGAACATTAAAAGACATTTTTTAAAAAATTCTTTAAATGTTCAACAATCTCAGCAGCTACATTCCTTCGGAAATTGGTAAAAAGGCATTGTTCCAGTTAAAGATAAAAATTAAGTGATAAATGTTCTCATGGAAACAAGTTGAAGGAAATAATACACATTTAAAGTGATGATATTAACTTTCTCAATACTGAAATATTTTAATGAATGGTGAAATTCCTTTCTAAATATTATAAGGCACAGTTACACCAAAATCTATTCTATGGTTATTGATTAATTTATCATGGTTCATGATAAATAGATCTGATTATGACTCTTTCAATCTTGCACAAATCCTCATATACCGAGATACATTATAATATAGCATTTCAACCATTTGCTTCATTGCTTGATTTATTTTGCTCTTATACTTATTGTGTTTAGTTATGAGTTTCCATAACTATGAAAATGTCCGTTTTAGTGTCACTGAAAGCAAATTATAAAACAAAAACAGTTACAGTCAAAGTGATTGGATCTACAGCTTCTTGTGTTAATGGGAAAATAGTGAAACACAATGAAAACATATCTGCTGAAGATAAAAGTGTTGTCGAAGTCATAAGAGGAACACTTAGATATGAAATTCTATTTTCAATGGACCTTAAGAGGCAAACGGAGCATTCAAAAGATAAGGAAGCAAAATATAGAAAAGGAAGAATGTTTACATGGGAACTTTTGATGAATAATCAAGTGCTGTTGGGCACAACTTCTGATTTCAATGAAAAGAGAAACAAGGTAATAATATTACTTGGTGCTTTTGTATATTGGTGATTATTATTGAAGGTAATTTGTAATGTTCACTCTGCTTAATAAAAGTATCAGGAATGCATTGAAAAGAAGACTTGCTATTTTCTTAGCATGGATTTTCCTGTTTGAAATATGAGTTGTTCAATGTTATGTAAATGTCTTATAGAGGAAAGCTACATTTCTGTTGTTAAATTTGTATTAAAGTAAACTTCAAGTAAAATTGAATACTGGGTACTTCTGTTTTATTTTAATTATATAATGAATTGTATTGTTAAATTACAGATCAAAAATACGATTATTAATTTTTATAATAGCCAAAAAAATTAATTTTTATAAATACCAGAAAATAAGATACATACAATGAACTTATTTTAGGTTGCTTCATTTGATTTAGATGGCACATTGATCATTACAAAGACAGGGAATGTTTTTCCTAAAGATTTTGAGGACTGGAAACTT